>ML794888.1:159281-191945 GCA_009831015.1 Picea engelmannii | reverse complement strand
GGGAAGATACTCTTTAGGGTTTCCGGATTTAGTTGAGGTTTTTGGGTAGTTTAAAAGATTAGATTTTCTGTCTTTCTTTGTCTGTCTGTTTTCTGTTAGGTCTGAGCTAGCAGGGAACCTGG
Organism: Picea engelmannii; assembly: GCA_009831015.1. Lineage (NCBI taxonomy): Eukaryota > Viridiplantae > Streptophyta > Pinopsida > Pinales > Pinaceae > Picea > Picea engelmannii. Next base: position 191,823 of record ML794888.1, on the reverse strand, counting down.
TTCTTTATACCAGTTTTTCCTTGACTGTTGCTTGACTGTAATTATCGGGACACACAGAGAAGCTACAGATGAAGAAAATTCTAGACCAAAGGATTGGTAAGAAGACTAGGAGGAAGATTTATTTTGAGTACCTGGTGAACTGGAAAGACCACCCAACAGAAGATTCCAGTTGGCTAACTAAACTTGACATTCAAAAACATGGAAAAATAGTAGAGGATCTCATGGACAGGAGTCCATGAATTTTTTTGTCCATAGGAGTATGATGCAGGAGCATCGCCATCAACACAAAAGGAGGCTGAGTGGAGGATAACTTAGCGGCAACGTGCACATTTACCATGATTTTTTTTGTCCAAAGGAGTATGATGCAGGAGCATCAACATCAACACCAAAGGAGGCCAAGTGGAGGACAACTCAGTGCCAACGTGCACATTTAAAGTTGGTTTTGATCCCAAGGAGGGAGCATCATCTTAAATTTTTGAAATATTGTAATTAAAGATCTTTTAAATGTTTTGGAGGCTTGAGCCATTGTATAAGATCCCCAGAGATTGTAATAGCCTTTATTGTCTGTAGCATTGTACATATTTCGAGGTCAACTCTTATCTAGTTGTAAATGCTCATACATTGTAATAGGCCTTAGTAGATGAATGTTTTAATTGTGATATGATATCACTAAGGTAGTATAGAGGGAAGGCTCGAGAAGCTCCTCGTGTATAAATATATGTAAACTATGCCCAAATGAGGCTGTTGAATGTAAATGTAAGAAGGTTGTTGTAGCTTATTATTGCTACTGGTTATTATAGATAACTACAAAGAACTGTATGAGTCTATGTACATACTTTGCTGAATGAATACAAGCAGAAAATGTTTGATTCCAAATGCATGGTGTTACTTATTTCTAAGTTTATGGAGTGAATGCCATGTTCTATGTTTTATTTGTTTTATGTGCTTGAGAATGCATTTCATAGTTAGATGTGTGAAATTTTAATGTTCCATAAGTTTCAATTGTTTCTCTTTTGAGAGCTCTTGTGCAAGGAGTGCACATTGCCCGCAAGGTGTGCGAAGGTCGATTCAAGTCTGATTCAGAAGCTCAGGAGAGATAACATGAAACTTTGCAGATATAAGTGGAAGGAGTGCACAATCACTCCCAAGGGAGAAAAGTCTGAGAACAAAACCCGTGCAAGGCGTGCATTGGGCCAACACTCAGTTAAGGGTTGGGAGGTCTGAGTTCAGTGAACACAAGGAATGCGTGAAGAGTCTTCAAGACCTTTCAAAGTATTGGAGAAAACGAGTCCACATGAGTGACTTAGAATAGTTTCTAATTCTAAAACCTTTTGAATTTTAGAGGAGAATGCAAAAGGCATATGAGGTCCGAGACACCTCGTGTGGTTAAAGCTCAGGAGGATTAGCGACAAAAATCTTCAAGGAGGGAGGCTCTATCTTCATTTTGAAGGTTAAACGGTCAATATCTGTTCAAGAGGAGTCGGGAACAACAATGATCGTTAGATCTAGAGAAGTTACACAGGAGTTATCCAAGGGAAGTCCTTCAGACTTCGTAAGTTAGACAAATTTCATTCAAGGGGTGTAAAAGAGGTGGAACCCCCAAATTCCCGAAGCCCGAATTTATTCTGGGGCGTTGATTGTTGTGAACGCATGTCAGTGGATCTTCGTGTCCAGAAGATCGACCATCTGGGAGAAAGGGGACATGATTCGGTAAGTTTGAAAATACCTCGAAGCTTCGAAGAGCAGAGTAGATATCCACCATCGATCTCAGTGGACGCATGACAATAGATCTGGAGGTCTGGAGACCCAACACTCCATAGGAAAGTGTTGATAAAGCATTAAGGCACACATACATCTGAAGTCCCGAAGAGTAGAACTCATTCCAGCCGTTGATTGGGAGGGGACACCTGGAAGAAGGATAATCCCTCCGCAAATTCGACGTTCGAAAAATTTGAGAGGGTGCGTTGTGTGGATGTCTGGACTCCCGAAGTCCGAAGTAAATCTACGCTTCCCATCTGTTAGAGAACATGATCCATTGGATCAGTGCTTGGACATATTCGTGTTTCGACACTCCGGGAAATCAGTCGAGAGGTACAGTGAGAAGCCTCGAAGCCCAGAGTCGCGAAGTGAATATAATCCATTGATCTATGGATTAACAGGAGCCATCCGATCTAATTCAAAATTCGGCCCGAAGCCCAAAATCCCAAAACCTTTTTTCTGTCGTGGATTTCGACGAGTCTTGTGGGTCATCGATCTCGGTTGTTGTTTGACATTCCATCATTTCAACATTTAGAAGGAAAACATTGTTGAGACTCCTGAAGTGCAGAAGGCCTGAAGTCCTGAATATTTCAGAGAATTGAGTTCTGGACCATGCTTTTTGGCCTATGGTCCCTTGGAAGTCTTCGCTTGGCTTAGGGACTACCAAAGCTTAGATTTAAACATTCGGGAAGGAGGATTTAGACATGTGGTAATTGTTTTAAGGGCTCAGCAGGGGCCTACGAGCTGATCCAACTCCCAAAACAGAACAATCCTAGACTGGGAGGTCGAGCGGACCCCATGGAGCGGGTGGGGGTCTGCATAACTTCTGCATTCAACTTCCTTTTAAATACCCATTTGTTTCCAATGGGATTTCTTCCATTCGACAACTCCACTAGATCCCAAGCCTCATTCTTATCCAAGGATGCCATTTATTCAACCATGACCTTTTTCCAGAGTTTTCCATCCTCTGAATCCACTGCCTCCCTAACAGTTCTAGGATCATCATCAGTAATAGACAAAGCAAAATTTGAACGAAAATCAGATGGAGTTTACCTTTCCGGAATCCTTTTTTCCCGCACTGATCTCCTCAATACTGGATTATGAGGATCTTCTTCTTCTGATTCCTATTCTTCTGTAGAGTCTGAGTCATAATCCTTTGGCTCAAATTCTATTTTTTCTAGTTCTTCCTTACTTAGTATGACTTCATGCTTGACAACATCCTTCATTTTTCTAAATACCACATCTCTACTATACAAAACCTTCTTAGTTTATGGGTTCCAAATCTTATAACCTTTAAGACCATCTTTATACCCAATAAATATACACTTTTCAACCTTCTTATCTAGCTTACTCCCGTTTTCCTTTGGAATGTGAACATAGGCCTCACAACCAAATACCTTGACATGTGTGAGAGAAGGTTTCTTACCAGTCCATACCTCTTTTGGAGTCTTGTCATCCAGTGTTGACGAGGGTGATCTATTGACCAGGTAACCTGCACTACCCACTGCCTCTTCCCATAATTCTTTCCCTAACCCGACACCACTGAGCTTGCGCCTTGTTTTTTCCATCAGTGTCCTGTTCATCCTTTCCACAACTCCATTCTACTGAGGTGTATATGGAGTATTATTCTACCTTGCTATACCACACTTCTTACAAAATTCTTCAAATTCATTCCCGCATAACTCTCCACCATTATCTATACTCAACACCTTAATTCTTTTCTTTGTTTGATTCTCAACAAGAGCCTTAAACTCTTTAAACCTGTCAAAGGCTTCAGATTTCTTCCTGAGGAAATATATCCAAGTATTCATGGAAAATTCATCTATAAATGAGACACAATACACATATTTTCCCAATGATGGAACCGACAAAGGTCCAAACACATTACTGTGCACTAGTTGTAAAATTCCTTCTTCCCTCATTGCACTAGAAGGGAATCTTACCCGATTCTTCTTCCCATATATACAATGTTCATAGAAATCAAAATCCAGAGAGCAATTAGAGATACCTTCTACCATAACTTTACCATGTAGTAGTCGAAGACCCTTCTCTCCGATATGCCCAGTCTTTGATTCCAAAGCATAACCTTTTCTCCAGAGATTGTATGATTTTTTTCTTCTTATTCTCCAATATAAAGAACAATGAAACTATTACACCCATCACTAATAATGCTTCCTTGCAACTTATACAAATTTCCAATCCGAAATCCCTTCAACAACACCATTGCTCCTCGAACCATCCTGCAGGTTTCTTTTTCAAATACCATTTTTACCCCTGCATTGTCCATTTTGCTTACAAAAATGAAATTTATAGCCAATATTGGGATGTGCATAACACCACGTAATGTTCTAATCCTTCCATATATGAGCCTCAACTTGAATTTTCCTCGTCTTGTGATTCTGGTTGTCGATTCATCACCCAGGAAAACATTACCTCCATCATACCTTTCATATTCACAGAACCACTCCCTGCGGGGAGTCATATGAAAGGATGAAATTGAGTCAACCAACCATACCTCATGATCTGCATGTGTGCTTGAATAAGCCAAGTACACATCCCCTTGTTCTTCCTTAGAGGTCTTTTCTTCTGTAGAGGGAGCACCTTCAGATCCCTTCACTTTCTCAATTCTTTTGGATCTACATTACTTCTTGAATTTCCCTTATTTTCCACATCTCCAACATACCTTTACAAACTTTCTAGGAGATTTAGATCTACCCTTAGACTTAGATATCTCACTTGAGGACTTAGATCTATTTTTATCCTGGGAGTGTCCTCTTGCAAATAATGCATCTGTGCTCTATCCTTCCATGTTCTTCCATCTCATCTCCTCTGATAACAAGGATGAGACCACATCATCCAAACTCAAGGCAATTGTATTAATACCTATGGCCACAACCAAACTATCCCACAAGTCTGGTAAAGAGCATAATAAACTGATAAACTTATCTTCTTTAGAAATTTTAATTTCAACAGATAACAACTAACTTACCACAATGTTGAAGGCGTTCAGATGCTCTGTCACCGAGTCTCCATCTCTCATCCTCAGGTTATACAACTTTTTTCGTAGGAACAATTTATTTATGAGGGACTTAGGCTGATAAAAGTTCCCCAACTTATCCCATAAATCCTTGGCTGTAGCTTCCCTTGACACATTCAGTAATACTGTATCTGAGTGACACAATCGGATTGTGCTCTTCGCCTTCCGATCCAAATTTTTCCATTCTTCTATTGATGTTCTTGTAGGTGCGATACCTGGATCCACCGTGACCCACTAATCTCTCTCTACCAACAAATCTTCCATCTTGATCTTCCACAAGTCAAAAATTTTCCCATTAAATTTCTCGATCTCCATTTTTGAACTGCTTGCCATTTTTTTCACTTAAAGAATCAATACTGCATATCTCCCACTATAAAAAGGCTTATCACAGTCCCAAGCCAAACCCCTGACCAAAAAGGCGTCCCTCTGAAGCCAATAATTTATATGATACCAAATGTAGATTTTAACTTTGTAAAATATTTTACTGCAAATAGATATTCAATAAAATCACTGAAAAGATGCCCCCGGGGGGGCAGCTCAATTGGCAAGTGCCGTGAAAATGAAGTTCCATGAGGTTTCGAGTTCAACTCCCCCCGACTTACATTGTGTTCCGCGTAAGGGGCATCGTGGGCACACCTGGAGGTTATAGTGGTAGCGGTTGGATAACACGGCCACGTGCCCAACCAGTTGCTGATTCCTCCAGACACAAAAAAAAAAAAAAAATCATTGAAAAGATACAATGGCAAATACACACATTACACAAAGATTTTTCCCTAGGAAACCCAAACTGGGAAAACCAACATATTCTATATTCATTCACACCATACATTGTTTACAATACAATATACATATAGGACCCAACGACATCCAAAAACCTAATCCAATGACCTGGATTAGTCAACAATCCTAAATCCTTAACCGGAAATAGAAAACCATCGATGAAAAACCATGTGTTGAAAAACTGCCCATAAATGGACACAAAAATCGAGGACCGCCCAAAAAGGACACAAAAACCGAGGAACTAGTCTTGCTAAGAATATAACACATATCCAACATTCAAGAACAGATTAAAGCCAAGCTACATCAAGTATATACAACTATTAACACCATGAGACAACATAGATTCTTTTACACTAGAAATCCAAATGGGAAAACCAGGCTCTAAGGGATTTTCATTAAGAGGAATTGATTAAAAAAAAGGTTCAACTATGCATATAAAACCTTATGCATTATTACTCGCTAGCATAAGAAAATTTATAGGTGGATTGAACTCAACAACAATCGTTGGTCATGCGTGGCCAAGCACAATGTCTCCCTTGTCCTACAATATTTGAGTTGATTTCTTCTTAGAGCTCTCTCCTCTAGAACTACGCTTATTCATTTCCTCCGCTCTGTTCCATTGAATACCCTTCTTCTCCACAACCTTAATTTTTAATGGGATGCCTTGGAATACCAACTATCACAATGGTTTGTTTCAATTTCCAAAGGAATTTTGTATATTTCCTCAACTTTTCCAAAAAAACAATTAAATGCTTATTACAAAATTTACAAAGATATTTTGACGAGGATCTAATTTGGATCACACCTCCCCATTTTGTAATATTTTGGTCCCCAAAATATTAAACTCCCTTCAATAATCTTCTTCTTTGCCTTCAAGCATCCTTCAAAAAATCTCCAAGAAAGGGTGCCTCCGCTGCAAGATGAAATATAAGAGTTTAATAGGTGTTTTCTTTGGCATAAACCTTCTATCCATCTCATGGTTAGACATGACATTCATTGCTACAATAGGTCATTGTACAACCATTTCTCCTTGGGATGTAAGTACAAGCAACTCCCATTTTCCATTGACCCTGACTCTCCAAGATTTCTTCTTGGTTTTTTATGTTAGGATATTTAGACACTTAGCTAAGTTAGTTAAGATCAACTTGGTATAATGTTTATTTAGGTTAAAGTGTGTTTCTTAGTGTGTTTCTTTAGTATGCATTCATGGTTATGTAATTCGGCGGTCACAATATGTTATAGACATAGGGTGATTCGACGATTCATATTCTCCTCGATCTAAATGGGTACATTGACCCATGGCTTAGCACCCAATTGGTCTATGATCTCTATTTAAAGAGGATGGAGGGTCATTTTTCTATGATCAATTGAGAGAAACTCTCTTGTAAAATATTTTTCTTTGCATTAATATATTGTCTCAAGTGGCCACATTGGGTGGGGCCATAGAATGTTTCCCTCTTTGAGGATTTTAACCAAGTAAAAACATTAGTGTGTTTATACTTGATCTGGTTGTGTGAGTGGTTACTGAAGGTATTCGTCTTGTGTTGGAATGGCCTGTTTTGTTGACCATGGTATCATAGCCTATTTGAAGAGCCACTCCTATTGTAGATCGAGATCTTGAAGCTGTGTTTCCACATTTATGGTTTTTGATATTTCTGTGCGTTTCTAGGTAGAGAGGACTATTCCATTGTGTCCAAATAACATGTTTCAATAAAAAAGCCTTTCGTTTCACTCAAAAAGGTTTTTGTTTTCCCAAGTTATGACCATTTTAGTCAAATCTAGAGGTATAAAGCCTGAATACGCCCTTTCAGTTTTCTGTTTTTATTTATGGATTGCTACTATTTTTGGTCTACGTATGATCTTTGTTGTGCACTCAGTGTGATCTCAACAAATTAGAGACATAGTGGAAAGTATTTTCTTTTTGGCATATGCTCTTTGCTTTGTGATGTATGCAAGCCTAACAATTAAAAAACAAAGAGAAACTTGCATTTTCCAAGTAAGCTAACCGAGATCTAACCCTATTTTTGTTGAGATTCATAATTTGTTTTCCATTTTTTTTTTGTACGAGCATGTGGAAATGAAGTTTTTTTGGGTAAGCATGCATTTTGAGACGGAGCTCCAACAACAACAACAAAAACAACAATAACAACAACACCCCCGTCCTCCTTGTTTAGAATTATAATGTGTTTTGCACTAGCTCACTTGGTTGAAAGTTGTTTTGTTTAATAAGAAGTCTTGAGTTCAAACTTGAGTTATTTCATAACTTTATTGTAAAGTGCATTTCACTTAACCTATAAAAGTGAATCACTATAAAATAACTTTAATATTTTATTTTTAATCTTTTTCTTACATGCAACTTTCATTTATAAAGTAACTTCAATGTAAAAGTGATTCACACTTATTCTATAAAAGTGGGTCACATCATAAGTAACTTATTCGTAAAAGTGAGCTTATAGGAAAAGTTAGAGAAAAAGAAACATCACCACGTGGACCAACTTCTACTTTCCACATGGCTCTTTGGTTACCATTTATGTTTTTTTTTAAAAGGGAATAACTTTCACATCTGAAGTTCATTTTTAGTGTCGATTTTTTTATACAACCTATTTTTTTGAGATATTTCCATCCAGACCATCAATTTCAACATTTGAATCCATATTATATGCATATTTTAATATGGCTTCTCCAAGTGATCTTTTGCTTACTAGTACCAACTACTTCTCATGGAAATCCCATATGAAGTAAAGGATTGTACCGAATTACCTTGGGAAAAGAACAATCTCCCACTGATGCCAAAACATAACTTAAATGGGATAATAAGAATGTCGAAGCCCATGGACTAATCAAAATGTCCATTTCTACTAATTTAAGGTTTCACCCTCAAGGAATTGATGGTCCAGATAAAGCTCGGAAAAGATGGAAGCTGTGTTTGGTAAACATAATGTGATTCAATCCCACCAGATTGAAAATCATTTAATGAATTTAAGTCCCAATGATTTTCCTTGCATTGGATATTATTTATCTAATTTCAAAACACTTAGAATTTTATGTAAATACTATCAAATATATTTGACGGATGATCGATGCATATATGTTATTCTTGCTAATCTTGGTAGCACATATTTTGTCTTTGTATCTACCTTTTATGCCACCAGAGAAGCTCTAGGTAGTGCTTACTAAACTCCCACTATTGAGTCTTTTTGTGATTCTCCGATTAGAGAGCAATATAAGCTTTTGCAACTTGGAGTGATCAACACTGCAGGTATATCTAAAAAAGCCTTAGTATCCCAACATAAAGATAAACCCAAGCATCCCAATAAGCAACATCCTCGCCACAACAATAATCAAAACAAGGGTCCCAAACCGTCTCAACCAACTTCTACTCGTAATGGTGATAAAGACACAAAATCCAAAAGTAATAAGACTGGAAAACATTGCAACTTTTGTGGGCGAAATGGTCCTGTGGAGTCTAAATGTTTTAAACAGATGGAAGTTTTAGAAACAACAATGAAGAAACACAACATCAATATACATTATTCTTCTTCTACCTCTTCTTCTCATGGACATGCACTTTTTGCTTCTGATTTCTCTTTTAATGCAAATTCTACTTCTTCTTATGATGATTGGATTATTGATTCTGAAGCACTTAATCATATGGCTAAGGATACAACCATTTGTTTTTTCTCTTAATGAATGTAACACCAAAAAAATATTTGTTGGTGATGATATGTATCTTAGTGTTGTAGGGCCTGGAACAATTCAGGTAGAAAATGGTAATTTCAATGATGTATTATGTGTTCCAAGTCTTTCCTGCAACCTTCTATCGATGTATTAGATCACTCATTCAGGTGATTCAAGTTAAAAAGGTAGAGTTTTCACCTCACCAAGTTGTAATCAAGGAATAAAATATCCTAAGCGTGTCCTATCATCTGTAATTGTTGATGATATTACCAGGTTGTACAAATTTGACAACTTTGGGTCATCATCTTTTCCATCAGTTTTTCTTGCTCATAGTGATGGCTTGAGCAAACTTTGACATGAGTAGTTTGGTCAATTGAACTATTGCTCATTGTAGAAACTACGTAATCAACATATGGTGAATGGTCTTCCTTTTGTTTCTTGCAGAAATGGTGTTTTTGCAGGTTGTGTTCTCGACAAACATCATCGGGGCAGTTTTGACAAATGTATCTCTTGGCACGCCTCGACCCCTTTGCAACTTGTTCACAGTGATTTGTGCAGTCCACTTTCTTTTCCTAATTTCTCTGGGTGCAAGCACTTCTTAAATTTAATTGATGACTTCTCCAGACACACTTGGGTTTACTTATTAAAAATTAAGAGTGAAGTTTTTAACACATTTTTGGCCTACACGGCCCATGTAGAAAAACAATCTAGACATCAACTTCAAAGGTTAAGAACATATAATAGAGGTGAATATGTGAACAACAAATTTACAAGTTACTGCACTGCATAGGGCATTCAAATGGAACATACTATTCCATATACATCACAACCAAATGGTGTTGTTGAGAGAAAAAATCGCACATTAAATAAAATGGCTAATTGTATGATCCAATCTAAAGGATTAAGCCTTCATTATTGGGAAGAATCCATCAATTTTTTAAATTACATAGTAAATCACACTCCCACAAAGGCACTAAAAAATATCACACCGAAAGAAGCATGGACTAAAATTAAGCCCGATGAAATCCACTTGCATGTATTTGGTAGTATAGCATGGGCTCACATTTCAGATGAGAAAATGAAAGCATTACAACCTAAAAGTGAGAAGTACATTTTTTTGGATATTTTGAAGATGCCAAAGGTTATCGACTTCTTCAATCTCATTCCAATGAAAATTATTATTAGAAGAGATGTTAAATTTGATGAAAATATCTTTCCCTATGAACCTAATTCAACGTTTGTGCCATCTTTTATTCTTATTCTGGTTTCTTCTTCAGATGATGATAGTGAGGATAAAAAAAAACCTCCATCTGCTCACCTTATTCCATATGAGTCCATTGAACATGAACCCGCACTAGAACCACCACTTCCTAGATAGGTCTATTCAACTTGAGAAGTAGTTGATGATCTTGCTAGTGATCCTACAGATCAATGTCAGACACATTCACAATTCAAGCAAGCCTCTTCTCTTTTGTCTCAAGTTTCAGAGACTCAGATCCAGACACATTTGCAGAAGCTTTAGGTCATCCATATTGGGACACAACAATGAATGAAGAGTATCACTCTTTAATTGAAAATGATACTTAGGATCTTGTACCTCTTTCTAAAGCAAGAAAACTTATCAGATGTAAATGGGCGCATAGAACTAAGTATGCATTATATGGAACTGTTGAAAGACACAAGGCTCGATTAGTTGTTGAAGGGTTCTCTCAATTTGTAGGCATTGACTACAATGATTTTTTTTTTCCCGTAGCCAAAATGAATTCCATATGCCTTGTTCTAGCCCTTTCCGCCTCACATAAATGGGAGGTCCATCAGATGTATTCTAAATCCACCTTCTTGCATGGGGATTTTCAAGAAGAAATCTACATGGAACAACCTCCTCGCTATGTCGAGAATGACTTTGGTGTTGTTTATCACCTTAAGAAATCTCTTTATTGTCTTAAGCAAGATCCTCAAGCTCAGTATGCCAAAATGGATAGATTTCTTCTTGACACTGAATTTTCTAGATGTCATTCTGACCCTAATGTCTATACCAAGAAATTAGGAATTTATCTCATAATCCTTGTTATTTATGTTGATGAGCTTGTCCTCAGTGGTAGTGACCCAAAACTTTTAGCCCATGTGAAATCCAACCTTAAAAAGAAATTTAACGTGACAAACTTAGGCCATTTACATTATTTGCTTGGCCTCCAAGTTTTACAAACTAAGGAAGGTATTTCCCTTTCCCAGTCTAAGTATACTTGTGACCTTCTTTGTTCCTTTCTAATGGAATATTCTAAATCAACCTCCTCTCCCTTCCAATATAGAGTCAAATTTTCTTCCATCTGTATTACTTCTAAAGTTGATGCCATTTTGTATCGTCAGTTAGATGGTAGCCTTCTATATTTGACTCATATGTATCCTGATATTTCCTTTATTGTTGGTCTTGTTTCTCAGTATATGCAAATACCTCATGAAAGTGGAAAGAAACAAAAAATATACTTTGGTATGTTCGGGGTACATTTCAATTTGGGATACATTACAGTTCAGGGGGGACTCCTTTGTTGGTTGGTTTCATTGATTCAGATTGGGATGGAAACCCCGATGATTGAAATTCTACTACAGGTTATGTTTTCATCCTTGGTTCTAGAATTATCACTTGGGCTTGTAAGAAATAACAAGATATTGCTCTTTCTTTAGTAGAAGCAGAGTATTGAGTAGTGGTTAATGCAAGTCAAGAAGCCTTGTGGGTTTGACAGATCCTTTCAAATTTTGGATTCCAGCAACAACATCTGACCACCCTCTGATGCAACAATCATAGTGCCATCAAGCTTGCCAAAGATCTATTTCAAAATCAACGTAGAAAACACATTGATCTACATATGCACTTCATCAGAAATCTCATTCATGATCGAGTTATTGAAGTACTCTTTTCCCTAAAGAAGATCAAATTGCAAACATTTTCACAAAGTCTCTTACATAAGTGAAGTTTTCCAAAGTTCAATCTATGTTAGGAGTTCAAGAAGTTGTCATTAAGGGGGAATAGGCTCTAATGCATCCTTCCTTCTCCTATTGCGTCACCTTTGTAAATGCTTCAATCCTATCCCAAGTTGTTCTTAACGGGGGATGTTAGGATATTTAGACACTTAATATTTAGCTAAGATAAACTTGGTCTAACATGTATTTAAATAAAAGTGTGTTTCTTTTGTATCCATTAGTTATTGGCTTGATGTGGGGTTCAAACTGAAGGTTCAATAAGCTTGATGAACAAGTACCCCATAGGTGTCAACATATTCAATTTTCAAGGACTGAAGAAGGTGTCATTTGAGATACCATGAGAATCATAGAGACCATAGGTTTTGTGCAAGGTGTGAAGGAATATAAAATATAGGAAACATTTGTCTTATATCCATTCATTCATTCATAACTACCACAAAATTATTGCACAAGATAATATAGAACATGCATACATTTAGACCATAACTCATTAGATGCATAGATAAATGTTCTTTATACTTTATTTATTAAACTCAAGGGCATTCAAATATGTTTCCATACGCAGAGGTTGAAGCCATTTCGGGATGCATTCACAACAAAATAGAGACAAGCCATTCAATCAAATCTCCTCTCTCTCCCCTATTCACACACACATCTTTGAACATAAGAACTGTCACAAAGCCAGATTGGATCTCTAACTCATCTACAACTTAACCATTACTTTGAATCTACCAAAAATCCCTCTTAGTGAACAAAAATCCAACCCTTACATGTTCACATGCATCCCCCATATATCCTACAGAGCGTGGCAATCATAACAACCTTTCCAACTCACCCACAACCTCGACCATGACCAGTCGGGTTGTTACAAAAATAGTAACAATCATTGAATATGTTTAAGGATTTGACATGCATGTGGTCTCTTTAAGTCCTTGTGCACAATAAAAAATGGGTTGGCACACACAATATATCCTTGGTTGGTGCAGTTGCTAAAATTGGCACCACATGGTGCATCTTCTTGGGTGCACGCAGTGCTGACTTATGGTGCATGCACAATTTCTAAAAAACCTTAGGGTGCCAAAATGTCCCCAAAACTATTAGTTGGCTCATCCTTGAGCCAAAGGAGTTTCTTATGGCATGACAGAGGAGATTGATGACACCATATTAATGAATATGGTGAATTCTTCACTAAATGCTTTGAATTGGCCATCGATCTTGTCAAAATTTTCTATCAGGTCCTTCATCGTTTTGCAAAAATCCTCAACATCACCTGGTGTGATCATGTGCGAGGTAGGTTTGATCTACCCCCCTAGTTGTATGACTGGCATTGTCTTTTCTTGCACATATGCAAGTTTGTAGTAGTGCAGTTGGGCATTTTCAATGACGTTAATCACGATTCCTGAAATCTTCTGTTGCTCAATGTGGGTAGACACAATCTCCCAAAGTTAGCTGGTAATTGTTGTCATGGCTTCTTATCATTGTACTGGTGGCAAGGAGTGAAACACCTGTTTCTTCTACTTGATCTATGCCTCTGTTGCATGGATCTGATTGTTAATGGCCCATATTTCAGAGGCATTCTAGAGCTGCATCCATAGCTTGAAGCTATAGTCGACTACCCTTAATAAATCTGCTACACATGCATGTCCTTGCTCCAATTACTTTTATGTGACAACAATTTGTTGTTGCAACTCCCCTTCCTTTTATTGGGGAATGCGCTTCAACTTTTTTTGAAGCTCTAAGTTATGTTCCTGTAGCATATGTACTCTCTCCTTAACTTTGCCTAGTTTATGTGGTGCGGGGAGGTTCAAAGTGTCTTTAGTTGTACTAGGGAATCACACATAAAATTCATCGACTACATTGATCAATAAGGTGTGCATAGTGACTTACACTTCGTAGAGTGCTTTGATCTCCTTATGCACAACTTCAATCTCTTTGCGAGAAACATCTCTTGGTTCTGCTTATCTTGGGTGTCCATGTGTGAAACAATTTCTTTCTTGTGCTTCTATTATATTTCTGCATAAAATTGGATGAGTACATGGTTCCATCCCCCTAGTTCATTCATGATATCGGTCATATAGGTCTGCAAGTATTGTGAAGGAAATTGCACCAACTCTAGTTCAATGTAAGGTAATAGGTGAGGCTCTGAGGTAGCGAATGGGTCAATGGTTGTGATGTCCAACGTGTTGAAATACAACATTCTCCTCTGGGTACTATTGTGTGGATATGTTGCACCAGTCATGCTTTCTGTCATCTGTTGTTCTTGGGATGTGGACCTAGTTGTTGGAGCAAGCTCTAGCTAATGGCATAGTTCATCAAATTTTTGCGATGACTCTTTATTTAGTTTCTGCTCCATGAAAAAGTTAGCTTGGAGCTCCTTGATGATGCTCGGGACCGGTGCAAAAATTTTCCCTGGCTCCTATGCTGGTATGTTGGTGTCATTCTCCTTTTCTCTGTTCTAATTAGGCACCACCCTATGCATTCACAGAGTATGAGAGGATTTCCTCTTCAATGGGTGCATTGCTGGTCTACTACGATGGAGTTGGTGTGTGCTCATGGTCGTTAGTTTTGGGGCTTGGACTTAGCTTTAAGCGGTGGACATTTTTTCTTTGTAGGTGGAGTATTCTTTGGGGTTTCCTACTTCTACTTCCACTTGGGCCCTTTCCCTTTGTCGGCTTCCCCGATTGCATCTACGTGTGTCTATTTCCCTACTGGTCCTTTCCCCTTTCCTTAGGCTATCCCAACCCATTGTTGTTCTCTCACCTGTTCCTTACCTTTCTATTGAGATTTATTTTCCCTTTTCTGCTCCTACCTTCTCTTTGTCCTTGTCTCTAATTGCTCGACCTCATCATCTAGTGTGGGTTAGAGTTCAAGTAGCCACTCTACGACAACCCATTAAATGTCCTCCTTGGTGATGCAGAAAGGGAGTATCTTGGTTTCCACCTTTAGATCTGTGCGTAGGGTGATGAAAACATTATGTAAAGTATAGTCAAACAAGAGGTATTCCTCATACCTGTCCATGGTGCTACGTGGTATGCAGAGTCCTTGTGCAACTACTTGGATCATTTCCGCAAACCATAGGTTGAACGAGGTGTTATTCCTAGCCTAGATCATCATATCCTTATTGTATTGCAGCTCTAGGAATTTTTGCGTGGGGAAGGATGGCGAGACCTGTGCATCACACTTGTGGTTCGGTGGTGGCTTCCACACTACCATGGCCAAAAGGAGTAACACCCAATTATAGTGAAATCCCTACTGAAATCCCTACTGAAATCCTATGCTTCTAGGAAATCCTATACGAATTCGTTCAGTAAGTAGTGTGCCCAACTTTGTCGATGCAATGTTCTGGAATGACAACTACCCCCAATGGGCACTCGTCCTTGTGGCGCATGTGTATAATTTTGCAGAAAAGTAGCTGGGTGGCGAATTGAACTCTGTCATCATTTAATTCTATGATTACCACTCCTTTTGACCCTCTGCGTGTCTCATACTCCACGTACACCTCCCCATGCACTACATCCTTAGATTCTATTACTTCAGTAGGCTCATCTCCTTATGTAGGAAGGCACGAGACAAGGCTCATTGTTTCAACACCGACCTGATATGGCTTATTGAGCAAGACGACCCCTCCATGCAATCAACCGAGAAAGAACCGTATGCACGATTTGATGGACTATCTATGCCTGAAATGTGGGAAATCTAGTAAATACATTATCCTTGATTGCTTGACAGGATTTGCCCATTTATTTGTGACCACTCACTACTGTCCATCTGCCTATGAAATCACTTGTGCGTATGCATCGAAGCACAGTTCCAGGAATTGGTCCTCATTATGTATGAAGAATTCTGCATATTTCATTTGGGGAACGCTCCCTAGCAGAGGGCCTTTGATACTTACATAGGTCGGTATTTTTGACTTTGGATTGTCTTGGTCTTTTTTCATCTAGAATTTCTTTTTCACTTTGGGCTAGTTGGCGGAAGCCATTATCCTTGTCTATTGCTTGACGCCTCTAGTGTGATGTTATTCCACCCCTTGCTCAGGAGATCTGTTATGTTCTCGCTGCAGAAACCATGACTTGGGAGGGCTACATGTCCTGAATGTCCAGCACAAATTTTCTCAAATTGTAACTCTCTTAGTGCTTTGGTCCCTATACACTCGACTCTTGGTTCTCTTCTCTACTTACTCTGCGGAAATAATGAGTGGGAGTAGCGCCTTTGAATGTTAAATACTTGGTGGGTGACTTCCCCCCCATGATACTCAACCACTGAGTTGTCTCTTGAGGTTTGTACCCATCGTTAATGTTGGCATGCGGTACACTTCCCTGCCATAACTATCATGCACCATGGGGAATTACTGCCATAATTGATTTCAATTCCCCATGTGATCGTCACCTTGTGTGAGCACTAATGACCTATCTCTCTACCACTTTGTCCACCCAGGTCTTGGTATATAGTTTTCATGTCCAGTTGTGTCGTCCTTTGGTTTGTATTCATGCATTTATACTTCAATCTCCTTGAATCTTCGAAATCCATTTTCGGGTACAACCTGTCTCACTTGCTTTATTGTGTTGACCTGTCTAATCTACCTACTTATCACTTCTATTATGACTAATATATTTAAGTCCTATTCTAATCATGCATACTTCCTATCTACCGCCACTCCCATTCCACATAGGGTATGTCACCACAATGCATCCGACCTTGGTGGGCTGTGACGCTTCTTCAGTTGAATTTTGTTTATCATCCCCTACCATGGATTTTTGTCAGGTTTTGTTGATTGTACCATGCCAACAAAACCAATGTACAAACCTTAGAACAATTCCAACTTCTGCGTATGCAACTTATCCAGTGGTTTGGAGTTTTCCAACAACGTAGGGTGCACATAGGAAACTTTTTGTGTGGTGTTATGTTGTGTTGTTTCATTAATTCAAACTCCATCATGGGTTGGAATCTTACTTGAATACATTCCACCACCTGTGCATGTTCCTGTAGATTTTTGTGGTGCATCACCCACCAACGTGCATGAGTTATTTTAACCATTGCATCCATGGCCTGGATCCTTTTGGTCTCAGGCACCAACTTTGTTAGTTGTGCCATAAATTTGTCTATCGAGCTTGTACCATAAAACCTTGGAACAAAGTTACCAACTTAACAAAAACTCTATGGAGCTCTCATTTTTTTTATAGGTCACATTTAGTGGCTATTTTTACCCCTATTTCAAAACGTGGTGCTATCGGTAGCACTCTTTTTTTGAGGGGTGGTTACAATTGTGACTTGTTTGAAATCATGGCTTTGACAACCAATAACATTGCATAAAATTGACCCTCAATTCGAAAAGTGATGCTACTAGTAACACCCTTTTTATTTTTAGAGTTAAAATTATGACTTAATTCAAACTGTGGTCTTGATCAATAATATAGTTAGAAATAAAAAAACTTCAAAATGATAAAATCACAACTTAATTGAAACTGTTGACTTGATCACTAGTACTGTCGCAAATAAAAAACTTCAATTGTGGATTTGAACGTTGGTACCATAAAAAATTAAAAAACTTCGAATTAATAAAATTATGACTTAATTGAAACCACTGACTTGATCACTGATACTGTCGCAAATTAAAAACTTGAAATAAACTCTTAAACAAAAACATCATCTTATTTATTAATTATTTATTTTTAATTTATATTAAAAAATAAATTGAAAAAAAACCCAACTATAGATAAGTTCTTTTTAAAGAAAAAGAGAAAAACACTGTTTTTTTTTTTCTATTTTTTTAAAAAGAAAAATAAACACTATCTTAAAAAAAACATTTAAAAAAAATTAACACACAATGTCGTATTTAAAAATAAAAATAAAAATTAAAAAAATAAATTGAAAAACCAAATTTACAAAAATAATAAAACAAAATTTAAAAACAAAAAAATCTATAAAAACACAAAATTATAAAAAATACTATTAAAAAATTATAAAAACACTATATTAAAAATTAAAAAACGAAAATTAAAAACAAGATAACTTTTTTTTTAATAAAAATTAGAAAAAAAATTGTAAAATTAAAATAAAAACAAACTAAAAAATAAAAATAAAAATAATTGGAATAAAAACAAAGCACATTAAGGAAATGAACCAAAGGAGGAGGGGGCGATTACCGTAATAGCCCCTCCCCGCTTTCCTACCCCTCCCATTAAACAAGATGACCCTTGATGTAGTGGTCTCTTCTTCGTAGCCCTGAACTCGGATACTTCTTGTAGTGCTACCATGGGCTTGGATCCTTGTTACCACATTTTATATAGGTTGATTTCGTACGTTCTTTGAATGGGTTTGGTCCCATTGAGTACCAATATAAGTATCAAAATGCCATTAAAATAAGCTTTAGAGCAAATTATGTAACTTTAGCATAAACTTTATATTAAGTATCTTTGTAACAAAATTAACTTTATGATAATTTTTTACTCAAATCATAACATTTTTAAATTTTAGGGTGTTTATATTATGAAAAATCACTTTTACAAATTTTGATACCTTTGTTGGGATTGTACTTGATTTTCAGAGGCAATGTTTGTGTTGAAACACACACTGACACTAAGAGGGGGTGAATCAATGTCTAGAACTTTTGGCTATTTTTCACACTTTTATAGATTAACTAAATTAACTAAATAAGATATATGTAGTTCAATTAATTATTCATAAACATGTATAACACAAACTGTATGAAGTAGATAAAATATCATTCTTTTATTTATTTAATTTTAATGAATACATATAAAATCAATCTTTTAATCTTTTCAACTTCAAGTGAATATGAGAGATCCAACTCTCTGCTACAAGACCCAACTTGTAGTTCTCATATCCAACTGAGAAAATGAGGAATCCAACCCTCATAGAAAGACCCCACTTGTGTACAAGCACCAACCTGACTAGGAAATAATTTTCATTCAATCCATGTATGAATGAATTCTCATTAAATCCATTTTACTATGTTTTTCCACCAAGACACTCTTCTTCCCTTTGTATTCCTTTGTTTATATAGTCCTCCAAGGGGTGCCACTTTGAAACAATGTGTCCTTTTGGAATGAGACATTGCACCCCTTCATTTAATTAACACAAATGATAACTTTTACTAATTGATTTTCGTACACCAATTTACACAACTATTTTTGTATGAATATTCTGGAGTGATGGAAACAAATTTTAAAATTCTACGACATGGGTTTTGTGAAGAACATGCCTAATTAGTCGACACATGACTAATTTCCCTAGAAAATGTGCGAGGTGGATGGTATAGGCGGTTCTTTGAAATCAACTTGCCCATATTTTCCTTTAATCATCGGATGTCAGATCAACTTTAGTACATTTTACCTTTTCATAAATGTCTAATTCGACCTCTATATATTTCCTTTGTTGGTGAATTCCTTTCTTATCCACCTCCTCCCATTAATGCACAACAACCCCGCAATGCCACCACCTCATTTTGTTCACTGCAATTAACCTTCACCGCAAGCCTGCAAATATAGTTGCATCCACATATATTTGCCTCTGCCAGAAGTAGGAGGAATCAGATACCTCCGCGATGAGATCGGGCATAGAATTTGGTTTTGAGGTGTAGGAAATCCAAGATCCTTTCATTATCTTAACTAAACCAATTGTTATGAACTGGATGGTGTAAGTGATGTCGAGGAATATATTAATACCAAAGCGGGTGTGTTCAAATTTGAAGACCAAACTCAAACCTCCTCTACATCTCAATCATTTTATGCCCTTCTTCACTACCAATACAAACCACTCTCTACTTTGTATAGCGAACTTAGAGGTCACGGGATCGAATCTCATTAGACCTTATTATCTGCATTTCATTTTTTTTTCTTGTATTTGAAACCCAAAACACTAACAACATGATAAAACCATGCTCAAAAGTAAAACCATGATCCATCCTTTGATTCCAATCTACATTGCAGAAGAATCATGGGCTAGATAATGGCTCATTATGCCTTCTCTTTCACCTATGTTGTCAAGAACAATTGGCAGATTTTTTAATGCATGAAAGAAGTTAAATCGCACTATCACACATATTCAGAAGCCTCTAAAACCTATGTACCATCGATAAGGAATCTGCATTCTACTAGAAAGGGGAACATCACTTGAATCACTTGTGGAAGCAAGCGTTGTTTGAATGCTCAAGTCAAGAAGAACTCAGTTTTTGATTAGTAATAAATATCATGTTTTGGTGGTAGGCATTTCTCTTCGAGTGTTTTAAATACATTCCATACCTATAGTGTTCAAATTTATGTACACGATAACTTTATATGATAACTTTTTCCTCTGGAATATTGTACATCTATAAATTTTTAAGTAGGATCTTATCATTTTAGTATTTTGAGTAACATTTACGAGGATACATAAAGTTATTGATTTATAATTTTATGTAATATGCATATTATTGATATTGGATTACTTTATCATGTAGAAATGTACGTAATATTCTTGAATCCAATTGTCTTGTGCATTTTTTTATATAGTTTATACTTGAGACTTTAGGTTAACATTTAGCATTGCAGAAAAACACAAAATATTCTTATACAAGTTCATTTCGATAAATAGTAGAGAGTCTAGCATGTACATGTACTAGCTACTCACTTGGAGTCCTCTAAAAAAATGGTCCATCAGAAGCTCTACAACATAAGGGCTCAGTGACGTTGGCGTCAAACATTTTTCATTAAATTGTCTCATTTTTTAATTGGTAACCTCTTGCAATGATGCATACTTTGTACCAGAGATCACCTTATAATTAATTTGAGCAACATTACGACAGTTGCTGTAAGGAATCTCCAGAGTACCCATCTCCAGTAACCACATGACAAACGAATAAACATCTACATGTTGATTATAATCCTCTTCATATAATTATGGAGCCATGAATTCTGGTGTACTAATGATAGTGTGCAGTGTGATCATTTAACACAATAGTAGAAAAATCCATATCCACAATATTCATAACACTAGTATTACGATTCATGAATATATTGTTGCAATTCAGATCTCTATGAATTATGCAAGGGTTATGCTTACAAAGATAATTCAATCCTTCCAATATCTGACACGCCTAATTCTCTACCGCCTTCATTGAGACATGTCGATGCTTGGAGGGTCCCCTAATATTATGGAGGTAAACTTAATATTTACTACATACAATACATCAATCAATTACTCTTTTGGACACGTAGAAAAGTTAGTTATGAAAGGAATTTTGAAATTATAGGGGTTTGTCCCTCATTGATTCTTAAAGTGGCTTTAGTGAGTTTTATTACATATAAATACATTTTTATTATTAAGCAATGTTGAGTAAAATGCATAGCTTTACCAATAATGTGGATGACCTATCCATAACCAATTAGTATACTAAGTAATGTTTAGAAAATAACAAATTCATGAAGAACATGGATGTATTTTAAAAATAATTAAGTAAGTTAATTTTAATATATAGAAACATGTAGTTAGATACATTCACGAATGGAAGATATATGATGCTTTAGGGGCTTCATGTAAGGTCTTTGTCTATTGATGGTAGTAAAAACATTGTTTAAGTGGGGACAAAGGGTTAAGATAAGAAGTTGCAATGCCAAACGTTGTTTCTCTGTTCAATGGATGGAGTGATGAACTATTCCATGTTGCCTTTATACAAGTTGAGACGCCTCGGGGGCATGAGCCAAACATCATCAATATAGTGAACCAACTTCAAATACAATCATTTTAATTGCAATATCTTTATAATCCCAGTTAACATTAATATTAAACCTCCCTCAAATTTCTCCGGCATTCCCATTCGCCCGCTTAGGGGGATGCTAGTTTTAACTTTGTTTTTCAATGGGTTTTTTAAAAAATTTAATATTTTTTTAAATTTTGCTTTGTTATTTATTTATTTATTACATTTTTTCAATTATACATTATTTGTTTTTGAAAAAAAGTGTTTTTTTTCTTAAAAACATATTTATTTTTCCCTTTTAAGAAAAATAGAAAAATGTAGTTTTTTTCTCTGTTTGTTATTTTCAATTTTTTTTTAATGTAAATTAAAAAAATTTAATAATTAATAAATAATATGATATATGTTTTTTGATTTAAGAGCCTATTTGAAGTTTTTTATATGTGACGGTACCAGTGATCATGTCAATGGTTTCAATTAAGTTGTAATTTTATCAATTTGAAGTTTTTTTTATTTATAACGATGCCAACAATCAAGGCCATGGTTGAAGTTTTTTTATTTGCGATAGTATTGGTGATCAAGTGAGTCATTTCAAATAACCCCGAATGGGGTGACAAGTGTCCAACCATGCAATTTAAGTTAAGGTCCTTGACCGCTGCCTCCTCATTTCTTAGTGCACTCTCAAGGGGGCTCCATGCCATGAAATTTTGGTTCGTATATGTTCACACAAGAAAAAAGTTAATGCTTTGGATCCCTTCAATGGAAATGCAGGGCGACTCACTTGACGCAAGAGGAGAGGCTGTGAACTCGACATTAATGGCAGGCTCTAGGCATGGTAATGGTATTATTTCCAAAATTTGCATTGATTTTTCTATCATAGTTTTCATTTTAGCTCTGCTCCCCGACTCCTCCTTGATGTTGTTAAGCTATGCAAAGTCCCTCGTCGTTCTCTTTGGCCTCCTTCTCTGCACCATGCCGCGGGAACGTGGTAGGTCTTGTACAGGCCCTGCTTACTACAACTTTTTATCCAGTCGGGGGCATCTTTCCCATCCTTCTCCTCCAACCCGCTCCTCATCTGATTCTTCATCCCCTTCCCCAATGACAGATTGCACTTCCGTATCACTAGTCCCGGTAGGAAATTGGGGGCCTGTCCAAATTGAGGAGGAGCCCCATATGGTTCTGCCTCTAGATCCCCGGCTCCTTGTTTCCTTCCCTCCCTCACCCGACCCTCTAGCCTCGAACAATATAGACAAGGACGCTGATCCTCACAGATAAATTCAGGAAGAGAATTGGGATCCAGTTGTTATTGAAGAAGAGTCTGCGTGCGATTCTCCTCAAACTACTGAAGTTGCTCCGGATCTCCAAATGCCAGGCAAGGCCCCTTCTCCGTCTGGCCTATTAGTGGATCAACTCTAGTTGGTCTTCGACCTGAGAAGGGATGTGGTTGAACTACTCTTTGGTTTGGAATTTCTCAACCGAAGTCTGGATGTTTTCATGGATTCTCTCTCCGACTCTTCCAACAGTCGGCGCTGCCCAGCTTGCCATCAACCTTATCCATTCACTGCTCCATGGCACACTCCTCCTAGAAACGATGGAGCATCACACACACCAGTAATTTGATTTCTCTTTTATGCATATTATCGGTTTCAAGTTATTTTTAGACAGGATAGGTAGAAGACAATTTGGCTAGCAAGCCTCAACTATAGTTTTAAGCTCTTTTAGCTATGTATTTTTTAACTATTCAAGACAATGGTACATGGCCCTGATGCTGGCATGGTTTTCACACATGGCAAGCCATGTGTCAAGGCCCATACATATGTATGATTTTGATATTATAAGGTAATACAAATATTTTATTTTAAAAAAAAAAGTGAGTGTTTCAAATAAGTCATAATTTTATCAATTTGATTTTTTTATTTTTATTTTGGATTGAGCTAGCGATCAAGGCCATGATTTGAATTAAGTCGTAATTTTAACTCCATAAATGAAAAGAGTGCTACTAGTAGCATCACTCTTCGATTCTAGGGTTAATTTTATGCAATGGTATTGGTTGTCAAGGCTACAATTTCAAACAAGTCACAATTGTAACCACCCTTCAAAAAAGGGGTGCTACTGGTAGCACTACTTTTTGATTTAGGGGTTGATTTTGGTGTTTCTGACAAAAAAATATGGGGTTTTTGGGCTAGAGTTCTTGTTTTGAGATCAATTTCTCATTAATTTGGTAACTATGTTTTGGTAGGTCACACAAATCTGATCCGATCCAACGCACTGCTTTGGTGATTCGCGCGCATCTTCAGGTTGATATCTCATACAACTTATTTTTCCATCTTTCCATAGCATCCTCCAAATCTATGCCACAAGAGTGAACACTTATCTATCTCAATTCGCCATCGGTTGTTGGATTCACATCATTATCCTTGTGCTCTATAATGTTGTATATTTTTTCTATGATGGAACTTTACGGATATTCATTCATAGGCTCATTATACCTATCACCCTCATTTGGATCCAATGGCATAATAACATGCAAGGTGTCTATCACAAAGGACATATGTCGTTGCTTCATGTTCAATACAACATTTTATCGAATGCCTAGTCAATGTTAGGTAGAGATGGATAGGGGTCCGAGTCATCCATAATCTCGATCACTTAAAAGTATACTTTAGTTCTTTTCCCATCAATGTTCACTTCCACCTATTCTAGCATGCCAATAGGATAAATTCTATATTGGTCCCAAGTAAAGAAAGATATAAAAGGAAGCAATGACATTAGAAATAGAGTTAGTCAATCAAGGGATTCACTAAGTTGTTGTTGTTAGTTATTTATTGTCTAGAGCTCGCTCCGAGCCTTTGTAGTAGTGTAATGTTGTAATGCTTTTTAATAGAGTTTAATTATGTCATGCATCTGTGGTCTGAAAGGATGTGCATGTCGCAATATGTTGTAATTATGGGGAGTTATCTAGAGAGGACATAAGACTCTATTGTTGTTGAATATAGTTTGCTTAATGTATGCTTGTGTTCAATGGAATGGAAGGAGTAATAAAGCTGCAACAATTCTGATCTATCGTGTGTCAATCATGTGTTATTTGGGTATGTGTGTGTGTTGTTTTACATATTGATAATAGTAAGTTGTTGTTAATTAAGTGTATGGGTGCTATCTTGGATGGATCCATGTGTATTTAGTCCTTCATCTCTATCATAAGACCATATGGTCTCTGTGATCCTCATTGCATCTCGGGTGAGACCTTCTTTGACCTTGGCTGAAGATTGATATGTCGATGCTTTTGGGTTTTTGTTGGTCAACTCTGGATGAAACCTGGGTGTAAACTCCCCAATGTTAAGAAGGACGTGCAAGCGTGAAACAACCAAAAAAATGGTTCCACTTCGAGGACTCGAAAGTCTTGTATTGGAATGATAAACACAAGTAATGAGGTGGTATCCATCTCGGGAGGAAATTCAAGACTAGATAAAGTCGCTAACTACAAAGGACTAGCATGAGTTTGCCTTTCCAGAAACTCAAGGTCTGAGAGTGAATGTGAAGATATGGAAAGATAAGTATCTTTATATTGATATGTATGAGATGTTCTTTGTTGAATTTCCCTGTTTGTTGTGTGAATTGATGAAAAGGAAAATTGCTACCAATTCTTCCTTGTAGCCTTTAGAATCGATGGTTTGGAATCAAGCCACACTTGATAGATTGGAGGCGTTGGAAAATAAGTGGACTTGGGCCATTGATTTTTTGTTTTCTCGAGTAAAGGAGGGATATATCATTGAATTTGTTGTGGAGTACACTAATTCTTTCAGCGAGGCTGAAAGAAAAATTGCAGAAGGTCCGAGGAAATGAATGCTAGAACATATTCCACTTTGGATCAAGATGTTATTCATGGAGAAAGGAATGATGCACATGGATCCCGACAGGATGGTTGAGTAAACTCCCCTAGCACTAGGTGGGGTGAAAATATGGGGGGAAAATGAGAAAGGAGAAGGATCTATTGAGGAGGATCCAAAAGTTGTTGAAATGAGGTGAGCAATGGTATGGACCCAGAACAACAGAGGAGAGAGAGAGCCGAGAGATACACAAGAAGAGTTGAGATAAGAAGGAAAGAAGAACAAAGATGTGGAAATAAAATAACAAGGGTTGTCTGATAAGGGGTCAGGCTCGGGATGAAGATAAAAGAGACTACACAAGGAGGTAGTGTGGAAGAATGTGTTGTTCTAGAGTGGAGCACATGCGAAGATAGGCCTTCGAAGAGGTGCAATGTCGAGGGTAGGGTGTCTAGTGGGGATACCCGTAGTAGTATTAGTAGTATTCCTAGGGGCCCATGTGACGAAGGATGAACCCTTTGGATGTTGCAGAGAGCTGCAAACTCGGAGGAAGACGAAGCGCAAAGTAGATGTGCATGAGGAAGGAAGGAAGATACATGATCCCCTAGTGGTGAGGGAGAATAATTGGTGATTGTAGATGGTGTTGTGTGACTTTAGGTAGGAAACTCTCTGGGTCCCCTCACAAGAAATGTTAGAAGGAGGTGGATTTATCCCCCCTTTGAACCACCCCCCTTGCGCATTTGTAATCAAGAAGAAAAAACAATAGATAGTGAAGCGATTGGAATAGGAGAAATAGGAGAAGAAAGAGTAGAAGAAGTTGGAGGAGAAGAGACGAGTGAAGAAGAAGGCGAGGTCAATGCTACTTCACCTAGGAGAATATTAGTAGTGAGGAGTTTGACACCCATCAGTCAGATCGAAGGATTTGGTTGGAGAGTGACGATGGAAAATCAAGATAGCACCTTGAGGCTACCTATGTTCCATGGAGTAGGTAATGATTATGCATAGCAACATTGGGTCACGTGTGAAGCAATATGGTCTATGAAAAGGATCACATACAAAGCATCAAATATTACGCAGTTGGAAACCAGGTTCATGGATAGAACCTTGACGTGGTACATGAAATACAAGTCCACTATGCCAACATGATAGATGAGGTACCTCACTGAGATCAAGATGGATTTACTGAAGGACTTTCAAAATCCCAAGTTCAAATCTCAATGTAATACTGAGATCAAGGAGATTAAGCAACGAAAAGGAGAAACCGTGTGGGACTATGAACAATGGTTTAAGATTTTTTTGGATAGGATACCATTCCAAATTCAGGACGTACAACATAGAGAGTGGTTTATTGTGGGGTTTCTTCCCCGTATCCAAGTCCCACTCACCCAACAAAAGGTGATGACTCAAGAAGAGGTGGTAGAAATTGCAATGCGCCTAGAAGCTACACCAGGAGGGGCAGAGACATCGACAGGATTGGTCCAAGTGCAGTCACAACTTGCCAATCTAACAATGTAGCTGCAAGATATGGAAAATATAAAAGTTGCGCGCGAGCACGTATGGTGTACCACATGTCTCACTGAGGGGCATTATAGGGATGGGTTCCCTGTACTTCTGAATTATGTAGCAACGGGCGTGCCAATTTCATTCCCAACTAGACAGATGGAATGGTGTGAGATATGACGACAGTGGGGCCATGTGCCACCCCGCTTCCCGACTTTGCAGAAGTATCAAGAGACACATCATAATCTATTTTGTGAGTTCTATAAATCCACGGGACATGATTTCAATAACTATCTGTCACTTCAGCTGATGTAAGACAATAATTGCGATGCATTTAGGGTACAAAAATAATAGAAGGGGGGTGATTGTGGAAACATAGAGAGAGGAAGATACCAAGGAGATCCCATAGGCAGATATGGGCATGGTCGCGACCGAGCATATGGTGGAGGGGGAGGTAGACCCCCCACATGTTTCAATTGTGGAGAAATTGATCATGTATCAAGGTTTTGTACTAAGAAACACATGTTGTGTGCATACTTCTACAATTATGACCATGTCATAGAGGACTATCCCGAATTAGTGAAGAAGTGGGAAGAAAAGAATACACAATGCAATATGGTGCATGCAGATCCACACATGAATAATAAAAAATATGAGGAAGTTGATGTCTGGGTAGTAACCCGAGGAGGAGCGAAGAAATGAGAAGACTTTGAGCATGCTGAGAGCTCAGGTCAGGAGTCAGAGGGGAAGATAAAGAAGGAAACACAACCCCATCCCAAGTTTGATGCTACCCAACAAAAACAATTTTTGTGCAACACACAAAGAGACATTGAAGAAGAAATAGCGCACGAAGAGTTGCAATGCACGACACAAATATCATTGGAGGAGGCTCGGATCCACAAAGAATTACATCGAGTGAAACAAAGGTTGCTTGAGGAGGCCTGGATCTGCGAAGAGGTACAGAGGGTGACCAAAGGTCACTAGAGGAGGCTCGCACCAGGGAAGAACTCCAGTGCGCGATGCAAATATCATTGGAAGAAGCTCGTTTGCACTAGGAGATACAACACACAATGCATAATTTAATGGAAGAAGAGCACCGATGAGAAGAGTTGTGATGTGATAAGAAAATAGCACTTGAAGAGCAACACATAGAGGACTTGCAGTGTGCAGTGTGTACCGCAACATTATGCAACTTGGGGAGCGAGATAGACATTGAGGATCAAGTAAGTAATTTATTATGTTGTTGTTTAAGATTGCTCAATGATCTCGAGGTTGCGAAGAAGTTAACATAGATGTTATCCACTTATATGGGGAAAGAGATGATAGAAGGGACTATATCAACTCCCCTACCAGAAAGAGATATGTTCCATGTCAGTAAGAAAAAGTGGACGGGACGCGAATACAAGATGACATCAGATCTTGTTGGCTATGACATGGATGGAGTCATGTTGAATATGGGTTTTGACGTGAAAAGTTTACCAAAGAAATCCTAGGAGTTGATGGAGAAGCTGAGTCTAGTCTGGTCACCTATTCTGTTGTGTTTAGAAAATCTATTCAATATCTATCCTATAGGTCGATTGGATCAAGTTGAGGTGGATATAAAAGGGGTGAAGAAAAAGTCTGACTTTGAGGTCATAGAGATTATGGATGAGTCTGATCGATACCCCGCATTGCTTGGCATTGACTGGGCCTTCGATAACAATGAAGTATTGAATTTGAAGAAGAGATAGACATCCTGTGTGTAGTTTCACCACTGGATCCAAATTAAGGAGAGAGATACAATAAGCAAGTGGATGAGGATGCATAGAGTTCTGTTATTGAAAAAAATTATAAGATTAACGGGTGGAGGGAGGTCTACATCAATCCCACCACCGATGGAGAGCTGAGTTGGAGAAGTGTGAAGTACTATGATACCGACTTTGAAGAATCCATGGAAAGGTGGAAAAACAAGCTATATGAAGTTTCGATAAGGAGGTGGATGCATATCTCCACAGAAGCACGTGAGAAAGAGTTTAGATGCTATCGATATGATGGGTCAAAACTAGTGGACACACTTATAGCCTAAATACAACATGTTCCTGAACACCATCGGGTGTGCACCCTTGATATTATGCTCATATGAATACTGACACAATGGTGGGAAACACATAGAGAACCTTATCGAGAATGGGAAGTTGTGGAAGCATTTATGCCGGAAAGGTTTAGACCAGATGTGGATATTAGCCACTACATGTGTTCTTGTGAATGGTGGTGGATAGTCATGCAAGGATATGAGAAAAAAAACCGATCCCTCAATGCCTCGTGTGATGCACCTAGAAGGAAGTTTGTCCCTCTAGTTCCTCACTTTTCCCCAAGTCAAGAAAATAAGCTTGACGCACAAAGAATGGGTTCCAATTAACCATATGTGGGAGAAGAATGAATGAATACTTGTTCGATCGACAGAACGATGTGTAGTAGGAATTCAAATCGCCTAGGATCACTATGTACTGAATGCATTTATTGATGATTTTTTAGATGCCGAGGACTCTAGGAAAGAGTTTCATTATAGTTGGATTCTACTTCTTCTTTCCATGGTACTCTGGAGACCCGCTCGGGGTTTCGAACGACCTGCTGGGAGTAGGCAGGCATTTGAAGCTCCCTGATTTCTTCAATTGCATGAGAGTAGGTATCCTCGCACCCAAGAGTCCCACAATGAGTTGTTTCATAATTGGTACCAACAACTCATTCAAGCAACTGCTTCGCAAGTGCACATCGTGCACCCCATTATGGATAGATATGAGGCATACATTTTATTTGAATGCACTTTTCATAACATGTTTATCTATCCCAGTGATGACCAGGGGGTTGCAATGGCGTTACTATAATTTTGCATTACTGAAGAGGACATGCAACTAGACATCATTGAATGGCCTGCACATCTACAACGAGTACTAGTTGAAGAAATAGACACTCTGGAAACACGGACCAAGCACAATCAAGATCGTAAGCAGACTAAGGTTGCAAGCGCAACACATAGTTCCCATGGTGGGGATCCAAATATAATACTTTAGTTAAAATCCCTCAAGATCCATTCCATGTGCAACAACAAACCTAGTCCAATCACGCGGGTACAAAATGACAAAGGACCAGTCCTAACATCCACAATTCCAACCTCTCAGCACGATAGGGCTCCATCCAAATGGAGTTGGAAGTCACAACAATGATAGACCCACTTTGAAGGAAACAATTATTGCAACAACAAACATGTACGAAGGATATTCTTATTTTTGACCATCTTTGTGTACAACTCAACTGACCAAAATTAGTATCAAACATTCCACCACAACCCCCAATTTCCAGGAATGGGTCCAATAACCCCGTTCAAATCCTTTGATTTGACCCATCAACACCCATTTCATTTGATGGCTGAAACACTGACAGTATTCCATTGGAAACCATCACAACTCCAATCCGACATGTCTGTGCCACCACCCTACTCTCTGTATTAAGTGAGCACAACCACAGACTGGGCAAAGCTCATGCATAGTTATAACTCCAACACCAAGTGGACATTGTCACACATAATCATATGCGTGAACAGTATCAAAAGGAGATTCAGGATCATCAAGCATTAAAAAGGAGTTATGAAACAAACAATGTGACACATGTAGTTTCCCACGACAAATACACTGATCTAAGTACAACGTTCACCGATCTTCTTAAATCCGTGGACAACCTGTATGAAAATATTTCTACCACTTCAATGCAGGGGAAAGATACTCCCCTCGGTTTTAAGATCTCGACCATAAAGGCCCACCTATAGACTCTCGATTCCAAACTCACATCTCTTCATCCCTCGCTCCACCAAGCCAATGCAACACCAACTATGTTCCAACAAAAGATTCAATTGGATCAAGCAGCTATCCAGGACTGCTAGCACATGGTAGAGGCATTGTCCAGAATGGTGGACCGTGGCTTTGCCCTATGGACTCATCTCCAAACTCCACCTGAGGTGTCCACATTTGGCGATAAAATCCATGTAGCTAAGGTTGAGGACACCCAACAAAATCGTGACCTATCCTCCTTGATACCTAGAGAGTGCAGTGCTACAATGTTAGTAATTGCATCAAAGACAAAAAAGATAAATGTATCCCATGATGAGAAACAAATCATATCAGATATGATCACGTCCGTGGCTAATAAATCCTTGAACTTGTTTACACAGTTCTCAGATGCGCATGATTCTGCTGACCCCATGATTGAGAAGATAAACACGACAGACCTAACAACTCCTCAGGTCACAACGACTGAGGTTGATGTGGTTGTCCAACATACCCAGGATCTTCAAGGCTACCTTGATGAGCCTGAGCACGAGTTCAAGGAGTTTGTGAAAGACCTCAAGAATACCATCCTGCCCATTGAGGTAGTGACCACATGAAGCAGTTGACACAAGGATGAGCCAAGTAATAGTGGTGGGGGCCTGTTGGCACCCAAAGTTTTGGGTTAATATCGCATGCATGCACAAATGAAGTTGTGCATGCCCATTCCAGTTTTTCACATGCCTAAGCTAATGTGTCAAGAATGACAAGAAGTGCGTGCCAGACTAAGTTTTGATATTGTGTGTGAAGACTAAATTCTACCAAGTGCACACTGACCTGAGTTTTGTCAGTTGTGTTAGAAATCAAGAAGTCACACACCAAAATCAAGAAAGGAATCATCGGGAAATATCCTTGAATGATTATCACCAACAACAAAAGGGAATGTGGAACAACTAAAGGATGAGCTGGCCAGGCAGTTAGGATCGCCCCAATTCCAAAAAAGCTACGTGGATTGCAGGAAGGTGCCATAACCATGTGAGGTAGTTTGTCAGTAGAGCCAATGGAGCAGAGCTCAAAGAGATAGAGCTCCCAAGTAGAGAAATATATAGAATGAAGCAACAATATTAAAAATATAGTTAGTCAATCAATGGATTCACTAAGTTGTTATTGTTAGTTATTCATTATCTAGAGCTCGCTATGAGACTTTGTAGTAGTGTAATGTTGTAATGCTTCTGAATAGAGTCTGAGTCTATCATATGTCTTAGGTCTAAAAGGATACACATGGTGCAATATGTTTTAATTCTAGGGAATTATCTAAAGAGGACATAATACTTTTTTTTTGTTGAATATAGTTTGCTTAATGCATGTTTGTGTTCAATGGAATGGAATGAGTAATAAATCTGCAAGAATTTTGATCTATCTTGTTGATCCAGGTGGATATCGGTGGCCACCCACCTTTTTCAAATGGCTCAAAACAATTTTCTGGCAATTTTGG
>ML794888.1:148556-158992 GCA_009831015.1 Picea engelmannii | reverse complement strand
CTGCCACCATTCTAGCGAGTCTTTCACTCTGTATTTTTACAGTCTCTATACATTTCTTTCATTAATAGAAATCGTGTATTACTGTATCTCTGTGTTTATGGTTTCATCTCTAATATATTTCTGTTATATTATTGGATATATGCGATATCTCTGTGCATTTATTTATTATATCTCCGCTCTCATTTCATGCCCAAAATAATCTGGATCACTTGTGTCAATCATGTGTTATTTGGGTATGTGTGTGTATTGTTTTACATATTGATAATAGCAAGTTGTTGTTAATGGAGTGTATGAATGGTATCCTAAATTGATCCATGTGTATTTAGTCCTTCATCCATGTCATGAGACCAAATGGTCTCTCTGATCCTCGTTGCGTCTCAGGTGAGACCTTCTTCGGCCTTGGTTGAAGATTGGTATGTTGATGCTTTGGGGTTTTAGTTGGTCAACTCTAGACAAACCCATTGTCTAAACTCCCCAACGTTAAGAAATGGCCCAAAAATTACCTTATGTACTGTACGCTTCCCTTCCTCATATATGTAGGCCTCTTCCAACACCCTCTGTGTTGTGTGTTACAATCCTTCACGTGCATGAGATTCTTTCAATGCTCTTTGCATTGTGCATTGCAATTCTTCATGCGTGCAAGATTATTTCAATGTCCCTTGTGTTATGCACTGGAAATTTCCATTGAGTGCCCTCTGTGCATCGTGCATGAACTACTTTTTATGTGCCACATCAAACTTAAGAGGTTCATGTGCTACTTTTCTGATATTTCCTTCTACATTAAGACAAGAAATTTCTCCTTGTTCTAGGTACATTCTCGTACACATACCTCCTTAGGTTACTACTCATACATATGCTTCTCCTTCTGGATTCTGACCTTCACACGAATCAATAGCCACCATGTTGTAGTGCCCTTTCTCTTCCCATTTTGCCAATAAGTCTGGGCAATTCTCCATGACAGAGTGTGCATGGTTTGGTACAAAATCGCGACAAGTGGCCTATCTCGCCATAGTTAAAGAAGGTAGGTGGTCTTCATCCACCACCATCGTATCCTATTCTATATCATCCTATCTATCCTCCTTGGTAGATTCCTCTTTCAAAGCCTCCTCATTCGAAGCCTCCATGGTCTCCACCTTGTATTTTTCTTAGACCCAAAAAGTGTTTGTAGTGTGGTTCTGCATCAATTGCAGTGACTGAAAATTGTTAACTTCATGGCTCATTGATTTGAAAAACTCGCAAAATGGAATGTGCGTAGTCTTCTAATACTTATGTAGTGTTGGGAAATAGGGAGGTATATGACCCCAGTGTGGAGGAAATAGGGAGGTCTGGTCCAAAATGGGTTCAACACACCTACTGCCTTATAACTTCCTAGTGTAGGACACTCACTTATGTGGTGACCTTCTACATTGAACAAAGTACACACAACATTTTCGTGCACCACCTTAGCCTTAGCCATATCTTGTAGTTGCATTGTGAGGTTTACAAGCTGAGTTTGTGCCTACGCAAGCCTTGTCGATGTCTCACCACCTCTTGGCATAGACTCTAAGTGCATTGAAATTTCCATAGCCTCCACCTGAGTCGTCAATTTCTATTGGGTGAGTAGGAATAAAATGTGGGATAGGAGTTTTGTAATAAACCATTCTATATGCTAGACATATTGGATCTGAAATATCGGTCTGTCCAACAAAATCTTGAACTGTTGGTCATAATCCCACACAGTTTCTCCAGCTTGTTGCTTGATCTCTTTGATCTCAGTTATACACTATGATTCTGACTTAGGCTTATGAAATTCCCTAAGTAGGTCTCTCTTTATCTCCATTAGGGACCTTATTTGTCTTTCTGGTGCAGTAAATTTGTACTTCATGTACCATGTCAGAGATTTGTCTTTCAATGTGGTCTCCAGCTGCACAATCTTATATGCCTCATCCATGACTCTCTTCATATACCATATAGCTTCACATGTGACCAATATTGTTTTGCATCATCTCTTCTCGTCCCATGAAATGTGGGAAGCCTCAAAGTTGAATCAAAGTTCACCATACTTTCTCTAGAACTATGCATTTGTAACTGAATACTACTTGCTATTGTTGATATTGATGCTCTTTCTTGCGAAGTATTCATGAATTCAACTTCTCCACTCATATATTCTCCTTCCCTTTCTTATAATCTCTCTTCTTCTAATTCTCTCACCTCTACACTTTCTTTGGTTGTTTCTTCTTGATGACAAATGCATAAGAGGGGTGTTTCAAAGTGGGATTTCCTCCATACTCTTTCATATTATTTGGTGAGGGATCCAAAATATCTCCCTATCTCTAGCTGCACAAGATTTCCCATAATCACCAAGGTATCTGCTCCTTGGAGGTATCTATCACTATCTTCTGCTATGTTGGAAATACTGCTTTGTGCCTCATCTTCCTATGATGTGACTACATCTCTTACTAGCTAAGGGGATTTGACTTCGTTTTCTTCGATCCTACTCCCACTACATCTGTTATCCTCTCTTGACACCTCATCCTTAGGGCTATGTCTCTTCGACGACCTCTCTTCTTCTATGCTTCTCTATGGCACAGATCTTTCTTCTGCATACTTTTTCAACACAATTTATTTTCTCTTCATCTTAGATCTCACCACGTTCATCACCCCTTGCTTTCTTTTTTTTTCTTCTCTCCTCAACTTGCCTCCTTAGCTTGGCTCTTCTTGTGTATCTCTTGGATATTTTTCTCCTCTTCTCTTCTGGATCCATTCTCTTCTCACCTCACCTCATCTTTTTCTATATCCATTATGTTGTATCCACTCTTTTCTTCATATTTTCTTCTCCCCCCCTTCTTTCCACACCCCCTTCGCGAGGGGAGTTTACTCGACCATCCTATCGGGATCCATGTGCATTGGCCCTTTCTCTATGAACAATATCATTATACACATAGGGATTCATTCGAATAATCTTCTTCTAGGGCCGACTGTAAATTTTCTTTCAACACTTCTGAAGGATTCACTACACTCAATAGAAAACTCAACCATATAACCTTATTTTACACTCTTAAACCAAAACTTGATAGCTCCGACCCACTTATTATCCACATATATCAACGTATTGACCACATCTTGGTCTCGAACTAGTGATTCTTGGGCTCCCCATACATATTTAATCTATGTCTATCTCTTTATCCACTCATGCAATAAACAAGGAAACTCAACAAAGACAATTTCATGTAAATCTGTATAGATGTACTTTTGTTTCCATCATTTGAGGTTGATCTATATGTTCTTGGTCTCTTGTCGTGTGAACTCATCCTCCTTCTCATAGAACCGGTATGGTATCTCCTTCTTGGAAGGTTTCCACCCCATTTCCTTCCTTCAACATGTAATACAAAACCTTCAAGTCCTGACAACAGAATCAATTGTTGGCTTGATGCAAGGTTCATACCTAGGGTTTGATAAGATTGACCAACAAGTACCCCATAGGTGTTGGCACATTCAATATTCAAGGACTAAAAAAGGTATCACCTAATATGCCACGAGAATCACAAAGACCATATGTTTTGTGTAAGGTGTGGAGGAATATAACACATATGAAACATTCGTCATATATCCATGCATTCATTCATAACTACCAAAAAATAACTGTGCAGAATAACACTGAACATGAATACATCCAGACCATAACTCATCGGATGCAGAGATAAATGTGATTTAGAATTTATTTATTAAACTCAAGGGTAGTCAAATACATTTCCTTACACATAAGATGAAGCCTATTCAAGATGCATTCACAACAAAACATAAATGAACCATTTTCTTAGATATTCTTTCTCTCCCCTATTCACACACATAATATCTCTGAACATAGCAACTGCTACAAAGTCGAACTAGAGCTCTAACTCATCTAAAAATTAGCCATTAGTTTTCTACAAAAAATACCTCTTAGTGAACAAAAGTCCAAACCTTACATATATGCTTGCATCTCCCATATCTCCCATGGAGCGTGGATATCATAACAGCCTTTTCAACTCACCCACAACCTAGACCATGACTAGTCATATTTTTACAAAAACAGTTACATCATTGACGATCTTCGAGGATTCAACATGCATGATGTCTCTTTAAGTCCTTGTGTGTAATAGATAATATGTTTATGCACACAATAGATCATTGGCTAGTACATGCGTTGAAATTTGCACCGTGTGGTGCATCTTCTTGAACACTCACGCAGTGCTGACTAATGGCATGCATGCAGTTTCTGCAAAACCTTAGGGTCCCAACATTAGTATGCATTTGTAGTTATGTAATTCAATGGTAATGATATGTTCTAGACATAGAGTGATCTGATGCCTCATATTATCCTAGATCTTAATTGCTACATTTATCCATGGCTTAACACTTGATTGGTCCATGATATCTATTTAAAGAGCATGGAGGGTCATTTGTTGATGATCGATTGTGAGAAACTATGTTGTAAAATATTTTTCTTTTGCATTAATATAGTGCCTCAAGTGGCCATGTTGGTTGGGGCCATGGACTATTTCCCTCTTTTAGGGTTTTAAGCACTTAAAAACATCGGTGTGTTGATCTTTGATTTGGTTGTGTGAGTGGTTACTGAAGGTGTTCATCTTGTGTTGGGATGCCTTATTTTTATGAACAATTTGGCTCTTGGGATGGAGTTCCGAGTTAAGCCTCCAAAATTTGGCTTCCTGATGTCTAGTCAATCTATAGTACTAGCAATAGTTCCTGCATAGGTTGCTTGGTCGTTCTAGAGTGCCAACAATTACTAGCCTTATTATTCATTTTCTTGCAACAAAAACAAAACAAATGGTACTATACCTTACCTTTTTGGTTTGTGATGATTATTTCCATCTTGGTTGCTTGGTCCCCCAAGATTTGGAGCAGATCTATATGGTCGAATCATCTCTTTGTTTCCCTCTTCCAAGCCTCCACAATACGATTTGAGTGGCTTACTTCACAATCCTTTTCCAATTTCCCTTTCCTCTATGGAAATGGCTTCTTTTCCAGTTCCTCTTGCCTTGATGAAGGTGGTTTGTGTTGAACTAGTTGTGTTGGCTTATTGTCTAATGAATACTAAGACTTCATGCTTGGGACTTGGTGAGCTACAATGGGGATCACAATCTCTTGGCCTTCCTTACCTAGCCCTTGGCCATTATATCCCATTTTCCTCATGAGATTGAAACTCATGCCTCGAGTGTGCTTTTCAAAGTCATTGAAGGTCTCTTGAGGAAGGTTCTTGGAAGATAAGTTTACCATGATGAAATTTGTCATGGTGCTAGGTTTCATAGTGGAAATGAAAGGGGATTGCTTGGTTTCTTGCAAAACTGATTGTAGTTTCTTCAAGGCCTCTTCCTTCATTGCCAAATCCTGGTATATTTGAGCAGTCACTTATGTGAACCTCTCTTCTTGCCAATTATCCAACTGAGTGATTTTCTCCCCCAATTGCAAGAGTTGCAATATACTTTTATTTAATTCCTCCCTCATGGTGGTGAATGAGTCCTAGAATTTGGAAAGCGATTTTTCTATCTCATCCACTTTCTGCCTCTAATACCGAATTTTCTCTTGGATATGTCTATTGAAGTCTGTCAACTCTTCCATATTCCCGCTCTTCAAGGATTTACCCATGGTAGCTTCTTCAAGGTCTCTGATGAGCCTACTCTAATATCTTATGATCCGTAAATGGTAGGCATATGGTATATCCATGTCATCAACATGGGTCCTCTATGGAAATAAATAATTCTCTTTGCTGTTAAAAAATTATTGGTTCTATTTCATATTTGGTTCACTACTTGGCTACTTTCTTCAACAGACATACCTCTGTTCAATAGAGGTTCTCCAAATCTATTATCAAGATGCTAGTTCTCTCCACACATCACATAGAATATATGTGGCATTGTTGTAGCTATCATTCTAGTGATCAAATATGTGATTAATGGGTGAATACAAAAGTGTTGTAGTGTATGGTATTGGAACTAGTTGAATTGTTGTGCACTAATATAAACCCACCATAAAATAATAAACACCCAGCAAGAAGCAATTACAAGATTGGTTGTATAATGTGGTTAAACAATGAACTGACAATACACTCAACCAATTCCAACACTCGAGTAATCATTTAAACCAGTGAAGAGAAATAATATTGCAATGCAACTCTGTTATAGTTCTCATGGTTTACATAGAATGCAAGAATGTATTAAAACCAAACTACATCAAGTATACATAGCCATTAACACCATGAGACAACAAATAATTTTTTACACTGGAAATCCAAATGGGAAAACCAGGTTCTGTAGGATTTTCATTAAGAGGAATTGATTAAAAAAAGGGGCGAGCTATGCGTAGAAAAACTTATGGATTATTACTTACTAGTGTAAGCAAATTAATAGGTGGATTGAACTCAACAACAATCTTTTCTCATGCGTGGGGAGGAAAAATGTCTACCTTCTCCTATGATCTTTGAACCGACTTCCTCTTAGAGATTTTCCCTCTAGAAATTCCCTTCATTTCCTCCTCTATGTTCCATAGAATTCCCTTCTTCTCCATAGCCTTCATTTTTAATGGGACGGATTGGAAGTCCAACCATCACAATGGTTCGTTTTAACTTCCAAGGGAATTTTTGGACATTTCCTCAACTTTTCCAAAAAAAATACAATTAAATTCTTTTTACAAAGTTTACAAAGATATTTTGATGAGGATCCCATTTCGATCACATGAGGCCAATTTCTTAGTGTATTCCTTCCATTTCCTTTCTGTTCTCCCTCCAACCCTATATATTATGAAGATTTCCATCCTTCTTTCTACAATGTTGCATTACAAAGGTTGTGGGAATTTTCTAAGTAGAGTATATCATGTTGTCTTAGGGTATTAAGTAACCTTGTTGTTGGTGTATTCATGGCTCCAATGGTTATCTATGAGTCCAATCCAATACGCACCTTCCCCCATTTCCAATATAAGTGCTAATCAATTACACATGACTGGAAAAGCAAGAAATAAGGCCTTCTAGATTATTGAGGCATTGTTGAATATCTTGGTTGGAATCCCAATCCATTCCTCTATTGTGAATGATTATATATACTTTTGGACCATCACATCTTACTACAAACCTTCATTGAAATCAACCTCTAGAGGCTCTTCCCTGCTAATGCTTTGCCAAAATTGTATATATTCTTTATCCCTCATGTCCCCATCTTCTTGGCTTAGCTAATTGATCCCATCTTACTAGAGGCATACTCTCATTTTCCTTTTTACCTCTCCATGGAATACTGAAGACCTTCTTAAAATTTGATTAAGTATTCCCTTTGGAATGTATGCAAGTTAGTGCTAGTAGACTAGATCCAAGTGGCCATCTTATAAATGATCCCGATTATGACAATTTTTGGGTCTTGAACTTTTGACACATTTTTCAGGGCTTTCCCATGCATTTTCACCCCAAATATATGCATGCCCATGGAGCCAAATCAATCTTTTAATTTTCTTTCTAATGAGATAAGGTGGACCTAAAATGGACAAATGAGAAAAAATTTATGGTCTTGACATGACTCCCATTCTTATAAACAACTCATATTTGTCCAACTTAGCATTCCCACTCAACCCTAATTTCATGACAGGGTTAGGGTTCTTACACATTAGGAGGTTTTCCTCCTAGGGTTTTGTTGGCATTTATAAAATATGTTTTTGGCCTCTTGTTATGGGTTTTTCTTCTAATGAGCATAGCTGACATATCTCCTGTCAAATATGAGCTACCACCGTTCTAACTAGTTTGTATTTCTTTGTATATTGTAGTGTTTTCACTATTTCATTTATTAATAGAGTTTTGGGTTTCATTTTATTATTTTTCTCTTTATAACGTCTCTATTCTTTTTTGTTTGTTTGTTAGAAATTCCCAACACTTGTGGGTCCAACATTTCAACCATTGGCTAAGAAACCACAACCAAGGGGAATCTAAGCTGTCAAAATCACTTGGGGATCGCACTCGGCTTGGGCTGCACCAACCCTTAACATGGATGGATTTTTGGGTGTCTCCTCTCAACTAAACACACCATAAGGGTATCGAACTCAGGTCGCCTAGCAAACTAAACTCATACCTTAACCGATTGAGCTAGTGGGAATTGACATAACATCTTTATGTTATTTCTTCTATTTTGATTTCATTCCCAACATAATTCAGATCAAGACCAACATGGCTTCCAATATTTCTTTGACCATTGTTAGCCTCCCACCTCTTCATAACCATCTTGTGCACCATGAATAAATCCTTCTCTTAAATATCTTGTTGTAAAACCATATCCAATATCTATATCCATACTCATTTTCTTTCTTTAAGCTTGAAATTGAGGTATGTTCCTACTTAGGGACTGTCTTATGGAATGAGATGGAAGACTTGCGATTGTTAATTTCCATGTAAGTTGCTTTCCCCCATATATCTGTAAAACTTTGAGTATAACATGTGTATCACTGAGGGATGCATTTCCAAACAAAATCACATCATCAATAAACAACATGCGAGTTAAAAGAAGATCCCTTCTAATATTTATGCCTTTTATAGCTCCATGGGATCTTTCATGTATCAAATATCTACTTATTTATTTTTCTACCATTAAGAATGGAAGGGGATATAAGGGACATCATTGTCTTAGTTGCCTTGTGGGATTGAATAAGTTTGTAGCTGAGCCATTGATTAAGAGAGAAGAAGAGATTGACAAGAAACAACCTTTTATCCAATTCATGAACTCCATATTGAATCCAACATGAAGAAGAATCAACCTAATGTATGCCTAATTAGCCTTGTAATATGATTTTGAGAGATCCAATTTTAGAATAAAGGATGACATATTTTAGATCTTGATAAAGTGGAAACCCACTCTGCTTCATGGATCTAGTTGTTGTTAAGAAACCCAATTTTTTTCCTTAGATATTATGGAAGACAATACAAGATTGAGTCTCCTTGCTATAAATTTTGATATGATATTTTATACTGCATTACATAAAGGTATTGGCCTAAAATATTCAAAGTTTTGGGCATTATCCTTTTTGGGTACCATTGCCAAGAAATTAGAATTTAATGCTCCATAGATATTTCCCTACCTCATTGATTCTTCAATTACAACTAGTAGATCATCTTCCAACAAATCATAGAATCCAATATATAATTGTATTGGCCGCTCATTTGAACCTAGGATCTTATATTTCTGGAAAGAACTACTACATATTTTAATTCCTCCTTGGTCACTTCTTCCATAAGGTCATTGTTGTGTTCTTCATCTATGAACCGTGGAAAGTAAGATGAGAGTCTCACTACTTCTGCTATGTTGGATTTGTCTAGGTCCTTAAAACATATTTGAAAGTGGCTTACCCCAGATACTCCTATGTCTTGGAACTTTGATACCATTTCCCTATTCTCGTTAAGTATGTTCCAAATTATATTAGAAATCTTCCTCGCCTTGGCACAATTGTGGAAAAAAATTGTCTTTTCTCCTCCTTGTGCCAACCATACTTCTCTACTCTTATGGCTCCACCTTGATTCTTCCCATTTCAAAAATTCCTTCTTTGAAGCTTCTAATTCTTTGAGAGATTCCCTCTCCTCATAAAATATGTATGTGGTGTGGTTGTTGTATACCCTTGAAATGTCTTTTTCAACACTCACACTTTGACTTTGGGAATATTTGTATTTCTTATTTTCCCATTGTGTGGCTAATCCATTCACTCTCTTCAAGTTATAATTAAATTGAAACATACCACTTTTCTCCTTGTCATCCTCATATTTCCTCCATTCTCTATTGACTATGTCAATTAATTCTAGGTCCTTGAGCAAATATGCATTAAATTTGAATGGACCTAAAGGTTTTTCATCTATTTTTTCCACTTGTAGAAAAGTGGGAACATTATTCAATATCTACCCTTCTCTAACCCATGACCTAGATCTTTCTATTTCCTACAAAACAACTTTATTTATAAAGACCCTATCTAGTCTTTTGGATATACCATTCCCTCCTATGCTATTGTTCCTCCATGTTGAGCTAGGTGCAAAGGCTCCAAGTCACATAATTTACAAACCTCTATCTTATCAAGAAAAAACTCTACTAATGGATCCATTCTACCTTGTTCCCCCAAAATATCTCCCTATCTTAGAACAAAAGTCATATATCCACGCAATATTACATTATTTATTCTAACCACTTCTAATTCAAAGTAATTATCCCAAAACTATTTTCTATGCTAAAAGGGACCATATACATAAATCAAGGTAAATGCTTTTCATACCTCACTTGAATACAACTCTGTGCATATGGATGATGGGAGTTAGTAAATAATCCTTACATATATATATTGATAAAATATAGACAAGAACAACAACATGGCGGAAAAGGCTCACAAGCCAACACATCATTATTCACTCCAATGTTACATATTTATAGTACAATGGGTGATGCCACCTC
>ML794888.1:127949-144706 GCA_009831015.1 Picea engelmannii | reverse complement strand
TAGTCATCACTTGAGGATATATTACTAATATCCTAAATGAATAATACAAATATAGGTGACAATTTAGACTTAGTGATTGGTAAAGGTAAGCCATAGGCTAACATATATTTGCTCCACCCAATTTCTAGTCCCCTTGATTTCCCTTCTATGTTCAAAGCCAGAAAAGTCTAACTTGGAAATATTACTAATAAAAAACCTATAGTCTTCTCATTGTCAAACATAGTCTCTTGCAAACTTAAATTGTATTGCCTATGTATTCTCATGTACCTCTTTAGGATGTTTCTTTTGAGGGTACCCCTCAGAACCTTGACATTATAGGACATAAGAAATAATAATCATATTCGACCTTTGGAGGGGGATTTCCCCACTCTAAGGGCCCCTATAATATTCAATTGCCCGCATGCTCGTTTGCTAGATTAAGAAAATACTTCTTCCACGTTGCTGCTTGGATTCTTGTTATATCTTGTTCCAAACCCAAAACCATCTATTTTTTTGATGACCTAAAATGGTATTGTTTTCTCCGAGTAGGCATAAATTATTCATCAAAATCATTTGATTTGTTGTGATTATCTATAATCATGAGATCTAACTATTGATTCTTATTGTTGGGATTGATTCCTACTTGAAGAGAGACATGGCCCTTCTCCTTTGATCCCTTTAGAGGTTTCTCAAAATCCTTAGTTTTTCTAGATATCCATCTCGGGTGAGGGGAACTTGTAGGAGATCATGTTTGCTACATATAACCTCTGCTACTCCTACTAACTTGATATCTCTTCTCTTCCAGATCAATCAGGGAGGGAACCTGCTTTTTTGGGGCCTTACTCCCTTAAGGGTCCTTCACACTATTTTATATCATATCCACAAAGGTATGGATTATAGTCTCTAAATTTGTTGGAATCTCTACTATATGATGACCAAACATCATCTCCTCCTCCCGAGAAGACTTGTCAAACTTAGTATGCTTGATTTTTAAAGGACTTAGATTTTTTCCCCTAGAAATATTATGGAGTATTCAAGCAACAATATCTAAAATTGCATCCTTAAAAAAATAAAATGGATTACTTTTATCTTCATTAGATGACTCTCCGCTTATTTGCACTAAGATACATTGGCCTAGTTTTGACTTCAATGTTTTGATCATATACATGCTCTTCTATGGCCTCTTCATTTGGGGTAGAATTCTTAGGGCATGCCCAATGTAAATGACTCACCATGTAGGTGGAAAATACTCCATCTAAAAGGAAGTTTTACATATTCAAGATCCCACTTTCCCAACCCATGATTTCAATATATATTCCTTTAGGAATCCATCCCCAACATTCATCTCTGCATAAATACTAGACACATATGTACCTTCCAAGTTCCTTGTCCTCTCATCAATATCCAAAAATTTACGTAGCTTATTAACT
This sequence comes from Picea engelmannii, assembly GCA_009831015.1. NCBI lineage: Eukaryota > Viridiplantae > Streptophyta > Pinopsida > Pinales > Pinaceae > Picea > Picea engelmannii. The sequence continues at coordinate 143,297 of ML794888.1, read as the reverse complement.
ATCAAGGTTTGGGTTCAATCAATCCAAATATCCAAAGGTAGTGAGTGTAACTTAATCCATAGATGTTGAATATCAACTCTCTCCTTTGTAGGATCAAAGAGAGGAGTCCATTCCTTGAGGGAAAAAAATGAATTCTCTCAATACCACTTATCTCACTAGATGGTGTCCCTCTCCTTCCTTAATTTGAACATGAACATTATCCATACCTTGGCTAGAATGTGATAAGTTGGTGCATACCCTAGCTGTTGCTTCCATACTTTATGGATCCACTAGCCCATGGTTTCTTTGATATCATTCTCCCATGGAATTTCCCTACTAAAATTGTTGCTTGGTACACTAAAACTTGGTCCATCACCACATCAAACCTGATTCCTAGCTTCATCTTCTCATTTTTTATTTTGACACACTTCACCTTCTTATTCCACCTTCTCACTAGATCCCCAACTCATTTACCACCTCCAGATCATCTTTGAAGTCCTTACTACCCTTGACTTCCTTCAAAAATATCCTAAAGAGACAATGGAACCATCTCAATATTTTGCACGAGAGATAATATGCTTTCATCCCTTATTCCTATGATGAATATGGGTGGGGAATATTCTTTGAGTACCACCTCCTTTGGGGGATCTTGACAATAATCATTAGTGCATAAGATATGATATCGATGAGTTTTTTCTTGTAAGCACTCTCCACCATGAGTTCCATTGGGTACAATGTCACACCGATTTCCCCCCAAATCATGATCACTAAGAATGCCATGAGTACCCTCTATCCTACCTTTAGAATGCACAACACTTTCCTTCCATGAGGGGCTCAAAAAGTGATATTGAACTTGAATTGGAATAGGAGTAGCACTAGGACTAATAGTGTTTTCCCCACATCATTGGAAGTAAATGGGAGATGAGAAGAACTTACTTTGTTATTATTACATAGCTCCTTTGTTTGTCCTTTGCAAACCTTCCTATTATGCAGAGACCCTTGTCCTCCTATGTTAGCTCCTTCTTCCATTCTCCCTCTCCTTTATATACACACACCCTCTCTCTTTCTCTCTCTCTCTCTCTCTCTCTCTCACACACACACACACACACACAAAGTCTCTCTCTCTCTCTCTCACACACACATTCACATAAATCCAAGAGGCTATCTCAACTGGTTGTCGCCAATGTTGTTGGACATTTGGCTAGTTCCATGCTAGCATGTGTCCAATTCAATCCCCTTGAGTGAGGTGCACCTGTATATGCCAATGAGTTTTCTAGGGATGTTATCCATGAATATGGGGAAGTATCGCTTAGATTTTCCTGTGAGATTTTCCTTGGTTATATATATATTCATGTGTGCATGTGTTTGGTTATTGTTTTTAATATGCTTTGTTTTTTGGGGGGTTTGTTTGTTAAGTAAGTTATTATTATTATTATTATTATTATTTAATTTTGTTTTGTTAATTGTTTTTTTTTTGCATTTCTTTAAAGTTAAGAAAATGTTTTCTTATTTTTTCTTAATGATTTTGTCCCCCTTTTCTAAAAGTTTTATTTTTTGTATTTGTTTTCAAAATTTGTTGTTTTTTAAATGGGGGATGAATGCCAATGAAATGGGGAGAATAAGGCAAGAAAAGGGAGCTAATAATATGAAAGCTAGTAGAGTTCAATAATATATTTTATTTACTAAATACAATTTTAGTTTAATGTTGAAGCTACTAGAGTTCAATGATATATTTTATTTACTAAATAAAATTTTAGTTTAATGTTGTAGTTGTTATATAGTTAACTGTAATAATTTTATAATTTTTTTTCATAAATGTATTTTATTTAAATTAAAAATTCATTATTTTTTTCTTTTTGTCACAAGGACTGAGAAATCGTATTCATTAAAAAGGGTGTGGCCAAGGCCGCTAAGTACAAAAACAAAAAATCGGTATATATAACGAAAATCCAGTTCCAATAGTCCAACTAACTTCCAAATATCTAATCCATTCCTAAAATTCCATTGCATCCTGATACCATTTCTATGTTGTACAAAATATATCTGATAGAAAACACCTAGTATTCTTACAAAAAAAATAAAACCTATCTATACTGAAAATGGAGCATTCTATAACTCTTCTTTTTTTAGTACTTCTTTAGTTGAAGGTGCCACTCCTGTATTCAGGTCCGAAAATGTCCTCAGTCTCTTCACCTCCTGATAGTGAGAGAAACCCATATCCATAGCCTAAACTGAAGACTTTGACCTTGCCTCCCATTGATCCAATTTCCAATGTAGAGATTCCCCATGCCTTCGCAAATAATCTAACCGATGTTGAGCCACTATTAACATTCGATGTTGAGCCATCGTTTCTAGAGAAAATGTAATTGTAGAACTGAGTGCATTAACCTTAATTATCAATTTCTGAATTGTTATGAAGTTGTCCTCCACAAATTCCTCTTCCTGTGCCGAACTTCCCCTACTGGATTCCATTAAATTTGCCATATGCATGAAATTGAAATGATAGTTAAATTGAAGACTAACCACCTCACAACTTACCGAAATACCTCCAGAATTCCCTCACACTAGATTACAGCCCAGGAACAATGAAATATGCTAGGGATGTTGAATGAGAATGTAATCCTGAGAACCCCCTCTGATGAATACCAGGAAACCACCGTCACAAATGAGAATTAAAGCAACAAACCCAATTGGATTATTCTTTCTACCCGAACAATTAAATAGGTTGCATGCAACACTTACTAGGAAACCTCACACCAAAATGCCATCCAGGGATGACACAAATTGCCAAAGAAAATGAAGGAAGCTGCACTCTCGAGAACAACCCCACCTTAGGACTAGGATTCTGTCGACCCAATTGAGAATGGAGGTTGAAATCCTAGCTTGAAACAATTTATAGCCAGACCAAATCAAATGGATCCATGTCATCCTTCTTATTATTTCAGGCACAATTCACAATGAATTCGTCGTGCAAAAATACAATCCACTGACCTCATAAACTAATTTCACCTTCGTGGCATGTACTTCCATCACCTGGGCATAACTTTGCATTATTGTTTCACTTCCATCCATTGTCAAATCCATCAAACAAGAATCAAGATGAGGCTATGAGCGTACTGCATCCCTTAAATTCCCATGGGGCCAAGTACGCCTTCCACATGCAGTTTTCCATGTCTATGCTGGCTTCATAATCAAATTTAATGGTTGCTAAACCTTCACCATGAACCAGAGATATTTCAATCTGTCTAGTCAAGATTTTAAAACAATGAAGTGACGAGAATACTCATTTTGCATGAGCCTACCACATGTTAAATACCAAGCATTCCTTACATGGACCCCACCCATATTCATAGCCCCTTTCATTAGGGAGGAGTTACATGTCTCACTTTCCCGCAGACTCCCAAGGAACCCGGGGCTAAACCGATGGATCTATTAGCCATTTCATCTGCTTCATTGTTATTTTCCCTAAAGATGTGGAAAAATTGGCCAAAAATATTAGAAAAAGAGAGTCAGATCCTCTCGATAAGACATTTTAACTTGATCTCCTTTGGTTTGGATCCAGATACAAAGTATCATATCATATTTTTGGAATCCCCCACTATATTCAGCTGCGTGATTTGCTTATGATGTGCCAATTGCACCCCCTGATAAACCTCATAGGATTCAACATTATTGTTTGTGATAATACCTATATTCCAATAGAAATCCAATTTTTTATTTCCTCTAGTGCCATACATCACCCTCACCTGTGTTAAGTACCTGGATATATCTAAAGATAAATCTCAAAATAAACCCACGATATCAACAAGAATAATCCAAACCATTCACCAAAATACTGAACACGAGAAACAGTCAAAACCCTTGAGGTAGGGTAACACCATATATTAATCCTTAAGGAAGGATAACACTCCTCAAGCAATGCTTGATACATTCACAATATTCTTCACTATGCCTCAATACATTGCTTACACTTCTTTATATAGCATTTTCTATATTCTAGGAACATTCTAGAGAAAGAATCTTCTAGAAAGCCTATTTATTATATCTAAGTACCATGATAGTGGACCTAGTCTGCCTTACATTGAATGGCCTCCACTAATAATACATAACTACATTCCCATTGGGTACCTCCCTAGGTACCCCATATTACCTCCCTAGGTATACTACATTCAATCCCCCTTCACATGTTTCATCCTCGAAACACGTGAATAAACCATACAATATGATCAACTAAGCAATGTATCCAACTGGTACCAAGTATGACCATCCATCCATTCTAATGGAAGACAAACATGATGTCCAACTATTGCATTGCCACCCTGATCTTGCTTTGCATTGTGCCGGTGTTGCCATGGGATTGGTTCTCTAGCCTGATGTCTTCCTGTAGTGTCGGTAGGCCTCCATGCACCTCTAGATTGGTTTCCTTTCTGGTTCCTTGCTGGTGCATAAATGTGTTGATTCTCACGTCCTTTCCTTGATGATTGTTGTTTCTCTATATGACGTGGATGATGATATACAACAAATGTAGGAATCTGTTCTATTTTCTTCAAATCTGCAACACATTGTGCCTTTGAGTCGATGACCTCCTTGGCTTCCTCATTATGTCCTTCCTATGGTTTTGCTTCATTTCCTTCTGTAGACTCTGCCTCTGATTCAACTTTGGACTCAACAATAACTTCTTTGCTGGCCTCCATGGGCCCATCTTTCTTACTAAGAGACACATCCTGTAATGTGATTTTCTTTTTCTTGTACCACAATTTCAAAAACTTCTTTTGCACATTAATATTAATGGTACCCATTGATTCTATCCAAGGATATCCCAAAACATTATCCAAATCATCCATATATGTAGCATGGAAATCTAAATGCAACACATATTTATCCATAGTGATCTTCAAATATTTAAAAATTTGAACATGTTTGTCAACAACCTATGTGCTGTGAATATGCTTTCTAGGAACTTGCAATCTATTAACCAACTGAACATTGATAAAATTTTGCTGGCAACTAAGGTTAATAGAAACAATGACATTTTCTTTATGAATACAACCATGAACCTGTAATAAAGATTTGTCACATGAAAATAAACCCTTGGTGCTCTCTTTATCTTGTTTTCCAACATGAGACTACCTATCTAAAAGCGTTTTTTCCAATTCTTCATTTGGAAGTCTCATCAGCTGGAAATAGTCCAATGATTTCTTCCATGTTGAGGCATCTTCTCTGAAATGAAGAAATGACGAAAATTTTCATCATTATTTCCATTCTGACTTGTGGGACTTTATAAATTATTCAATACTAGGACCATTATCATTCCTAGTAAAATGCATCTTGCTTGGAATGAATCTTCAACTAAAAACTAAAGCTTAAAAATAACTTTACTGTGCAAATCGCGCGGCTTTTTCTGGAAAACCCTGAAAAATGGACGAATTTAAAATGTTGATAACTTCGCTTCCTGGAATCCATTTCGGCCAATTTGTTTTTGAAATTGGGTATTTTTTTGAGAGGATTTCAAATATCCATTTGTTTTTCCAAATTCAGTTCAGAACCTGAAGTGCATCACCCTCTTTTTTCCCTAGAAAAATTTTGCAAAAAGAGCAAAACATTCTTCCCTTCTTTGGCCAAGGAAAGTTCTATGATACCAATTGTTAAGTACATGTATATATCTGAAGATAAATCTCAAAATAAACCCACAATATCAACAAGAATAATCCAAACCATTCACCAAAATACTGAACACAAGAAATAGTCAAAACCCTTGAGGTAGGGTAACACCATATATTAATCCTTAAGGAAGGATACCACTCCTCAATCAATGCTTGATACATTCACACTATTCTCCACTATGCCTCATTACATTGCTTACACTTCTTTATATAACATTTTCTATATTCTAGGAACATTCTAGAGAAAGAATCTACTAGAAATCCTATTTAATATATCTAAGTACCATGATAATGGACCTTATTTAATAATATAGTGGACCTAGTCCACCTTACATTGAATGGCCTCTACTAATAATACATAACCACATTTCCATTGGGTACCTCCCTAGGTATACTACAACCTACCTCCCCTAGGTTTCCTTTTGATGCCCTGTCAAAATACAGAGTTATCATAAATGGGAAGTAATCCAATTACAAAACTCCAACGCTGATACTCAAAGCCTCCAGACTGATCTTTGGAAAATCTTAGTGGAAATTATCACTTGTATATTGAATTTGGCCATCCAAATGTCCTCCCCTGGATCCAATTTCTGAATATTTTCCACTCTTATTCTTTTGGTATTCAAGTATTCAACCATTTTCCTAATCACATGAGTTGCAACAAAGGATGGTGGAATGAGCTTATTTTTAAAAATGGCTTTATTTCTAGCCAACCACAAATGCCAGCAAACAAATTTTGAAGATGCTTTCCATGTTCTTTGAACACAAATTTCCCATAAAACGAACTCTTATATGCAGATCCCCATTTCCCCACTAGGAACTTACACGATGAGGGCCATGATATTTTATGAGTCAATTCTAAGTACACAAGATGCCATACATGTTTGGAGTATTCACATTTGAGGAATTTATGTTGGGATGATTCTAGTGTTTGTCTACATAATTCACATCTAAAATGTCCCTTGAAACCTCTTTTGCTCAGGTTCTCCACGGTTAGCAATTTGTTTTGGGCTAATAGCCATAAAAAAATATTGATTTTTGGAATCCCGCCATTATTCCATACATTTTTCCACATGGTTTTTTTTTCAGGGAGCGAGAGTCGCCTAAGCAAATCTTTGTATCCTTCCTTCAACGTGTAGACATTCTTATCCCATCCACGACAATCTCTCTACTCTTGATGTATCGGGGCTACTCATTTAAGAATTAAAAGGAAGGTCTGAGCAAGCTGAGTGAGATGAGGAGGGATTGGTCCCAAATCCCACCCCATCCAAACTGCATTAGATTTCCAAACCGAAATGTCATAAAGGGATTTTTTTTCACTAGATTTAAAGCCAATGCCAAAGAGGTGCCAAAGATAAATCATCTCGCAGAGGGACTGAGCCAATAGAGCAGTCATCCCAAATATGGATATTCTTCCCATTCCCCGGGATCTAGATGAGTGAGTCCTACAAATAAGGCAAGGAGGCCCTAAGCAATTTCCAAATAGGTGAACCTACCTCCCTTCCTGGGATGGCATCTAAACATCACCTTCTATCCCTTGAGAAATACGTTTGACACAAAGCTTGCTTCCACCATTCATTTTCTCGTGTCACTAATCTCCAAAGAAGTTTTGAGCCCAGGGCAATACTTACCAATTCTGGATCTCAGACTCCAAGACCACCATTGTCTTTTGGAAAGCAAACTATACTCCAATTTACCAAGTGAAATTTCTTTGAGTTAGATTTACGCCTTGCCACAAGAATTTTCAGATTACTTGAGCCATAGCCTTCTTGATACCAACTTATGCCAATAATGCAGAAAATTGAAAAATAGAAAATTCATTATCTTTTTCATAAATATATTTTATTTGAATTCAAAATTCATTTTCTTCTATTATTTTAATAAAAATCTAAACACATCAAAATAACTTGTTTTTATATAAGTAATAATTGAATTACTTTAACAAATTCTGTGATTTTAGAAAATTTTCTTTTATTTAATTAATGAAAAATATACAAAAATCTTAAAATATTAAAACATATCTTATTTCAAATTTATTAAATTCCTTGTAATAAACAAAAATAAGCTTCAACATTTTAAAGATTTTAAAAACATGATTTTTTTTTAAACATTCACATAATTCAAACATGATCATTTTAACATATAATCATCAATAAATCATTTAAAAGAACCCAACTAATACTATTAAAAAAAAACTAAATTTCAAATTAGGAAGATGTTATGAAATAACTCATGATAAAAAAATCATCCATTTTGTCCATTTTAGAAGGAAATTTAAAATAACAACTTTGCAAACTTGTCACTATGTTTGCAACAATGTTTAAAGGGTTGATGCTCAAGGAAAAGAGTTAATGGTCGAAGGTTGAGGGTTAAGAATTTTAGGTTAATGGATATGAGTTAAATGTTTAGAGTTAAGTCGTAGAGTGTAATGGTTTATAGTTAAGATTTAGGGTGTAGTTCAAATTTATGACTATGTGAGGATTATGGGTTAAGGATAATGTCTTAGGGTTCAGGGTTAAATTTTATGAATACACTTAATTCCAAGGTTAATGGTGTGTGGGTTAAGGGTTTATTATTAAAGGATAAAGATTATGGATTGATGGTTAAGGATCATGATTTCATGGAAGGGTTAATGATTGAAAGTTGAAGATTGATGGTTGAGGGTTGAAGTTTAAGGATTAATAGTTAACACTTGAGAAATAATATTAAGTGTTTAATGACAACATTAAAAGTTTTATATTGAGATTTAAAAAAAAAAATTAATACTAAGGTTTAGGGTTAAAATTTTTAAAGAATCAAATTTTATGAAAGATAAATTTTATGGATTTATAATAAAATATATGGTTAATGGTGCGCGGGTTAATGGTGTAACATTAATATATAAGGTTATAGTTTAAGAATGGAGTGTGAAGGATAGAGGTTTGGAAATTAATATTTACGGCTATAACTTAAAGATGGAGTGCAAAAGATAAATGTTTAAAGAATAATATTTACAATGGGAGATTTAAGTTTTTATAATTAAAAGTTGAAAAAAGTATTCCCATGACTTTTATTAAAGTTGAAAGTGATATTTTAAAAATTAGGTAGATGATATTAAAGTTTAAATTTATATATTAAAAATTTTAAATTAAAGTAAACTTAAGATTTATGAATTAAGAATTATTTTGTAAAATTTAAAATTAAAATTTTATAAATAATTTTAAGAATTCAAAATGAATTGCAAGGTTGATAATCTAAGGAATATAGGTTTGGCATTAAAGTTTAGACAATACATGTTAAAGGTCCTAATTTTTTTTAAATGAAAACCACATATCAACCAACATTACCTTCATTATAAAATTTAATATTTAATTATTTAATTCAAAATGCTATGACACTAAAGTTATTCCACCTTCAAAGGAGAAATGAAACACTCAAATAGTTTGGTTTTCTAGGAGTTAATTCCTATATTTTAGTATTAGTTTTAGTTTTGGTTTTCTATGACTTATTTGCTACTAATTTTAGTGTATAATAATTTGGTGAAAGTAATACTATTTGATTTATATTATAATTTTATTGCACTTGTAAAATGATTTTTGTTAAGAAAAATGAAGTTTAGTTTTACGCAAAAATGAGGTAAGTTTTAAATTTAAAGTTTCACTGTGCAAATAATAAAACTTACATCATATCGAAATAATCTTTATTTTTTAGTTTAATATTAAGTTATGTAATTCAAAGAATTTAAATTAATTTACTTTTCATTATGAAAAGAAATATTTAAATGTTTTGATTTTTAATTAAATGTTTTTTTTGTTTTTGTTTTGTTAGGTGGTAAAACTATTATAATTTAGTGGTTATTTGACAATACGAATAATTATTATTGGTTGTTACTTATGAATATGAACTAATTTATCATCATTATTTAAAAAAAAAACATGCCATCTAAAATAATTTATTGGTGGTCTATAAGGGGGCAAACTTCCACTCATGTTAGATATCTATAGGTCATGGGTTATTAACCCATTTCCTTACATTTGAAGAAGACAAACTCTTAGCCAATTAGAAGTAGTTTTAGGTCTTACTCCATGAAAATGTGGTTTTAGCTTAGATAGTATTCGTGAGTAAGCCAATAATCCTTGTGGGCACCACTGAGGTTATTTCCAATGGAGTCATGTGATTTTTAATAACATATAGGCTTCGTCTTATACATGCGACCAAAATACTAAAAGGGAGCAGATGTGCGTAATAAACTTCCTACACTAATCCATGAGAGAAGAATATGCAAAAACTTAGAACATAACTGTTACAAACAAATAAGAGAAACAATAAACCATTAAACAACATGATTTTCCAGGGATAATCATTATGAGGAGAAAACCTCAGCACTCCAAAGCAAACTCAATGTATTCTTCAATGATGAATAACAATTATAATACACTTTCAGAGTTGTGCTCTTAACATGAGTAATTAGCAGTGGGCTCCTTCTTACTTGGCTCTCTAAACCAAATCAAGTTTACACTATGCACTCCAGGACTACATTGGCCACCCCATCCTATATGGGTTAATATGCCAACTCCCTATGCCCATATCATGAAGCATCTTGCAATGGAATATCTCAAGCCACTAAATAGGCTTCATCATATGAAATATCATGAGTTACACATTGTTATGGCCCACAAACTATGAATGGTAAACTCATTATTGATTGTATCAAGGTTATCCTAACTACTATATAACTAAGTCAAGATTGACCCAACAAATACTATCCCATTCTTTTTCCTAAAAAAAAAGTTTCATTTTCCAAAAAAGTTGAAGCATACTCTGAATTGCAAAATAATATTTATTTGGGAAAAAAATGTTAAAAGACAACTTAGTAGTTTTTTTTTTTTTTTTTCCTTTTCAAAGAGAAACAACCAGATTATCACAAATGATTAAACTAAAACTGTAATATCCCAAGACCGAGCCCCAGTTGTAATTATAAATGTAACATGTTTTATAGGTTGGTGAGCCAAGTGATTATAAGCTAAGAGGCTTATGTGATGATTAGGCCAGAGAGCCTAGATGCTAAAGGTCAATGAGAATACTTTTGTATATGTAAATACTCATATCATTAATATAAATACATCGCTGCGTGTAGACCTACCACGATAAAAGAGAATGGGGGACTAAGCTCCACTAGGTAGGGAAAGGGATGGGGCTAAGAGGCTAGGAAAATGGGCTAAGCTAGAGGGCTTATCTCTAAGGGAAAAATATTATATTATTATTACCTAAAAACTAAGGTTGGACATAACCTATGTTATCCTAAGTTCCTTTGGGGAAAGGAACAAACTCCAAGTGGAGAGGAATGAGATTCCTGGACGACCAGGTGTCAATCTTGACACATGCAGTTTTATGTGGGAAAGTCTGTTCATTCGATGGTTTCTCCACCATTCTTTCCAAGCTTCCCATGCACCCACGGATTCACATAGGAAGCCATGACCTCCATTATCGACCTCTGAGCATGCACACACCTCTGAGCATGCACGGACTTCTGGAGCCATATCCCGTGTTTTCTTATCATCATCTGAAACTTGTATTCCTCCTAGGTGGCACAACGCACCTGTGCCTACCTAAGTTGTGCTAAACTTGTCTATTATGAAGAACGCCTATTCCAAACCTGAAGGCGGTTGTTGTTGCCATCACCTGTGCGTCAGCTAAACGCTGAAGTTGTTTTCACCTAAGCCTACTGCTGGTTATCTGGGAGTGGGAGTGAAGAGGTGGGTTGTCAGGCCCGTGGAATGAAGAGGCAGGTTGTCAGGCCCGTGAGCAACTCTCTCCAGGTGAGAGAGTTTGTTGGAAAAGAAGAAGAAGGTTGTCAGGCTTGTGAAAAAATCTCTCCAGGTGAGAGAGGTTGTTGGGGAAGTGATTTATCTTGGAGGGACCCCAACAACAACTATAGTGCTATGAGAATTCCTGTCGGCCCTATTGCTGAAGCCCTGGAAGAGAAGTGGGGCAACCAAAGGACTGTTGAGCAGAGAAGGGGTAGACTTCTTGGGGTGGGACATGCATGTTTAAAATTTGGCTCCTGGGAGAGAATCCTTTCTGATTGACTGTGTAGACTTTTCGGACAAACTTATGAAAGGGAGAATTATGCTTTCGTGAGTCCACAAATCTGCGAGTCCATGAGTCAGTAAGTCTGCGTAAATGGAAAAATAATGTAAGTGTTGAGATTTTTCGGGAAGATTCATGAAAGAAAGAATTATGATACATTATGGGAACACAATTATACATAATTTCATGGATCTTGTTAATTATTTTAGCCTAACAAATTTTGTTGGCTACAGATTTTGCAAAATTAGAGTTACAGAAAGAAACTTTAGTTCTTATATGAGGACTAGAGTCATGGAAGATGCTCAAGGATATTACAACCATGAGGAAGAGATCATAGGTTTGCATATTAACATGGGGAATGGTGAGACATAGTCAAATGGAAGAAGACAAGGCAAGAGCCTGTCACTATGAGAAGTCTGCATAGGGAAGTGCAGAGCTACATGGATGATAATGAAAGGACTATGAAGGCCCAGGAAGAGATACTTCAGAGCTTGAACATGTTGCATAAGCAAGTTAACAAAGATTGTGACACCAAAAAAGCAGTTAGTGCTAGACAAATAACAACATCTAGATCCCATAGCAAAAGGGATGATCATGGAAATGATAGGTAGTTAAGAAGCATGAGCAGGCACCATCATTCTCCAAGGTAATCCACTAGAAGAACTCATGCAAGTTCAGGACCAAGAAGCAACCCAAGTGTGTCTCCTTTTCGGAGGCAAAGAAGAAGGCCTAAGGCAGACACCTTGCAAGGTGAAATCAGGAAAATAAATCCACCTACTTTCAATGGTGAGAAAAAGAAAGGAGAAGAGGTAGAGGTCTGGCTGTTGGAAATGAAGAAATACTTCCAGCTGCATGATTACCCATCTCGGGTAGAACTTAGAATTTCCACCTACCAATTGCAAGGAAAGGCATCCATGTGGTGGGGTCAACTTAAGCAAGCCAAGAACGTCGATGAGAAGATAATCTCATGCAAGAAGTTCAAAGGATATTTCCAAGAGAAATATTTTTCCGAGCATTACTATGAGAGAACGATGAAAGATTTCTTTGAACTCAAGTTGGGAAACATGCCAATGGAGGAATATGAGAAGCAGTTCTTTGAATTGTTGAAGTATGTTGACTTCATCAAGGATGAGAAGGTTAAAATCTAAAGGTTTATAAGTGGGTTACAATCCTTCTATAGTGACAAGATTCAATATGAAAACCACAAGACCTTGGAGGAAACCATAAGGAGAGCAAGGCACCTTTATGAACAAAGAAAAGGAAGAACAATGTTCCAAAAGGCTTGGAATGACAAGATGAAAGAGAAAAAGGATCAAAGGCATAAATGTTTTAAGCCACCCTTTTTTAGAAACAACTCCCAAGCAAGTTAGCAAGGCCATGCAACCCAAAATGAGCAAAATAATGTAGATTCATTTGGGAAAAGGCCAAGGAAACATCATGTTCAATGTTGGGGATGTGAGGGGAATCACTTATATAGGGACTACCCTCGTAAAGGAGAAAGAATGAGGACTGTCCACAACATTTAGGAGGATGAAACAATGGAATAAATGGGAGGACGCATGCCAAGGATTTATGCAACCTTGGACAACAAACAAGCATGGTATCAATCCCCCATGATCAAAGTGGAAGGTAGGATTGATAACCAACCCATAACAATATTAATTGATTATGGAGCTATCCATATTTACATAAATCCTAACATTGTTGAAAGATCTCACTTGCAAAGGAGTAAGCATAAGAAATCTTGGTTAGTTCAGTTAACCATGGGGGCTAAGAGGAAAATCAATGAGTTGGTTAAAGATTGTCAAATAGACATGAATGTACTCAACACGAAGGTGGATGTAAACATCATACCATTGGGTTCATATGACTATCTAATTGGCATGGATTGGTTGGAAAAAAATCAGGTTGTCCTAGATTGTTACAACAAGACAATCACATGTCTTGGTGAGAAAGGGAAGCAAGGCAAAATTCAAGGCATTCCAAGAGCTGTCATTGTTGGAAAGATTTTAGCTATGTAGTTGAAGAGGAGCTTCAGGAAGGGATGTCAGATGTTTTCAACCCATATGGAGGAGGCAACCAAATATAAAGTGGCAAGCATTGAAGACCATCCAGTCTTGAGGGATTCTGAAGATGTTTTTAGAGAAATCCCAGGATTTCCACCAAAGAGATACATTGATTTCTCTATCGATTTGGTGCCAAGAGCTGCCCCGGTGTCTAAGACACTATACATAATGGGTACACCAGAATTGAAGGAGTTATAGATGCAACTTGAAGAGTTGTTAAAAAAGGGGTATATACGCCCAAGTGTGTCACCTTGGGGAGCCCCGGTTCTTTTTGTGAAGAAGAAGGATGGAACCTTAAGGATGTGTATTGATTTCAGGCAACTTAATAAGGTCACCATAAAGAATAAGTATCCTTTGCCCAGAATTGATGATTTGTTTGATTAATCGAAAGGCGCAAGAATCTTTTCAAGATTGACTTGAGATCATGCTATCATCAAGTAAGGATAAAAGAAGAAGACATCAACAAGAAAACATTCAAAACAAGATATGAGAATTATGAATTCACGGTAGTGCCATTTGGACTATCAAATGCCCCAACAATTTTTATGTGTTTGATGAATGGAGTGTTTAGGGAGTACCTGGACAAGTTTGTGATTTTGTTCTTAGATGATATACTCATCTATTCCAAATCAAAAGAGGAACATGAACAACATTTAAGAATGGTCTTACAAGTTTTGAGAGAGCACAAATTATATGCTAAGCTAAGTAAGTGCATCTTTTATCAAAAGAAGATTCATTACTTAGGGAATATAATATCAATAATAAGGATAGAAGTGGATCCTAAGAAGATAAAGGCATTTAGAGGATGGTTAGCGTCAAATAATGTGACATAGGTCAGATCATTCACGGGTCTTGTCGGTTATTACTAAAGATTCATAAAAGGTTTTTCAAAGATTGCAAGTCCAATCACTTCTTTGCCAAAGAAGGGTTTGAAGGTCGAATGGACTTCCAAGTGTGAAGATATTTTTCAGCAACTGAAGGGAATATTTACAAGTGCACCAATCTCGAAGATTGCAGATCCAAATGGATATTTCGTTGTGTGCACCGATGCATGCAAGGAAGGACTTGATGGAGTTCTTAGTCAAAGGGACCATGTGGTATGCTATGCATCCAGAAAATTAAAAGAGCATGAGAGGAATTACACTACACATGACTTGGAGTTAGCAATGATTATACATGCATTGAAAATGTGGAGGCATTACCTTATGGGTAAGAAATTCGAGCTAAGGACATACCAATATGGTCTGAAGCATTTGTTTGGACAACCAACACTAAATGCTAGACAAACTAGATGGCTAGAATTTCTGACTGAACATGACTTCTAAATTAAGCACATAAAGGGAAAGGAAAATCAAGTGGTCAATGCACTCAGTAGGAGAGCTCATGAAGTACATATTGCAGCCATTAGCATGTATGGGACAGATCTGAAAGACAAAATTGTCATAGCAAATTTAGATCAGAATTATTTAAAAATAAAAGAGACATTACAACAAGGTAATTTTCAGCAGAAATTTAATTATTATGAGCTGAAAGAAGATGGAATTCTCATGTACAAAGGTAAGGTGTATGTG
>ML794888.1:92913-114647 GCA_009831015.1 Picea engelmannii | reverse complement strand
AAAAAAAAAAACATAATATCTTTATTTCAAGCAAACAAAAATGGTATTACATTCATTAGATGCTCGAAGATACATCAAACTATATAATTCCATTTGCATTACTTTACAATAAGGTCTATTTAAATTCATGTCATAAGCTTGAGATTTATAAAATATCTCAAAAACATCTTCACATTAAATATGTATTCATCAATTGGTATTGTAGGTTATATGAAACAAAAAAAACACCCAAATAAAGGATCAACCTCTCTTCATATTATCTCTAAAAAAAAAAACTAAAAAAAACACAACATCCAAAACTGAATCTGTGCATATAGGTAAATGCCCACATATCATATCTTCAAATCTTCAAACAAACAATGACTAGACAAACAAGGGCTGCATGGCAGCTTAGTCCCTGCTAAGTAAATTTGGAAATAGATTGTAAATTTGGAAATGGATTGTACCTAAATGAGATCATTGAATTATCTAGAGTGTCCCAACAATTGTCAATTTACTATAAAACCATTGTCTTAATTATTATTATTATTTGCCTTTATTAAAGAAAAATTCAAAATCATTATTAAAAGGGAAAGATATATATGTACATTGTCTATATCATTTTGTTTTTCATCTTTAACTATATTTTTACTAATTTATTTTCATTTAAAAATAATTTCAAAATTACTATTAAGAAGAAATTACACATATGTCATCATACCTAATTATATGTATATCATTTTGTATTAAGAGTAGGATCATACCTAATTATATGTATATCATTTTATATTAATTGTAGGAGTACACTTGTATTAATGATATTAATGGTAAGAGAAATCTTTAAAATCTTGAAAAGTATAAATGCAATAATAATAGTAGATCTTCCAATGGGTGAAGCACTTGAAGTTGCAGAAATAGCCAGAAAAACACGAGAGACCCAGTAGCGAATACCGTTGTCATGGCAACAAATTGTACTTCTTGTTAACTTTGGAGGTAGTATATGCAGCTTGCTGCACTTGTATTGTAAGATTTCGTTCATTCTTCGAAACTTAGTGGAAAACCTATCTACATACTTTCAAAGTCGGTTAAAAACCTGTCAAAAAATTCAAAATGATTCCCAATTTAAAAGCTCCTGCATGCAAATTCAAGTTTAGTGCACACCACAATTGTCTTCAAACATAAAGCAAACAAACTAGCTGTCTCGCTATCCTTGCATGTGAACAATATAGTCATTAACAAGAGAAGCATCATACAAGCTCTCTTATAACCCAACTTAACCACAACTTCAACAAGATCTGAACCAATGTTCTTTGTATTTGGAAAACTAACTATCTAAGTCCACCAGAAGATCTAGCTCCACGCTCTTTATAGTATTAAAGCAACAAAAACCATTTGGAAAACCATTTACATCAATTTTAACACTTACCCTCGACAATGGTTTAACATGAAAATAAGTTATTTACAGTAAGGAAATGTCAATGACCATTTGAACAGATAAATAAAGATTTCACATCCCCACGTTAAAAAAATCATATTCTGAATATATATCTAATAGATAGAGTAATGTATTAAAAAATAGATTTTTCATATTCAGATAGAGTAATGTATTAAAAAATAGATTTTACAGTGAATATGAAAGAGACCTCTTTGTATATAAGTGAAAATATATATAAGGTCCGAAAAGATCGAGTGAAAAATTAAATTTTTTCTCTTTAAATATGTTGAAAAGGTCTAAAAAGATCAAGTAAAAATAAATATACCACTAACAAATACAATTTTAGAAATAAATATATCACTAACAAATAGAATTTTAGATTTTAGAAGAAATTCTTGAATACAAAAATTTTGGAGGGAGAGACAAAGACTAACAATATCTGAAAGATAGGAGACCCAATATGTGGTGCCTATATTGTCACTTTCATTATCACAATATTCAAACATTGACATATTTACATGGCTTACTCATCATTATCTAAAGGTTTCGCTTTGAATGCTTGTAAGGAATTTTTTTTGGCCGTTCATAGTATGTTCATTCACCATAGCACTTGGCGTAGAGGTTCATGGTAGTTGAGCTTTAGGAAAAACAACAATGGTTTACCATATGGATGCAACGAAGGAAACTTTGCCACAACCCTGAGCTGTCGTGATTGGTATCTGGTGAAAAATGTAAGGAGCTAATTTAATCTATTAAACCATGTTCCAAAACATGTTATTTACAGAAAACCATAAATATAACATTCAAATCCTAAAAGAAAAATAAGCTACTTTAACTCTACAAGTTTCACAAAACCTTAAGCATCCCAAAAGCTGAAAATCCTTTCTCATGCCATGTAAAGAAGCCATAGGCACAAGATTGAACTACCTCACCTTTTTGCTGACCACCACAACAGGGCATGTAGCGTTCCCATCACAATAATCACTTACACTTCTCTGCAAATTGTTAATCATGCCACCAGAGTTAATTAAGTACGTAATTCATCAACGAATTAGACTGAAGAACACATATGGTAAAGACAAATATGATTAAATACTTCATGAAAGTGCCATGTCCATGGCTACCCACAACCAGAAAATGTGCTCCCAGCTTGGTCGCAACCTCAGATGTCCTTTCCATAACATGGGTCTCTGTCTTCACACCATATCTCTCCCTAGATATTGGGAGCTAGCTTCAGTATCCTCTTATGGTCTTCTTCGTTTCTAACTCAAGAAGCTCGAACTCTTCGTTTCTAACTCAAGAAGCTCGAACACTTGATCGTTAAGGATATAAGCTACACAATTAATGCACATTCTTAGGATAGCGAAATGAAATTTACATGATTAAAGTTATTAATGACAAATCTGTGATATAGTGTGGAGAAGGAAAAACTATTAATTGCTTCCACGATGGAGAGAAACTAGAAAACTAAAAGTCCCACCCTTGGATTGACCTTCAAATCGAGGTGGACGAAGAACATTGAAAAAAAAAGATAATTTATCAGGTTAAGAACTCCATTAATTTGCAGAGGGTGGAGAGTAAATTACCTATTGCACTTGAAATCCTGTCTTCCAACACATACCCCTTTCCATCGAGAAGGAACTGGACCAATCCCCCTATTGTTGAAGCTTGGTGACTCGGGCCAAATGCTTGTGTTAGCTTTTTTCAACGAAGCAAAACACATTCTCCTCTTCCAAGCAAACACATTAATTACGGGAAAAAGAGAACCATGAAAACAGTTTGTCCTGAATACACTGTATGCCCATGAACCCGGATCTAAATTTGATCATTTGATCGACCACAGTATATGGTAGGCCCACTAATATATCAGACCGTGAACAAAGCCTATTGATTTCACCAAAAATGAATTCAAAATTCAGACTGAACTAAAGAATATACGCAATATGTATACAACCTGAATCAATCATGCCAATCATGGAGTCCCCAGTAGTATTATAAGAAGGTGCCACCAAGTTGGATTCAGATTGTAGGAAGTCCCAGGAACACGTCGTGTGCAATTGGAGCACTGGATCAGGGAAAACTAATACGACCCCAACTTTTTCTGATCGAAACAGTCAGAGCCATCCAGTACATTATCACATTTAAAGCCATTCTATGTCATGTATCCAATCTATTAATGGTACAAAACCAGGCCAAAATTTAATCACATACCAGAAATAGCAGTTGCTTCCTCTTTGGACATAACTGCAGAGAAGCCTGTGAATGCATGGCTATAACTATAAACAAACGATAACTATGGATCCTCGTGACTACACGCCATCGGATGATAAAGTTAGCACTGCAAAATGCATGGCTATAGCTATAAACGCGTGATAACTATGGATCCTCGTGACTACACGCCATCATATGATAAAGTTAGCACTGGAATATAGCAAAATATAGTACCGTTTTAATCACACAGGTGCCACGATTAAAATAGCGCCATACCTTCCTAGAACAGAGGAAAGCAACTCCACATGGCTACTGACTATGAAATCCCTTCCACCGTCAGGGGCACTGCCCATGTAAACAATGTAGACTTGTACAATGACACAGAAGATAAACTTGATATAGAAAACTTGGATACTGCAAATTCGAGTTTTTCCAGAAAGCCCAAATATTATACGAGAAATTGTGAAATTACTACCTGTTTATCATCACCATTGATCCTGCAGACCAAAGTGTTACAAGTAACGTGATAAACAACAAGAAATTGTTGGTAGTCATAATGTGATAAACAACAAGAAATTGTTGGTAGTCATCATTCATAGTGCTAAGCTACCATTGATTTTGCAGAAACCTGGTTAAATTCTAAGTGAAAACATATAGACACGTGTCGTTCTCTCTCAACAGGACTACCTGCACGAAGAACCCAACGCACACAACCAGACTACTTGCATGAAGAACTCAATGCATGAAACGTCAAACCTGAAAGCCTATCTGTCAAGATTGTCAGTTAGGCTCTGTAGAGGATGGCAAAAGAATTAAATGACCTTGATAATAATCAGGGCTTCGAATAAAACACTGAATAGACAACAAGGGCATCAAGGACGGTGAACCTCTGATAGGGATCGGAAAACATGTATAATAAAAATGTGAACACTTGACAAATGTTTTGCATCAGTTAATGCTTCTTCAACGACAATTAATGCAGGCTGCCATCCTTGCAATAAGAGATTGAAGTTGAAATCCAATAGAAACTTAGAAAAATAAAAATTTTAAATTCATTTTAATATCAATAAAATTATTATTAACATTTCTATACATTCAACTTTAGAAATGTCAAGAAAATTAAAGTCAAAGGGTAAATTAATAGTAAGTCAATGCCCGACTCATCGCTATAGTCCCTATGCCTTTGGTAGGGACTAATAACTATTTCCGAAATAGAGATGAAGCAATTTCACCTTTAATATTAGTGATGTAAAGAACTCTTCCTTCACCATCAACCATTTTTTTTTTTTATAGTTCATCTACTAATACATTTAAGCTCCCCGAAGATGTCAGTGCATTGAAATAAAAAAAAACATACTTATAGTGAAATGAAATAAATCAACATTGAAGTTTCTAAATTCTTTATTTATCCATGCGATCACAAGTCTAGGGTCTCCAAATATTTGAAACTTCTTGATTCCTTTATCTATAGAAATTCCAATAAAAAATGAAGTGCCTTTAGTTGTATGAAATTATCATTGCCCCTACCTAATCTCGAGGGTGGTGAGGTGGTTTTCTTGAAACATTGTGATGCGTTGCATGCATTCTTGGGTAGCTTCCCTCAATATTGGGAGTCCGCACTGCATGAGTTGTGAAAGGTTAAAGAGAGGGGTTTTCAATATGGAAAATTTATTGTTAATATTTATTTATGAAGAAATGTTGAATATTAAATTTATTTTTAATGATTTTTTTTCAAATATGATAACTTTACAAATAAATAAATAAATATGTTGGCATATTTTTTCTTATCTAATGATGGATTATAAATAGCTCCATGTACTTGGTATATATACAGTCACATCAAGAGGTTCACATCTCTAAATATGATCCAAGACTTTTTTATTAATCTTTTTATATCTCATGTTAATTTTTTTGGAGTATTTTTGCTGGTTTGTGTATTGTTATTTGTAGAGCTGCAAATTTGACTATATATAAGGGCATTGGCTAAATGTTCTATTTTTTGAGTTTTTTGGCCGGAATCTGACGATACAAATTTGGACAAAATCACTATTTTCTGTTGTTTAAATTATATTTTTGAATGTATAAATGGATTCAACGTGATGAAAAACCCCTGGGGCACTTGAAGTATACAAACTTAACCACTCAAATCTGCAGATCCAACCATTAATCACCGGATTTCGAGCAAAATCTAATAAAAAAAATTACTGAAAAACCTCCAAAAGATAGAACGTTTAGACTACTACATAAGTATCATAACACTGCTCCCTTTTAAAAACTCTGAAAGACTATACAATATTGATATAAGTTTGTTAAAGGTTTCAAGTTTCTTTGATGTAATATTTCTAGTTATTATAATTATTCTAGAAGTCGTGTGATGATTTATTATTGATAATGTTTTCGAAAGATGTTATGAACAACTTTGTGATAGAGAGAAACTTTTTCCTCACCACGCTCAAAGTTGTATGAATACTAAATTACATCTAAAAATATAATTTTGTTTTTAGTAATATATATATAGATTGATTATTTGATTTTTAACCATTTTATATTTTTTAGATATAAAAAATATTTGTGATAGTTATGGGTGTGTTTGGATTTATGACTTCTTTAAATCTGAAAGCCAAATAAAATTTAACTAAACTAAAGATAAAACTTCACTTTAATTGTATATTAGCATAGATTTATTTTAACTCTAGATCTATCATGTGTCGAGAAGGATCAAATCCTTTGAGGTGCAAATCTTAGTTTAGAGTGAAAAACTTGAAAGGTTTTCACTTCAAGGGATTTGATCCCTCTCTGTCCATGATAGATCTGGAGTTAAGATGGATCTACGTTGGTTCGAATAGCGGGTAGGAACATGAAATTTTTAGATGATAATCTTTATCTAAATGTATATGTTTAAGATGAACTTGGCACTTTGCAATTTACATCATTATGAATCCAAATAATAACAAAGTGACAATGTTTAGTGATGAAGATGTTGAATACCAACAAAATGGAATTGTTAAGATACTAAATAACATATATACTACATCATATCATTAAGAAGTGATATGAGGAAGATCTTGAATAACTCATATATTACATAGTAATTGGTCTCATTGTATCTTCTTTAGCTTTTCACTTACACACACAAACATACTTTCCCATCTTTTTATATCGATCATATGGAAATGGAGGTTGAAATTGGAGACCATGCAAAGCTTTAACTGGAGGGCCTTGAGGAATTTTAGACCCGATTGTGTAGGTTTCCATAGTTAGTCATATTAGTGGCTTAAACTTTCTGGAAAAAAACATGTGAGAGTTTATGGACGTTTCATAAACTCTCACACATTTTTTTTCCAGAAAGTTTAGGCCACTAATTTTAGACCTTCCTATTTTTTCACATTTTATATATCTTAATACTATAATGTTTTTAATATGCAAATACTAATAGATAAATCACACATAACCAAACAGAATATAGGACTTCAACTTATATATCTATTTTGAAATTGGTTTTCAATGAGTTATTGCTAAATTCATTTGGCTTGATACTTTGCAGTATCTCACAGTTGAAATCAATCTGAGGATTAATCTCTTTCTTATCATTTCTTCAATTAATTAATGCACTAAATCATTTTTCATAGTGATACTGAAATCAATATAGAAAATTAATTTCATTCATATCATTTCCTCAATTAATTAACACACTGAATCATTTTTCATAGTATTATCACTAAAATCAATGCACCCTGTAGTTTTATGTTATATTAGTTTTATGTTATATTATTGTTAAAATGAATACAACTACTTGATTATCCTAAATCATTTTTCATTGCATTATTACTTAAGTCTATATATATATATATATATATATATATATATATATATATATATATATATATATATATATATATATTTTTTGCATTATGTCACTATTGAAATCAATGCAACTAATTGCTCTAAATCATTTATCATTGTTTTATCACTATATTCAATGCATTGCATTGCATTGTCTTGCATTATGTCATTATTGAAATCATAACCACTGAATGCTCTAAATAATTTTTCATTGTACCATATCTAAAATAAATGCACCCTATTGTTTTGTGTTATATCATTATTGAAATCATTTAGATTCCTTTATTTCTCTAAATCATTTTTTTAATATCATCACTGAAATCAATATGTCCTATTGTTTCGTGTTATATCATTATCATTGAAATCAATGCACCATATTGTTTTGTGTTATATCATTGTTAAAATGAATAGAGCTACTTGATTATGCTGAATCACTTTTCATTGTATCATCACTTAAATCAATGCATATTGTTTTACATTATGTCATTATTGAAATCATATCAACTGATTTCTCTAAATCATTTTTCATTGTACCATCTCTAAAATAAATGCACCCTATTGTTTTGTGTTATATGAATGTTGAAATAATTTCAACTCCTTTATTTCTCTAAATCATATTTTTAATATCATCACTAAGATCAATATGCCCTATTGTTTTGTGTTATATGATTGAAATCAATATGCCATATTGTTTTGTGTTATATCATTGCTTAGATCAATGCAATGATTCAATGATTGATATTGCATTCTCTTTTAGTTTCTATGATTGGAATATATCAATAGTATAAACCCAAACCTATTGAATTTTGAAACATTCTTCATTTTAATAACAGATTAAAGAATAATTATATATCTTGAAAAGCCTTTTATCCTCTTCATATTAAACTATTATATTAGTAAATTTCTTGGAATTTTAGTATTTACATTTAAAACAATTTGAAAATGAATGGATGTCCAAAACATGATCATATTAGACTCATAAAAAATAATCTTATATATTTATATGATACATAAATATGCAATAAGTTTGATATTGATCTAGATTTAATATTCATCTTAATAATTATTTAGGAACATTATTGAAATTTGTAATAATTATTTAAAATATTATACTCTCATTTTCATTGTTTTTATAGTTAGTTATTACTTTAAAAAATATAACAACATAATAAATCCGTGCATAAAACCATAAAAACAAACCCTAATTCAAAAATAACCTTCATTCACCAATAAATCAATAGACATATCATAATTATACACACTATGGATTACTAAATTTAATCTTAAGTATGATCCATCGATGATTCAACTAAATTCTGGATATAATTTATATGTTACTATGGATCATATTCTTAAAATTGATATTGATATATAAATATATCTAGATAAAATGTAAATTAATGTAAATATGATCTCACATATAAAATAATCAATTATCATAATCTTATAGATTATGATTTATCATAATATATAGATTATAGATTATGATTTATCATAATATATAGATTATAGATTATTTATCATATATTATGCTACTAACCTCCAACTTAATACTATTTATGATTCTATTGTTTTAGTGATAATGATCACTATTGTGCTAGTGTGCATGATAAATTGGTAGCTAAGTGTGCACTAATTGGATCATTCTTTAGAGTGAAAAATATTACTTAATTTTGTTTGCATGATAAGTGAAATGGAATCTAATATATATATCCAAATTTAAGTGAAATTAATATTCAAATTGACAATTATAACAAATAAATAAATCTTTCTAGTTTAAGTAATATTAAATATATCAACTTGACAATTATAACAAATAAACAAATCTTTTCATGTTTAAATAATATTAAATATATAAAACTTGACAATTATAACATGATAATTTATACAATATGCAATTAGGTTTTAGTGATATTGAATATGCACTTGCAATGAAATCTCATCATGGTTATAACACACACACACACACACACACATATATATATATATATATATATGAAATAACTTCATGAAATATGTATCCTAATGAAATTGGATCTACACATTCCGGATGTATATATTTGATGCAAATTATGCATGATAAATCAAGAGAGTCAAGGTTTTCTTACTCCTCCTTTTGATGTTGACAAAGAAAATAATGGATATATCCCCATAAAAATATATAATAATAATCTATTTTTAAGGTCACAGCCAAGCCAACACACCAAATTTGGTGTATGAGACCCCCTTGTTTGTGGGACAGGGGAGGTATACATACCCTACCCCCCTCTGGATTTGAACCTGTGACCTCTTAAGAGGAAACACATGTTCTTAACTATTAGGCCCACTCAAGAACCATTATGCATGATAGATTCTCACTTATCTCCAATACCTCTCAATGCTACTAAAACAAATCATTTAAACTCACTTAAAACTTTTTAGTTCAACTTAATATTTTTAGTTAAATTTAACTAAAAATATATATTTCTCTTTCTTTTTAAATTTTTACATTAAAATCAACATTAATTTTTTACTATAAAAAGATCTCTGCCCAATAAAATTCCATAAACTTAAAAAAATTAAAAAAATAACATCATACATTATTTAATATAATATATACGAATAAAGTAAATCCATCTTAACTTTAATTCCATAAACTTAAAAAATAAAGAAAATAACATCATACATTATTTAATGTAATATATACAAATAAAGTAAATCCATCGTAACTTCCAAGAATAAATTTGCAAATTAATTTCCCACCCGTATTCGTGAGTAATAAATCCGCGTATTTGTGACAAAATTTAAGTATTGGCTCTTAAGTGTTTTGCTTAATGCAGTCGTGACAAGGAGAAGATAATTCAGAAGATATTTTGAATGGAGGGCCTAAGCCGAGATAGGGATTGATGTATTTTCAAGCTTCCCACAGGAAAAATCGGTGTTTTATCCAAGAACTTTTGCAGGGATGGGGAACTCAATTTTAATTCTGAACGTACCGAATCAATTGCCTTGCTTGCAATGTGGGATGCAGTTTTCATCATCGCTACATAGGAGTAAAACAATATGGTCAGCTAGTTCTCTGCAAAAATCCTTTGGGTTGTTGATTACCGGTGAGTGAGCTTCTGTTTAATTTCGATTATCACAAATTCCTCTTTTTGTCATTATTGAATTGCTTTGTAGACCTGTGGAATCTGTCTCCTTCTATGGCCGTTTTCATGGCTTCTTGTCTGCATGGAAGAGAATATGTGCCTCTGAATAGATTTCTGTTCTCTAGTAGAAACCCACTTGGATTCTCAGGCTACCCAAATTGTGTAGGTCGGCAACAGGGGGAGTTGAATCACGTGGGTTCCTTTCTATTGCAGTGTAGTTCTATTGACCCTTTGAAGAAAAAACAAACAATCAGCAATTCAGATGATGTAAACATTAATAAGTCCTGTACTAAACAAGCAGCTGTGGATAATTCTTATGGAACCTCTGTTTCTGAAGATCCGACACTGGAATTGGAAAATACAAAGCCTGTAGAGTCTACATATGCTGAACTGCCCACAAAACATGAGCCTACGTTGAAACCTTCAGTGGAAGAAAGGGCAAAGACATCCTTACCACCAATATCCATATCTGAGAAACTGGAGCAATTTCTTGATGGGTTAAGGAAGCTTGTGGCACCTCGACGTAAGGGCGATATCTTGGATGTCATGCTGATGAGTATTTCTTTTGCTGTTTATGTATATATATCACAGAAGATTGTGTGTGCATATTGTATGTGGCAGTCTATGCAACACTAGAGTTATTTTTTCTCTTCAGAATAACTTGAGAAACATATGTAAAAGTGTTCCTTTTGTATTTTTAAGCCTGATTGTTTAAAAAAACTGGTCATGTGTCACAGTGCTGATAATGAACTTGACAATTCTTTCATTCACACATATATAGAGAGAGGGGGGGGAGAGATAGACCTTGTGAATATATTTATATATAACAGAGAGATTCCTCAGGGAAACATGTCAAACCTTGTGATTGGCTTTGTAATTACTGTATATTCTTCCCATTTTTTTTGCCTGTTAATATCAAGAAATCTTAGTCTTAATAAGATATTTTGTTATTGACCTTTCTGATTTCAAACTGTAGAACTGGAATCCTGTCTGTATTTGTTGACTATGTTTTATGTACGATCATGGTGAACTGAAACATTCCCAATATAGGGTGTCGCTTCATGGCTATAAAGAGGCCCTCTAAAAATAGAATTCTATCATCACCACCAATGCGTAATACATATTAACATTTTGTTGAGTACATTCCCCGCATTACTTTGTGTTCAAGCGTATGAGTTTTATGTACATGTACACAACTCTGTTCTTGTCTTTCCAAACTATGAAATCTTACTGGAGGAATTATGTTTGACAAAGGTTTACAAAGAATCTATTGGTTGTGCGACAGTTTATCCAAAATGTTTGCAAAGTTCACATATGTCCAGATTGGATGTGATAATATTAACAACGGTGGCACTTTTACTTGTATAACTGCACCCTACTTTTAAAATCACAAATCCAATCCACTTCCTTTAGTTATCCAGCAAGTCTTGCTCTTTTGTCCCTTCTTGATAGGTACGAATTTTCAATTTTGCAGTCCTTAACAAAACCCATGCTTGCTAAGTTATTGGCCAATCTATACCAATCTATAGCTATTCCTTTTTTACATGATAGCTTTTTGTCCTTGTAATTGTGGAAGCCAGCTCTGTTCTTTATTCTGGAAGACCTTGGAGGTTATTATTTCCATTAGTCCAGATATATGAAGTTCACTATCAAAAGGGATTCACGAAAGATAAACAGTCTGTTAGTTTCCAGAGTCCAGAGCCATGCTAATTGGCAACCCTTGAACTAATGTACTAAGCTTTTCCTCCTTATTTGTTTCATGGCCAACTCATTTTGCCTATAGTAGAAAGATGTTCCTTCCTTGATCCCTCATAAAACCACGTCCCCCATCCTTTCTTGGATTTCCTTTACATGCCCCATCAATTTCAAATTGAACCATCCTTTAGGGGTCTTTCAATGGTAATGCCTCTCATTTGCTTATACATCACTTTACCAATTCTACAGTGTCTTATAATGTCCTGATCCTTCTGAGAGTAAGAAGTGCTAATCTCCACCCTATGGTGTTTTCTCCTGAAGGGTCTCTCCCGTAGTGAAGCCTCTATTCAATTCCGTAGTTGCAGAATCAGCTTCACTTGGTTTATGAAAATTATAACAGTTGTAAAATACCATATCCACAGCAAGTAAAGCTTTACAATTTTTTCTAAGAATTCCTCTCCTCCTTTTTCAATCTCCATTTAGTCTAAAGATGATTAACCTGGACCATTCCTTATAGGATCTGTCTTCTTTAATAGAAAGATTGACTCCGGATTTGCCACGCTGTTGGAAACTAATGGAAAAGGTGTTTGAATGACTCCTTTGCTTCCTTGCATAGGTAACATCTATTCAGGATTTGGAGTCTTTTTTCGATAATGTTATTGTACATTATAATTTTATCATAGCACACAAGCAATGTAAATGCTGCAATTTTTAGGCATACCTTTGACTGCTAGATCTTCCTCTAGAGTGCACTTCTTGTCTCTGGCCTGCTTTCCCTGAATAGGGCTAAATCATAACTTGCGTTGACCATGGAGTACTCACCTTTGCCTGGGCCCCATTAAAGAGTATCAACTCTCTCTCTCTCTCCTTAATATTCTTCTGTTTTGGAGAGCTGATTAAAAGTAATGGTTTTCCTGAGCACTCAACTGGATTTTCATCCACTTTGTTTCCCAGGAATGGACTCCTCCCTGGCCTTTAGTAAAATCAATCAACCACTTCGTCTTCCCTTGACTTTGAAGCTTCCTTGTTATCCCATGGTTCTAATTAGACGAAGAGAAGCATTTCAGGAGTCTTTCTAAAAATCTACTATCCTCCCATGATTGATTTTCCAGGTAAGATAATCAGTGATTAATCCCATATCCTGTCTAATATTCCTCCTCTCATCTGTTCCACGCTCCATAAGGTCCACCCTTACTGAAATTTCCTGCTGCGTTTTATTTAGCACTGTGGCAGTACCTTGATATCAACATAAGTATTCTAAAAGGAAAGCCCCACCTTTCGCATCCTCTGGAATAACTTGACTCCCAGGGCCTTATTCAGTACATGCAAGGATATGATTCTTGCACCCCCTTCTACTTTATGCCTGCAAACATTTTCCCATTTAAAAAGAGGCCACTTCCTTTCTTCCCCTTTTGACCCACTCCATAGAAAAATGCTCAGAATTCTTTCCATTTCTTTCAAAACCATGACATAAGTTGCTAAAACCGAACACTTGAAAATTGGTAAACTGGACAGCACATATGTAACTATCATTATGCCAAAAGAGGAATCTCCAGGTAAAAAAAGTAAGAATTCAAGTTGGCCTTTTGAAGACCCAAAGTTGTCACATATCTTATTATGAATTCTGTCAGAACTGTTTGGTGAAAAACATTGGATTTTGCATTATTTAATTCTCCTCCAGGGGCAAGGGGGTATTTCTCCAAGTTATCTTTAACTTCTTGTTTGAGGGATACTTGCTTCCCCTAGAAGTTAAGAATCATCAACACAGTGAAAGGGAGCTAATTTCTATTTGGATTTAACTCTTAGTCTTGTCAAATTTCCACCCTCTTTTTACTTCCATAAGGCCTCTACCCAGATAATGTACCACCTCGAAGATAAGGCAGTCATACCTTAACCCCCTCGAGGGCTTAAAGAAATCAACGGGATCCATTTATCACAATTGCAAATGAGGATGATCAGATGGGTCCTCAAACCCTTCCACATATTCATGAGAGAAACTGAAATTTCTCAGCACCACTATAAGGAAGTTTCGATTTACTTTATTGAATGCCCTAACCATATCGAGTTTAACAAGGAGAGCCAAAGTTTATAAATTTTGGCCAAATAAATTGCCTGCTGCACTATAATTAAATTGTCCGCTATTTGTCTCTCTTCTACAAAACCTTCTTGTTCGTTGGATCTTATTTTTGGCATTATTTCTTTGGTCCTGTTAGCCATCATTGTAGTTATAACTTACAGCATATGTTGCAGAACGGTTTGGCTGAATCTCTCAGGACTGATTTAGTTCTCCCCTTCCAATTTAAGGCCAAAAAAGTGGAGCTAAGAGCCGGTGACACCTTTTCTGGTTGGCACGATTCTTCTATTACCTCACTACATCCCACATTGTCTGGAAGAAATCTATATGAAAGCCATCAAGCTGGGCTTTTCTGTTTTTTTCTATTCCAAAGCTTACTTACTATACATCCTTTGAGGTAAACAGCCTGATGGGCTCCTCTCTTTGATCGACTCTAATAACCTTAGATGTATTTTGTAAAATATCAGCGTCAACCTCTGCTTCTATCTATAAAAAGCTCCTTGAGAAGATTCTCAAAAACTTCCCTAGCCTCCTGGATCTTTTCCTTCCCCCTTTCCAGCTACCTACCATCTCTTCCTAGTACTTTACTAATCCCGTTAATGTTCCTTCATGCTTCTATAGAGCTTTAAGGAAAATAAGTATTCTTGTCCCCTTATTTAAACCAGGTGATTGTGGACTTTTGCTTTGCTAAATCTCTTCTCGAAAATAACCTTAGTTCAGTTCCAAGTATCGTTTTTACTTGCATGAGAATTTTTTGTTGTTTCAAATTTAAACCTCAGAAATGCCATCCCTCAAATCTCCTCCTAGATATGTGCCTAATTTGCTTCCAACGTCTCTTTGTCCTTGAAGACATTTCCCAAACACATCTCACTACTTCAAACTTTTAGTTTCGTCTTAATATACTATAATATTTTTTGCATCTTATGCTCTTTTATGCATAAACCAGGAATTCCTTGGTTGTTATAATTGGCTTGGCTCTAAACTAATCAGCCAATGATTTGATCAGCTTCCTAAGGGAATCCTAGACTCAATGTAATCTAAAATTTGTTGCTGAATTTGCACATAAAATCTAACTTTTCCCCCAGGGGAAGCTCTTTTCAGAAGGGACAGCGCATGTTCCTGGTGGATGAGGGTGACCCATGACTACTGTGTAGTAAACCCTATTAACACTCAAAGTGAACTTCTTCAAAGTCATCTTGATCGGTTTGGCATCGATGATTTGTGGATACACCAGTGGATATTCAACATTGATGGTTCATGGATACATTACAAGATGAACTTATCATCAAAAGTTCATCATTCGACATCGACGGTTCATGAGTGCCATACTCAGACTTATCACATGATTGCAGGTTTTTATTACTTATAGTTAAAGATTGGACATGATTCTTGCTAGTGGTCTTCAAAGCAACTATCAGACTTATCACATGATTGCAGGTTTTTATTACTTATAGTTAAAGATTGGACATGATTCTTGCTATTGGTCTTCAAAGAAGCTATCTTCAAGAGCAGGTTACATGCATTCCAGTGCATATCTTGAGAAAAATTTCCATTTTAGTAGTTTTTACCATGCTTGCATTTTAGATGCATCACTTGGCATAGGATGGGTAGGGGGAGGCATACCTTCCCCCCTCTGGGACCCCCCTAGGAAAGCACTCGACGCACACAACACAAGTAAAATTAGATTTTCAAGATTCACTTTCTTAAAATTATTCTATTTTTATAAAATTCATCTCTCTTGAAATCTGATCACATATTATGATACCCTTTATGGCTATGTGCATAGGATTCAATTTTGGTGGCAAGCAGAGTCAAAATTTTGGTAAAAGTTGGTCCAATCAGGTCAAAATTAGGGTTTTTGCACTTTCAAAAATAATTATATTTTTAGATACCCTTTATTGAGGACAATATGTGGTACAAATTTGGTGATAATCCTAGACTATGAAAAATTATGTCAAAATTAGGGTTTCTGCATTTTAGGATGTGGTCATAATTTTTGGTACCCTTTATGGTGAACAACATGAGGGTCTTCAGAAACTCAAACGTCAGGTCATAATTAGTGTTTCTGCACCTTCTGGAAGCACTAGTTTTCCCAAGGTTACACTTGTGATTTTCATGATGATACTTCAACCTAGTGATGTGTGCCTTGCTTGATGATTTGTTTCAGTGCGTTTTGACCAGTTGACAAGTGTTCCTTAGTTGAGAGATCGCTTGGAGAGCAAGTTCCTTACTTCATAAATAACTGACATGTGTGATCCATTTTTGGATAGTATGCCCCCTTTTTTAGTTTGGCTTGGTGTGCACTTCAAGTCTATTTTTAGTTTGACTTGCCTTGCATTCCAAGTAAGCTTTTGCTAGGTTTGCTTGTTAACCAAGCAGTTCTATTTAGGGTAGGAGGGCACATTACTAGGAGGTGTAATTCACTTCTATTTTCGGCCCTACATGGTCTATTATACCTTTATGAAGAGTTCATTCTACTAATGAGGTGCTCAGTTGGACTTAAGTTCAGTTTAGTTCAATTGATGCGATTTCTCCTTGAGTTCACATCACTTCGCTTTAGTTCATTTTACTTGACTTGACTTCACTTTCAGTTCATGCACATGTTATTTTTGGAGTAACTTGGCCCTAAAGAAAAAAATATTTAGGGAAAGGAGGACTACTTTCCTTCCATGTCTTGGCATCATTGCCTTCTTATGAAGAACAGTTCATAACAACTCCCGTCTTGAAATGTTGGAACCTTGAAAAATGTTAAGTCTGTTGAATTTTGGATGGGATGTGAACTTATATTTTCTTCATATGAGATCCAATGAGGTTGGAACTCCTTTCAAACATCCTAGAACTATTAACGATAATATAAAAAATTTAAGTAAAAGTGTAAAATGGAAAATATAAAGGAAAATGAAATCTTCTATATTATGTTTACTTATGTGTCAAACAAAAATCTATTCATAGCCTAGGGAAGTGTGCCCTACTTGGAGTTTGAATTTTCTTGATGCATGTGCTTTATTCTTGAGGAGGAGGGTGCTGTACTTGGTCATATTCTTGGTAGATTCATGTGTTTTTGACTTGTTCTTTTCAGTGATAAAGGGGGAGTGCTCCACTTGCATTATTCCAGTGACTTGTCCTAGATCTAGAAGGAAGGCACACCACTTGACCTATACTTGGCATATCCCCGTGCTTAGGGATAGAGGAGGAGCACCCCACCTGGGATATTCTTAGTAATTCATCATTCTGTGAGCTTGCTTTTTCACCATAGAAGGAGGTCACTTTCTTCTATTCTCAGTCAGGGACTAGATTTGGTCTTCTTCTATTCTTGATCTCTTTCTCCTATCTTAGATTCTCATCTTGTCTATACGAGAGAGTGCTGCAAGCAAATGCGACTATTATTCTTTTCTTTTCTTTTTGTCTCCTTCTTGGCACACTATTGACTTGAGATCTAGTTGTTTAAGCAAGCACTTTTGCTATTGTACTAGTTAGACTTCTCATATCCATTAGTTGTACTTCATGTGGTGTGAGAAAGTTGTTAGAATATTGGCATGATCTTTTCAATCCCTTGGGATCCTTAAGTGTATTAGCATGTTCCCATCTTGCTTTGAACTTTCTACTATCCGCAATTCTAAGTAATGAATATCTAACTAACATATTTTAGCGACCATTATATGCGTTCTTGTGTGAGAATTATATCTTCTTTGCATAACTCATATGTGTTTGAATTTACTATTTCTCCAAGTAATGAACTTGTAGGATTCAAATAAATATATTTGCCTCACAATTTTTCTTTCAATCATTCATTAACTCATTTACCAAGGACAGAGCATTGGTCACTTGGTTGATTTCTAAGCAATTTCTAGGCAAAATCATTGAATATTATTGTTCGTTTGTGAGCTAGATTGCTGATTTGTAAGGGGTATACTTACTAACTTAGCATCTATCATAAAACATTGGTTTAAGTATTTTCCTTGCATTTTAGGCTATTTGAGCTTGTTCTGCTAATTTTATTGCAGAAGCAAGGGTGGACTATAGAAAATTTATAAACTTTTTCAGTTATTTATCATCTATAATCATAAATTTGATATTTAAGCTTGTTGATTTGACAAATTAGTTGCAGATTTTTTAGTTTATATTACAAAACATTAAATTTGTCTTACAGATCGAGCCTTGAGGCCATACATAGCCCCTAAAGTTCATCGTTGAAGTCTTAAATCATTTAGAAATGCCTCGTGGGCTTAGCAAGCACTAACCCGAAGTGAGAGGCACTGTGTGAGGTGATATTGACACTTTCCTTGATAGTTATCTAGATTCTAAACATCTTTGGGTCCTTTCAGAAAGGGTATTTTTAGGTGATAACATTTTGCCATCGTTTCTAAGGAGCAAAAGCTAGGCCTTGCTGTTTAGTAGTACAACTTCACATGTTGTGGTGAGATTTTTTTTGTTGTTGTAATTTTGTATATTTCACTTCGCAAATTTACTTGGTAGGAACTATTCAGACTAGCAGGAAGCATAGGTTTTGGTAAGTTATTTTATTTTATTTTTTACCAGTTCCTCTTAATTCTCTAGATTCTGCCCCAAGTTCTTTGGTTACTCCTCTTTTGGTTAATGTTACTTCTCATTTTTCCATGGCATATGTGTTGAAATATTGTAACTACGAAGAATATTCTATTTATTATTGAGTCATTTTCTTATAGATCAATCCCCTTTTGTGGATTGATCATGTCAGGACTTACGTATGACCAAATCCCCTTTTGTGGATTGGTCAAACCCTAATTATATCATGCTAATTGAAAAGTCAGCCCCTAGGGCTAATTAAAGTGGTTTTAGCCACTAGCCAGAGAAGTTGGCCCTGCCTAATGAAGATACATAACCCTAGCGCTCCTCATCTAGTATAAATAAGAGAGGATGGTGCCTCATTAGCTCACTCACTCAAGTTACTCATCTAGTGCGCAAGTTTGGAGATAGTTGGAATTAGAAGAAGAAGGAGAGAGAGGTGTATTGCTCAATTTTGGATATTCTTTAGTGTTTGGTCTTTTATCTTGACATTGTATTGGCAATCTATATTAAGGAAGTTTTTGTTGGGTTTTCTCCCCCATGAGGGTTTCTCAGGATAAAATGTTGTGTATCTTGTGATTGTGTTTCTCTCAGTGATCCTGCTTATGCTATTATTGTCTAGTAAAATGAAAAGAACTTAATAGAAGCTCTAAATTTAACATGGTATCAAAGCTAACCTGAAGAGAACACCTTTCACTGGATAATAAAAAAATGTCACTGTTGCCGTACAAGAAAATTAGGGCTTTTTGTTGGAAGATAATTTCAGCCTTAAAACCATCTACGTAAGTGCACCCTATCCTAGCGAACTCATTGGCAACTTGAGCGCACCTTTTCAGTGGCTAGAGCCTCTGGGAAGTGAAACCCTAGTTTTGGCTAGTACCAGAAAACCAAAATACCACGAACCAGAACCATAAGTATTAGTCCATATTTTTGCAAGCTCAGTTTCAAGGGGTAAAATTTGGATTTTCTGAAAACAGACTACACCAACCTACTCGCCTCAACCAAACACACCTCTTGGTAAGTTCAGATTTAATTTTTGAGCACTTTCAATTTTTGGTCATTTTCCCAGCTCCAGGCAAGATGTCTGCAAGCACCAAGCTTGTTGACAAGTTAGAAGGTGTGGAAAACTTTTGTTCTTGGAAGTATAGGATTTCACTCATTCTTGAAGAGAATGACCTTGCAGAATTCATAAAGGAAAATGTACCAGAACCCGAAGAAGATGCAACTAAAGAAAAGTACAAGAAGGATATGGTTAGGTCCAAAAGGATCATTGCAGACTCCATTAAAGATCACTTGATCCCTCAAGTGGCTTCAAAGAATACTCCAAAAGATATGTTTGATGCCCTAACCAGAATGTCTGAAGGAAATAACATTAACCGAAAGATGAACTTGAGAACTCAACTCAAGAATACAAAAATGCAGAAAGGAGAAACAATTCATGACTACTTCTCCATGATTATTCATTTCAAAGAACAATTAGAAGCTATTGGAGACAACTTGGATGAAGATGAACTCATCATGACAACTCTTAATGGTCTCACAAGACCTTGGGATGCCTTCATCCAAACCATCTGTGCAAGGAAGAAAAAACTCTAGTTTGACAGTTTTTGGGAAGAATGTGTTCAAGAAGAAGCAAGTGTAGCTAACCGAGAAGCAGTACTATTAAAGAATAAAGATCAAGCCCTAGCTGCTCATGCTAAAGGAGGAAAGTAAAGGTCTCACTTCCAGAAGGAGACCCATCAACATAAATAATCTCACTCCCCAAAGAGATTCACCCATTTCCATAAAGAATCTCACCCTCCAAGGAGATTCCATAAGTTTCAGAAAGTTCAAAGAAGAGAAAAATATTTCTCCTCTTATCAATGTTACCATTGTGATAAGATGGGACATATTGCTAAGAATTGTCTAGCCATAAGAGAAGAATACTTGGCTCATAGACAATGGTGCTTCTAAGCACATGATAGGTCAGAGAGACGTTCTCTCTATCCTCACAGAAAAAAAACTTTCCCCATAAAGTTACACTCGGAGATGATTACCAGTACCCTATCAAAGGAGTAGGAGAATCCACCTACAAACTTGATTCAGGGACCCCGATGAAAATGAAGGATGTACTATATGTACCAGGTTTAACAAAGAACTTACTTTCTATCTCAACTTTAGATAAGAAAGGTTTCATGGTTGCTTTCATAGATGGTGAAGTTCTTATGTGGCCTAAAGGAAAAACCATAGAAGATGCAATTGTTATTGGAACAAAAGAAGGTGGCATATATAAGTTAAAAGGTCACTCAAGTGCAGCCTTGACTCACTCCACTGAGAGCCCATTTGAACTTTGGCATAGAATACTAGCTCACATCAACTATAAAGCCTTACCATATGTGAGCAAGGTAGTTACAGGTCTACCGAAATTCAAGGTTGATCATGAAGGTGTGTGCAAGGGATGTGCACAAGGAAAGAACATAAAGAATCCTTTCCCGAAGAGCAATAGTAAAACAGAAGGAATCTTGGAGCTCATCCACTTAGATGTATGTGGCCCAATTCCATCAACCTTTCTTAGTGGGTATGTATACTATGTGTCATTTATTGATGATTATTCTTGCAAGACTTGGGTTTACTTCTTGAAATCAAAAGATGAAGTATTTGGAAAATTCAAGGAATTCAAAGCCTTGATAAAGAATGTAATATCCCCAAGGACGATCCCCAATTGTATTTATAAATTGTAAACATGTTTTGTAGGCTGGTGAGCCGAGTGTTGATAAGTTGGTGGGCTTATGTGTTTATTAGGCCGGAGAGCCTAAGTGTTAAAGGCCAAGAGCCTGATTTTGTA
>ML794888.1:65674-92863 GCA_009831015.1 Picea engelmannii | reverse complement strand
GTGATGGGGGACTAAGCTTCCACAAGGTTGGGTAAGGGAGGTGGCTAAGTGTGTGGGCCTAGGGGCTAAGCTAGGGGGCTTACCTCTAAAGGAATAATATTTTTTATTAATTCATGAAGGCTAAAGTGGACATGCTGAGTGTTGAGTGTTTTTATCCTAAGTCCTGGGAGAGGCGACGTGTGCAAAAGGAAACACATGCAACTCTAGGAAGACAAGTGTCGACCTGGGCGCATGCAGTTAAAACTAATGAGTCAGCCGTGTTGGGGGTCGTTCTGTCATTCTGTCATCCTCTGCTTGAGTTCGTTGGGATCGGGGGCGTCTGAACCCGTTTTTCTTCTGCGTCTGCATTTTCTTACCCACGCACAGGGAAGGAAACCCTCACGAGAAGGTTGTTCGTTCGACCATTCTCCCATCCTCCACCTGAACCTGAGACCTCCATCATCGACCTCTGTGTTTTGATTCCTTGTCACGCACCCTGAACCAGTGGAAAACTCGTGGACTGAGCCGTGTATCCTGTGAAGTCCGAGCACCCTGTAAATGTCTAAACCGTGCTGTGTCTTAGTGTGGACTATTTCCGTTTTTGGATGTCCATACCCAAATTCTTGTTGCTGTTGTCATCGTGAGTTAACCAAATTGCTATTGTTGTTGATGTTATCCCCACCTTGCGGGAATTGAGTTGAAACTGGTTGAAGAAGCGGGTTGTCAGGTCTGTGGTAGAAGAGGCAGGTTGTCAGGCCCGTGAGCAACTCTCTCCAGGTGAGAGAGTTTGTTGGGAAGTGGTTTTCTCCCAGAGAGAGTCCAGCGCCAGCTATGGAGTTCTGAGAATTCCTGATCTGGCCTATTGCTGAGACCCTGAGAGGGAGGTGAAACAATCGATGGACTGTGTGACAGTGAAGGTGTATACTCCTGGGTGGAACAAGCATGTGGGGAATGCGAGTTCGTGAGTAGTGGGCGTAATAAGGCTCCTAGAGAGAATCCTTCCGGTTGCACTGTGCAGTTTCCTGTAACCTCAGCCTAGTATAGGAATCCCTTGCCTTGGGTGGATCTTAGTCCCAGCTTGGGGTGAACCACTGTTGAGCGTGATGAGCAGTGTGGTCTATGGCTGAGAGGTTCGTGAAAGGTTTGCACGTAGTTGGTGGTGTTACTCTAATTGAAAAGATAAGCATTAGTCTGTGCTTAATTTATCTGTTATGCATGTCTATGATGCTTGAATGTTATCATGTATTCCGTTGCGTATATGAACTACTGTTAATTCCATTGATTCTGTATGGTAGCAGTAATTCTGTGATTAAGTGTTTTAATTCGATTAAAATTCATATATTATATAAGTGTATATTCCGCAGTGGTAGCATTACCTGATCTCTGTGTTGGCCGGGGATGCTACAATTTGGTATCAGAACTAAGTGAAGGGTCTTAGTGGTGTTTCACAGGCCGGTTGGTGGCCGGGGACGTTACAAATTGGTATCAGAGATTTAAAGGCTAAGTTAAGGTTGTGTTAGTGGCATTGCTCGACCTGTTAGTGGCTGATGATGTTACAAATTGGTATGAGAGCCATGGTTTCAACACCGAGCCTGGATGGGCTATGTTAGTGGTAGTTGAAGCAAAAGTTTCGGAAAAGAATTGTTGTTGGAATGGACAAAATTCAAGTTCAAAGCCAAGGTTTTAACGCCAAACCTGGATGGGCTGGATAAGTGGTCATTGGACCCGAAGTTTTAGGTCGAAATTGTGTCTGGAGGACCAATTTCGAACCCCAGAACCTTTCTAAGTGCCAAAAAGTTACCTTGGTCGTGTTACGAAGCTCAGGAGGAATAATGGTATTGTAAAACCACGATAGAAGTGGTGTTGGGCCGCTAAGTAATGTGGACCTTAGGATCTGTTCGGGAGAAGGAGAATCCTTCACGACTGTCAGATCTGGTAATGTTGCGAGGCAGTTAGCCGTGAATTCCTTTGGAAATCCGCAGAGTAACAAAGTTTGTTTTGTGCCGTAGGATCTGTTTGAAAGGAAGAGAAATCCCTTACGACCGTCAGATCTGGGGAAGGTGCAGAGGAGTTAAACCAGAATCCCTTCGGACTTCGCGACTTCAGTGAAGCCTGATGCCAGAAACAAGAGAAGGGTCGAAGCCCGAAGCTCCGAAGTGGATCTACACCGTAGATCTGGAGAGGAGAGCTCGATTGTTGGATCAAGCCAATGTTAAAAGGTCAAATGTAGTAGTGAAGGGCGAAATCTCCCGAAGAGCCAAAGTAGTGAGTCGTGATGACGTCACTTGGATGGACGTGGACACATGGGATGTGTGCCACGTGTCAGTGGGTTTCAAACCCGTGGAAGGTTGAAATGGCATTTGGAACGAGACGCGTGTCACCCATCTGAATGAGCCACTTGTCAACCGCTAGTATTCCACCATTTGGCTTTCCGTATGAGCATGGATAGTGGGGCCGAAGTTATGTAACGTAGTTAAAGATCGGAGGACCCACACTGGCGTTGGTCACGATACATCAAGGTCAACGTCCATGAGGCATTGCGGGGACCCAAGTTGCACGAGAGTTAATTCTCCAAGGCGGTCCCACACCCAAGTTGCACGTGAGTTAATTCTCCAAGGCGGTCTCGCAATCCAAACTGCGGTTTCACCGAGGGGTTACGTGTCAGCGTCAAAATAATTGCGCGATGAAAGGCGGGTTGCTCCAAACCACCGTTGCATGCCCCCGCAATTGAAAAATGTTAAGTGATGTGATGTAATGATGTGACCAAAGGTGATTGAGAATGTTTGGAGATTAACAGTTCAGATGTGTGGATGCGAGATTCTCCAAAGCTCCGAAGTCTCGAAGACCCGGAACTTAGACACCTGAGGTTCCATAGTAAATGTCAGCCATCGGATGTTAGGTAAACGTGGAATGATGAT
This sequence comes from Picea engelmannii, assembly GCA_009831015.1. Classification (NCBI taxonomy): domain Eukaryota; kingdom Viridiplantae; phylum Streptophyta; class Pinopsida; order Pinales; family Pinaceae; genus Picea; species Picea engelmannii. Next base: position 89,966 of record ML794888.1, on the reverse strand, counting down.
CTTCCCTACTTCGCGAGTTTGGTAATCCAGAACTCTAAGAGATTGTTGTGTGGTGCTTGGAAATCTTCCGAAGCCGAAGGCCGAAGGCCCGAGTAAGCGCTTATTGATCTATCTCTTGGTCACGACCCATGGTTGCGTGGATTGGGGACTAAGAGAAAGGGGCTAGTGCCCAAAAATGATTACACAGCAGAGAAGAGCTAAGGAAGAAAATGAAATCTGAACGTTTTCTTAAATCAGATTGGTTTGAATGCGAAAACTGGTGAAGTATTGAATAAGTTTCAATTGTTTCTCTTCTTTGAGTTTTCGAGTGCAAGCAGTGCACATTGTCCGCAAGGAGTGCATTGACATAGGTAAGTTAACCTCGGAGAAGCTCAAGAGAGATACCGTTGAACCTTCATCAGCGGAGGTGCAAGGATTGCATAAGAAGAACTCTGTGTTGAGTTCAGAGAGAGATAGTCACTGAGAACTCTGTAGGGCTCTGTCAGGCGGGCATCGAGTGAGTGCAAGTGTGCACAGAGAGAACTCTTTGTCGAGTTCAGGGAGAAGAGTATCAGTGGAAGATACTCACAGAGTTGTTGAACACTCTGTAGAAAACACTCAACAAGGTGTGCTTTGAGCAGAAGCTTGCCAAGAGGGCACGAAGTTTTCCTTTGAAAGGAAACAGAAGGGCCGAGACCCTTAGGATACTGAGTAATTCGAAAAGCTTAGAAGAGATAACACAAGGAGTGCATGGGAGACTGACTCATTTTAAGTCCTAAAGCTTAGAAGAGATAACGATTACGAGAGCGAAGACGAGATCCAAGAGGCGGACTCACAGGAGAAAGGTCAAAGGTCGAAGCCTTTGAACACTGAGAAAATCTTCCAAGGCAGAAGAAATCAAAAGCTCAGGAGGAGGAGCGACAACAACCGTCAGATTGGTTGTGGGGAGAATCCTGGACCGTTAGATCAACGTCCAACAGAACAAAGGAAGTGCAGAGGAGAGGAATAGATCCCATCCGTTAGATCTTAGTGCGAAGGACTAGCAACCGTTGGATCCGGAGGTAAGCGCACGAGACTTAACCCTTGTGTGCGCAGGAGAAGTGGACTTGTCAAAGTCCCGAAGTCCTGAAGTGATTTGGGACCATCCATCGTCCAGGAGGACAGGTGGCGTAAGATCCACAACTTCAGAAGTTTGTGGACAAGGAGGAGGAGAAACAACCGAAGTAAATCTTGATCATTGATCTGAAAGTGGATGCGTGGCGCTAGATCTGAAAATCCGGGTACGAAGCACTCCAGAGGAAAGCAGAGGATGAAAGCGCCGAAGTCTCGAAGGAGACCTCGATCGTTGATCGAGGAGGAGGTCAAAGGACCGTTGATTTAGTCTTGGTCGGAAATAGCCAAAGTCCCGAAGAGAATCAGGGCCATTGATTTGGAGAGGACGCATGGCAGAAGATCTGTCACTCTGGGGAAATTCACTACGAAGATTTGTGTGTGTGGAGACATGAAAACTCCCGAAGGTCGGAGATCCGGATTTCATCAGAACTGTCCGATTGTTCAGGACAAGTGTCAATAGATCTTCCACTCCGGAAGATTGTCATACGGGGACAAACAGATAGTTGAAAGTTGAAACTCTTGAGGGTCGGAGAGCCGGAATCAACCGTAGTCGTTGATTTGGAAGGGAGCTACGTGTCGACAGATCGTGTAGATCTAGGATCGCTTGTGGAAGGAGGAAAGAAGGTAGAAAAGGGAGGATATATAGCAGCCGTTGATCGCGGATCATCACCAAGGGATTAGAGGTCGACGAACGAACTGGATTGCGGGGCCAAAACTTGCTCAAATGTTAAAAATCTGAGAGCGGGCCACAATTTATACCACGGTTTTAACAAAGTGATGCATGGCAACTGGAGGTGAATTGCGGGGAAAAAAACAGGTTGGCCTAAAACCACTCTTGCCCATGCCTACAATCACATTTTTCCATGAGGTCATAGGCCAGAGTCATATGAAGGAAAGGACTAATGAAAAAGGGGCCAGTGCCTGAAAATTGGAATTTTGGAAGCGCGCAGGAATAAGCCCGCGGGTCTGTTAGGACCTGCGCCTAAAGAAGGAAAGGGGACCTGTGTAAGATTAATAGGGGTCTAGCAAAGGCCTGAAGAGTCAATCCGACTCAACATTTGGAAAGATCCTTTGACCGGGAGGTCAGCAGACCCCGCTAAGGTAGGGGCACTGCGTCGAAAGTGCTCAGGGAAGAAATAGTCATGTACAATGATCACAGTGAGAGCACAAAAAGATTCAGGAATCCAGGAAGAATTGTAGACTTCTGGGATCAACAAGGGAAATTTTTATAGGGAGAAAGAAGTTGCTGCAATTTATGTGGTAGCAAGTCTATTACGGCTTGTTGGGTCAGCCAGAGGAAAGAATGCTTGCGTGTTTGCAAGTGTTGTTCGTGATATTGTTGCATAAGGAGGGAAGCAACAGAGAGCTGGAGTGTTGGTTATAAGTTTGATAAAAGAAGCATGGAAGCTTCTACTTCCATCAGACATTCAGGTAGTATAAAATTTATTAATGGCAGTCATGCAGGTATGAGTTTTATTACTCTTTTTGTATAATTTTGAAAGGAAATTTAGGTAAGAATTTCCTTAGCCATAGTTATTTTTATAAAATCACATGATTATATTATTGAATGCATACCACTGGATGTGGTAAACGTTGGAGGTCTGTATTAATTCAAAGCTTTTGAATGCACACACTGACATAGTAGAATGTCATGTTAATTTTGTTATGGGGTAATAACCAAAGAATTAAAAGATAAGAACTTGTTATAGGAATGAATGCCAGTAAGCTAGTCATGTATGAGACTAGGACAGGGTTGGATATGGCAAGGTACGAATATGGAAAGGTTATGAGCCACACAGGTACTAAAAGCTTCCTACCTTTAAATAAAACTTGGACTGCAACCTTTTTGCTAACACGAATGAACACCATAGAATTATATTCTTGGTGTAGTGTTCGGGTCAAAAAGGAAGACATCCAATTAATTGGGAAGACAATAGGAAGTGCGTGGAGAATGTGTCAACACATTGGCCATAATTCCAACTTATGGATGGTGAGATACATGACTGAGATGAAGAGCATTATGTAATTCAATGCAAGGTGCGCTGAATAAGTATGCACTGAGAATTGCACTCATGCATAGTAAGTGATAKAATTGTATACTAAATGCAATGGCTGAATGAGTTTTGTAAGTACATGCATACATATTATTGCATGGAAATAATTGTTATTAACAACTGAAATGTTTTGAACTCATGAAGCTGAGGACATTTTAGGAGTTGTTAGACATTGCAACAGTAAAGTTGCAAGTCAAGTAGTCACATGAGAATTGACTACAGGAAATTTTCTTGTTCAGAAAAAGAAGTAATGAACTTACATATATTACTGTGAACATGCATATGCATAGAATGGCGAGTCATTCTATTTTATTAAATTGTTTGGTAATTATGATTGAATTTCTAGATGCAGACAATTCTAAATTCATTGCATATGGTTTTGTACATATTGCAATTGAATTATGATGTACAAGAAATACTGACAATTGTTGGCAGTATGCAAGATGAAGCCTTCCAAGAAAATGGTATACGGTTTGGTGCTTGTGGAAAACCACAAGAAAGGTTGCAATCTTAATATGGCAACAACTAAGAAGAATTATGAAATGGAATTTCATGTTTTGGGGAAAACGTTGAATTCCCTTTTGAACTAAGTTTGAGTTCCTAAATGAATTAATTTATGTTTCCTGATGATAACTTCATGTGGGCGATGTAGATGAGATGATGTTGATTAAAGTGGAATGTTGACTACAAAGAGTAGCTCGGGAAGATGCTGATTGGAAATCTCTGAGGGCAATTGGAACTTCGGGAGCCACGGTGCTATGAGACTTCTTGAGCCGGCTTGTTGCTGAAGCCCAAGGAAAGGGAGGTGTAGCAGCCGATGGACCGTGTGACATTGAAGGTGTACACTCCTAGGGTGGGACAGGCATGTGGAGAAGGAGAGACCGTTGGTTGGAGTGCTGTTGAGGTTTGGTACCTTGGCCTAGACCATGTTGATATGGAGGTCTTCTCAATCAAAAGATAAGTACAATTCTCTATTTATTGTATCTTGTGTATCTTGTATACATGTTATAATGTTATTGGAATTGTATGTATATACATATATATACATTGCATATATGCTTTCATTACCTGCATCCATGACTGTACATAATGTGTTTTATGTTTAATGCTTAAGAAATATATACCCGATGATAATCATGTTATTGATTGGAATGTGATTCAGGTAGAGCAAGAAGAAGTCTTGGAAGTGCATTCGGTGCACATATTGGACCAAAAGAGCAAGCAATGCCGGAATCAAGCCATAAGGCTTGTAAAGGTCCAGTGGACCTAGTACAGTCCCGAGGACGCGACATGGGAGCATGAGGATGCTATGCAAGCATAATACCCACATCTCTTTGAAGATTTTGGAAATCTTGCTAATGTTGTGTAAAGAGTTGCACTAAGGACAATGCAAAAATAAGGCGAGGGGATTGTAATATCCCCAAGGATGAGCCCCAGTTGTAATTATAAATTGTAAACATGTTTTGTAGGCTGGTGAGCCGAGTGTTGATAAGTTGGTGGGCTTATGTGTTTATTAGGCCAGAGATCCTAAGTGTTAAAGGCCAAGAGCCTGATTTTTTTATATGTAACTATGCAGATCATTAATAAAATATAAACATCGCTGCGTGTAGACCGACCGCGAAGAAAGAATGATGGGGGAGTAAGCTTCCACAAGGTTGGGTAAGGGAGGAGGCTAAGTGTGTGGGCCTAGGGGCTAATCTAGGGGGCTTACCTCTAAAGGAATAATATTTATTATCAATTCCTGAAGGCTAAAGTGGACATGCTGAGTGTTGAGTGTTTTTATCCTAAGTCCTGGGAGAGACAACATGTGCAAAACGAAACGCATGCAGCTCCAGGAAGACAAGTGTCGACCTGGGCACATGAAGTTAAAACTGATGAATCAACTGTGTTGGGGGTTGTTCTGTCATTCTGTCATCCTTCGCCTGAGTTCGCTGGGATCGGGGGCGTCTGAACCCGTTTTGCCTCTGCGTCTGCATTTTCTTACCCGTGCACAGGGAATGAAACCATCATGAGAAGGTTGTTCATTCGACCATTCTCCCATCCTCCGCCTGAACCCGAGACCTCCATCATCGACCTCTGTGTTTTGATTCCTTGTCACGCACCCTGAACCAATGGAAAATTCGTGGACTGAGCCGTGTCTCCTGTGAATTCCGAGCACCCTGTAAATGTTTGAACCATGTTGTGTCTTAGTGTGGACTATTGCTGTTTTTGGATGTCCATACCCAAATTCCTGTTGCTTCTGTCACTGTGAGTTAACCAAATTGCTATTGTTGTTGCTGTTATCCTCACCTTGCGGGAATTGAGTTGAAATTGGTTGAAGAAGCGGGTTGTCAGGCCCATGGTAGAAGAGGCAGGTTGTCAGGCCCATGGTAGAAGAGGCAGGTTCTCAGGCTTGTGAGTAGCTCTCTCTAGGTGAGAGAGTTTGCTGGGAAGTGGTTTTCTCCCAGAGAGAGTCCAACACCAGCTACAGATCTCTGAGAATTTTTGATCCGGCCTGTTGCTGAGACCCTGAGAGGGAGGTGAAGTAGCCGATGAAATGTGTGACAATGAAGATGTATACTCTCGTGTGGAACATGTATGTGGGGAATGAGAGTCCGTGAGTAGTGGGCGTAAGAAGGCTTTTGGAGAGAATCCTTCCGGTTGCACTGTGCAGTTTCTTGTAACCTCACCCTAGTTTAGGAATCCATTGCCTTGGATGGAGCTTAGTCCCAGTTCGGGGGTGACCCACTGTTGAGCGTGATGAGCAACGTGGTCTATGGCTGAGAGGTTCGTGGAAGGTCTGCACATAGTTGGTGGTGTTACTCCAATTGAAAAGATAAGTATCAGTCTGTGCTTAATTTATCTATTATGCATGTCTGTGATGCTTGAATGTTATCATGTATTCCATTGCATATATGAATTACTGTTAATTCCATTGATTCTGTATGGTAGCAGTAATTCTGGGATTATTGTGATTAAGTGATTTAATTCGATTAAAATGCATATATTATATAAGTGTATATTCCACAGTGGTAGCATTCCCCAGTCTCTGTGTTGGCCGGGGATGCTATAGTTTGGTATTAGAACTAAGTGAAGGATCTTAGTAGTGGCGTTTCCCAGGCCGGTTGGTGGCCGGGGACGTTACAAAGAATCTCTCTCAGCAATTTGCAGCTTGTAAAACAAAGGTGGTAGCCTCACAATGATTTGGTGCTCATAAGAATGATAATGTACATAAAATAAAGATTACTTATCATATCAAGAAGAAGAGGTTTTTCCCTTTATGGGTTTCCTCAGGAAATATCTGTCTCTATATATTTCATGTGTGTGATTGAAGTTGAATATTCTATTGCTTACTTCCCTGCATTATTGTGATCGTCATTGAGTGTTCTGTAAAGAGTTTAAAATGGGGATAATTGTTTAAGCATAGTAACAATTGATTCACCCCCCTCTCAGTTGTCCGACAATTGGTATTAGAGCGGGTTCCTTTTATCTAAGGGTAGATCCTAGAGCTTAAACATGACTAGCCATGAAGGAACCTCAACCAACAAAGCCCCCCTGTTCAATGGGACAAACTTTGCTTTTTGGAAAGTTAGGATGAGAACCTACATAATGGATTTAGGTGCAGACGTTTGGGATGTGGTAGAGACTGGTTATGTAAAGCTAGTTGTACTAGCTAATAAAGATGACAAGCTAGAATTAAGCTTCAACGCTAAGGCTATGAATGATATTCTGAGTGGGCTTGCAGAAGCAAAATTTGTAAAAGTTATGCACTTAGAATCTGCCAAAGCAATGTGGGACATGTTAGCGCCGCCATTTTTCTTTCCATTTAGAGTCGGTTTCGAGTCATGTTATGATCCATGCGCCCAAACATGTGAAGTTAGGTACGTAACACCGTGAGACTGAAGTCAGCGAATGGCCGATTGGCCCTTGGAAATGGGAAAGGGTGTCAGAGTCGAAAACTGTATAGGTGGTACGAGCATGTCTTTACCCAGAAGGTCGAATCCCGTTAAGAAGCCAGTTTGTACGTACCCCGGTCGAGTCAAGTGGTTAATAAAGGTCGCGTCGGCAAGTGCCACAATTATTATCAGTTCATCATGAAGGTCGAGGGAATGAAAAATCGTAGCGTTCGTATTATACATGCACTGCAAACTGTATCACCTGCATTCTACACGCGAGGATTTTCCATGAACAACCTGAAGTTCGACTTGAAACATCTCGTCGCCATAAATTCATTGGTTTCCATCATGTTTTCCTCTCTTGGTTGATTCGTTATAAATCTCAGATGCTCGACGTTCCCTCCAGTCATAGAACCGGGCCTAAGCTCTTTTCTCAGTTTCCTTTTGCCAATCGGCCAGTTGGTTCAAAACCGCTCCCCGGTGCATTTGTTCAAAACGTTGCGTGCAGAGTATACCTTGGTCGCACCATGGCGACTTCTCAGAGCACAGGAAGGGCGCGTGGAGCGACAGAATTGCGAGGTCCGAACCTCAAAGAGATTGGAATTCTTTCGCACCTGTGGCGACCATTCCCAAAGACGTGGAATAAACCATTCTTTCACTTACAGAAGATACCAGATCAAGTCGAGGAATAGCCGAAACAGAGAAATTCATACAGAAGAGGGAGACAACATGAGCCTCCTCCTCCAAACAGAAACTACCTCGGAGGAGGGGTAGGCTGAGAAAGAACGAGGAGACCACAAAGGCTAAAATTACAGAAGGACCGCGCGTTAGATTGGCAGCTGGAGGACTACTCAGACGCATCACCCAGCTAGAACCTACCGGGAAATCGAGCCGTAAACGCGGAATCAGAACAAGGAAAGAGGATGCCGCAAGAACGAATGAGGAAGCGCCATATCATCAGATGAAGCAAGCAAAGCTGGTTATTGCCGAGCTTTATCAGGAGAACAGGGAATTAAAGCGACAACTAGCGACAAAAAACGCCGAAGCATCGACTGCACAGAGTCGCGGAGGGAACGTGGCGTGGCCGAAAAGGTAGCTTAAAGAGGCGCAAAACGTTATTGTCCAGCTGCGAGAGGTGCAAATACTGGTAGAAGAAAGGCCACCGAAACATCCCAGAGAATGCGAAGTGGCCGAACAGGAAATCTGCGTGGCTCTTGCCAGTGCACAAAAAGAGAAATTTTAATAGGCGGCATTCTTCTTCACGACAATTTTGAGTGATACGTGTCCTCTGAAGCATCTTACCATTTTGATAACGATCACGAGAATCAAACAATTGTTTGTTGCGCACAAATCTCAAGCAAATAGGCGCGTAACAGAAGACGAAACCAACACTGCAGACAACAAGTTTTTGACAAACACCTATTCGTCAGGATACCCGATCAAGAGATACACCGACACATTTTTTCCTACGTCGGATTCTAATCGACGATCAGACTCTGTGGCGAACCTAAAGGCAGTCGTTAGTAGATAGGTGTGATTGTTGCCTACTCTTGGATAGTTCCATGCGAAGAGTCTCTGGCGCATGTGGCACGGTTTTTCCTAGTTTAGGGTTAGTAGTTAGAAAGCAGGGTAGCCCAAGCGACGCCCTTGCTTATATATTTCATCTTTTTGATGTAAGCCAGGTTGGTTGGCAATTTTGAGAAAACAACTGCTATTGTATGTAATCTGAGTTTTTGACCGAAATTTAATGCAAAGGTCCTGTGATTTGATGAAAAGATTCTAGTTGTGATAGTCAGATGTTTTGTGTCTCTTTCTTTGCGTATGTGTTTCCTGTTACCTTTTATTTCATATCTCATACTGTATATTTCGGAACGAATTTTTGAACCTGTGGATTCACTGTACAACGCTCCTTGTTCGCGCCACTTAGACAAAACATTTTCCTCTCAAGCTAACTCTGAATTCGTCCACAACGACACTCTTGAGTTACTTCCTGTGTTTTTCTCCTGCCACACTTTACGGTTTACACTAAAGGATGTTGCTCGCCTAGCCTTCTCCTCTCGAATCCAGTCACTGAGTCATTTGTTCTGTCTCTTCCTCAGATCGACCCCATAGCCCAAATTTTCCCTTTCTATGCCAATATAACCAAAAACCTTTTTACCATTGATGTTAAATCTAGCCATTGTTTTCAAAGCCATATCCTGTTCGGAGACCACGCCATTTCTGAGAGAGCCCTCTCTAGATCTGAAAGGCTAGTTTCATATCTCAAAGTTGGTTGACAGAGTTACCTTCATCGTCTATTTATCAACCAAATAGATTTATGGAGTGATAACATTCTGGCACTGTTGCCGGGGACGAAGTTGAAAAGATTTTTCCCGGGATAACGACAAACGTTGCAGTTTTACCCCTGAGGGTATCAGAGGGACAAACACCCATATTGGCTTAAACCTTTACCCTGACGACTCCAGTCCGAATAAACCAGTAGCCCCAAGTAGCACTACTCAGGAAACCTGGATCCAAAGACTTTTTACACTAGAGCGAACCCTGACCCAAACCCCTTTGAGCCTGTATACAACCCCGAGAAGATTTTGCGCAAGGCTACAGAGCATGCACCAGACCCGTTTTATTTCCTAGACAGAAGTTTGTCCTTGCCCAAAGACGACGTGCAGAGCATTGACGACCTAGAGTTTGATGCACTTTTCGAGCAAACTCTATTTAGGTCTAAGTTAGAAACCAGTTTGGACAAGACCGTCTTCGACCCGAAAAATTTCCGAGCCCTAGTGACAAATAATATCCCCTAAAATCCGAATCCCCCTAGGGATATGGCTACTAGATTAGCTCCCCTCATCCTGCCAACCCAGTTACACGACTTGCCTCAGAATTATAGCCAAAGAATCAGACTCTACGATGTTGAGGGAAATGTTTCCTTCGAGAAACACTTGCACTGGTTTAACGACTTTGTCAACTTGGAGGAGGTAGACTACGTAGATGCAAAAATGAGGCTTTTTGCGCAAAGACTTTCGGGAGACGTAAGAAAGTGGTTCAAATCCCTCTCGCCCCCGCCCGCGAGAATTTGGGACTTCACAACATTCGAAAGGTCCTTCCTAAATAAATGGGGGGATAATAAAAACCCTTTGCAACTGCTAACAAATACAATAACATGAAGAAATCACCGGAGGAAATGATACAAGAGTTCTTAGCTCATTTTTTGAAGGTATACAACTCCATCCCTACTGAAGTAAAGCCCCCTCCTGGTGTTGCACAGTTGTGGTACGCAGATTCCTTCGACAGTGACTTTGCTTTGCTACTGAGAGAAAGAAGATCGACGAGTCTGGATGCCATAATGAGTAACGCTGTCGAGGTTGAAGTGAACATGATGGCGTCGGGAAAAATCAAACCGAAGTTCAATCAAGGAGATAAAAGACCCTAGGGAGACGCACAACCGTCGACGTCGCGGTCCTTAGATGACAAATTTGACATGATGATGAAGACCATGGAAAATTTGATGGAAAGAATGTCCATGGGAAACAGGCCTGCTGCGTGAGAACAAAACGACCCACAACCCATCAATTAGAATCTCCAGAGGGGTCAGATTCCTCAAATCAAGCAGTGGGGACCAGTGGACGAGACCTCCTTTCCAGAACAACTACATAGATGAGGATTTCAACCAATGTTTCAACGATCAGATTCATTGTTGTGATGACAAAAACCCGCGCGTGTTCTTGACAAAGAGGGAACACGATCGATATATGAGCCAAAATCGATGATGGTATGATACTCGAAATAGATGATGCACCGTCTTGGGAGACGGAGGAATTCAAGAAAGGTTATTAGAATGCTATCATGCAGTTCCATAAGAAGTACAACCTTCAGGGTAAATATGTACCTGCCGAGTCGAAACAAACAGACTCCGTAAAGCAGCCTACAACATACACGCCTTCAACAAGCCAACCGAGACCGGACATCGCAGCCAAGGATGCAGCCGAGAAGGCAAAGCCGAAGAAGGAAGTCCCCAAAAAAGCCTCAGAGATAGGCCGAGAGACTAGCAAAAAAGAGGTAGAAAAAACCTGTTCCCCTTTCAATTTTGAACACGAAATGGCCAAAATCAAAATCTCTGTCCCATTCAATGAGCTGATTAGAAATGGCGAGTATCAGGAACAAATCATTAAAATGTTGAAAATAGGAGGGGCCCCTGATACTCTGAACATTCGAGACGACCACCCCGCCATCTTGTTTGGTTAGCACGTCGAATAGACAAGAACTGATGAAGATGTCCCCCCTTTTTATGTTAGTCTGAAGATCCATGATCTGAACTTGTATAATGCCATGCTTGATTCTGGCGCATCACACAATCTCATGTCGAAGGTGGTCATGGACGAGATGGGTTTAGAAGTCACTAGACCATACAAGGACCTTTTCTCCTTCGATTCGAGGAAAGTCAAATGTTTGGGTCTTATCAAAGATTTGGTTGTATCATTTGCTCAAATCCCCGCTAAGAACATGGTCATGGACATAGTCGTCGCAGACATACCCCTGAAGTTCGACATGCTGCTTTTGAGATCGTGGGCTGTGAAGTTGAAAGGCACGTTGCAGATGGATATGACCTACACCACTATCCCTACTTTTAGCCACGACAAAAGGCTGTACAAAGAAGTGCTCTTGAAATACATGGTAAGCAACAAGACGCAGCCCCACAATCATCCTATATATGTCGTCGACACCGAATTAGGTTCGTCTATATTCTACAATGATTTTAACTTTAGAGAAGAGGGATCGACGACCATCACGACAACTGACGAGGAAAAACGCATAGGAAACAATAGAAGGCATCGACCCAGAAGACTACACAGAAAACAAGGTTTGGAACATGAGTTTTGATCGCGCAGTCAGCCAGGAAGGAGTTGGGGTTGGTGTATGGGTGAACCCCCCTAAAGCAAGCACAAAGTTGCGTTCATACAAGTTCGCGTTTGAATGCACTAACAATATGGCCGAGTATGAAGCGCTAATCTTGGGCGTACAAGTTTTGAAAGAACTAGGCGCGAAGAGGATAGCAGTGTGTGGAGATTTTGAGTTGATCATAAATCAGGTGAAGGGTGTGTATCAGACCAAACACCCCAGACTGCGTGCATACAAAAATCTGGCTTTGGACCTTCTCGAAGGATTTTTGGAGTATGACCTGACTGCTATCCCAAGAGAACAGAATCAGATCATCGAAGCATTAGCCACCTCGGCCTCGGTTTTCAAGATTCCCATTCTCCCAGATAAAAGATATGAAATCAAGGTCAAGCATAGGCCGACAGTACCCGACAACATCAAACACTGGCAGGTGTTTGACGATGACAAGCAGGTGGAAAGGTTCCTCCTCATGAGCGATGAGTTCGCTAACACAAACATTGACGGGGAATTCTACAATGACGAAGATGAGGGCATAGATGCACGCAGTGACGATGACCCTTTCTAGAACCAGATCGCGGGTAGGGATACAATACAATTGAAAAACAATATTATTCCAAAGGGGTTGGTGCCGCTAGAGAAGCTGTTTGACGAAAATGATGTGGCTAAGAACCCCAAGATCATTGCAAGCGCAGAAGACGTGGAAGACTGCAACATCGGGACCGATGTGGAGCCAAAGATGGTAAAATTATCAAAAACACTCAGTCCGGAGGTTAAGCAGGATTACATAAAACTCATGAAAGATTTCCCGGACGTCTTTGCGTGGAGCTACGATGATCTGAAAGTGTATGACACAAAGGTGATCCAACATGTTATCCCTCTCAAGGAAGATCAAAAACCTTTCAAACAGAAGCTGAGACGGATAAACCCCCTGTTAATTTCGTTGATCGAGAAAGAGTTAAAGAAGCTTTTCGATGCCAAAATCATTGTTTCCTTAAGATTCTCGAAGTGGGTAGCTAACTTAGTACTTGTGAGAAAGAAAAGCGACGAAATTAGACTATGCGTAGACTTCTGAAATTTGAATTAGGTGTCTCTCAAAGACCACTACCCCCTTCCCAAAATGGAATACATCTTGAAAAAGGTAGTGGGATCTCAGAAGATGTCCATGCTGGAAAGTTTCTCATGATATAACCAAATCATGGTCCACCCGGACGACAGAGAGAAGACGACCTTCACCACTCCGTGGGGAACGTTCATGTACGCCAAAATGTCGTTCGGCCCGATGAACACTGGTTCCACTTTTCAGAGGGAAATGGACATCGCGTTTGCTGATGAGAAGGACAAATTCATCGTAATTTACCTTGACGACATCACAATGTATTCTACCTCCGACAAACAACACCTCGAGCATCTGAAGAGGGTTTTCCAAAAGTGCGGAAAGTTTGACATATCACTGAATCCAAAGAAATCTCATTTCGCGGTGGAGGAAGACAAGATGTTGGGGCACTTAATTTTCAAAGAAGGTATTAAAATAGACCCCAACAGGGTTGAAGGGATCTTGAAGATCGACACCCCGCGCAGTAAAAAGGAGGTACAATCTTTCCTGGGTAAGGTGAATTTTTTGAGGAGATTTATTCCAAACCTGGCGGAAATCATAAAACATATAACTTGTATTCTTAGGAAGGGAAACAGGATTAAATGGAACCCATAAGACAAGATGTCCTTCAAAGATATCAAAGTGGCTCTGACTAAAGCCTCGATGTTAGCCAACCTAGACGTTACGAAGGATTTCCTCCTTTTTTCATTTGCCCCAGAACACACTATCGTCGAAGTATTGTTGCATAAGGACGAACAAGATTTCGAGAAACCCATAGCCTACTTCAGCCGTACGCTGCGCGATGCCCCCCTAAAGTATGAAATTATGGAAAAGCAGGCGTATGCCTTAGTAAAAGCTTTGAAGGAATTCAGGGCATACATATTGCACTCCCATGTCATCGCCTGTGTACCCAACAGTTCAGTAAAAGACATCCTAACTCAGCCTGGTCCGGAAGGAAGGAGAGGAAAGTGGATAGCAACTATGTTAGAATACGACCTTGAGATCAAGATGACAAAGCTGATAAAGGGTGAGGGCCTCGCAAAGTTGATGGCGTAGTCGGACTGCAACGCTGTAGGTATGAACTTCATTGCCGATCTGTCGGAGTGTTCTCAAGAAGAAAAAGCTGCGCAGATATCCCAACGCTTCATTGATTCGTCGTGGTATGCATACATCATATATGTTTTAGAAAATCTCGAGGCCCCTCTAGGCGTGAGCAAGACTAAGGCAAGATTCCTCAAGCTTAAGGTGGTTAAATTCCGTGTTTTGGACAATTCACTGAATTGGAAAGATCCCGGAGGAACACTGTTAAGAGGTTTGCTGGAAGACGAGGCGAAACGGTCCATACAGGAGTTTCACAGGGGCGATTGTGGAGGGCACCACTGTTGGAAGACCACCATGCACAAGATCCTGAGGGATGGTTATTAATGTCCAACGATTTTCGTTGACGTATATAAAGAGGTCTCCAGCTGCCACGAGTGCCAGATTTTCGACGGGAGAAGAAAGCTACAACCTCTGCCGTTAAATCCAGTCTCAGTCGAAGCACCTTTCATGCAGTGGGGCCTAGATTTCATAGGAGAGATAAAGTCACCATCCTCCGCGTAGCATAAATGGATTCTCACAGCCACCGATTATTTTACGAAGTGGATCGAGGCGGTCCCCACAAAGCAAGCCATCGACGTAGTCATCATACAGTTCCTGGAGACAAACATTTTGTCAAGGTTTGGGTGTCTTGTTAAGATCATAACAGATAATGCGGTCGCGTTCAAGTCTAAAAGGATGGAGAAGTTCTATCAGGATTATAACATAACCTTGGGGCATTCCACGACATATTATCCACAGGGAAACGGGTTAGAAGAATCTTCGAATAAGAGCCTGAACAAAATCATCAAAAGGCTCTTGCAAGACAACAAGAGAGCATGGAATAAGAAGCTTATCTACGCACCGTGGGCAGATCAGATTACCACCAAAAAGTCCATATCAACGTCACCTTTTCGGATCGTTTATGACGCAAATGCGATCTTCCCTACTGCGTTGGGACTGCCCGCTAGGAAATTGTTGCAAGAGCAAAAGGCCGAGCCAAATGATGCACAAAGGAGAATAAATCAACTGATTCACATGCAACAGGCGAGGGAGCAAGTGCGTAACCGATCTCAACTCCATCAGGAGAGGATAAAGAAAGATTTTGACAAACATTCCAAGCAGGAAGATCTTCAGGTGGGAGATCTGGTGCTGAGATGGGACGCGAGAAATGAAGATAAAGGAAAACACGAAAAGTTCGATCACCTTTGGACGGGGGCATACAAAATCGGCTTGTACTGCGGAGACAATGATTATTTCCTAAAAGGACTGAATGGAGAGTGTCTTGGTTGGGGGCCTGTAAGCGACAGGTTCCTCAAATGTTACCTGATGAAATAAAGTCCGTTTAAGTCATTTGTCATTGTAAATAGTCATTTAAATTTCGTTGAGTTAGTAGGTTAGCAGTGAATTGAAGCCCGAAGTGAAGGCCCTAAGTTTATGCTGAAGTCTTAGAAGCTGTGTCATCGAGTCTAGTTTGTTGTTCTGTCCGTCATTTATATTACTTAGTGTCTAGATCTCGAATAAATCCCAATGGTCAGGCACCTGGTCTACTGTTTTTTGCTACCTCAAAGGGAGGATAGCATCCTCGTTGGAGCTAGTTGTTAGCGCCGCCATTTTTCTTTCCATTTAGGGTTGGTTTCGAGTCATGTTATGATCCATGCACCCAAACATGTGAAGTTAGGTACGTAACACCGTGAGGTTGAAGTCAACAAATGGCCGGTTGGCCCTTGGAAATGGGAAAGGGTGTCAGAGTCAAAAACTGTATATGTGGTACGGACATGTCTTTTCCCAAAAGGTCGGATTCCGTTAAGAAGCCAATTTCTATGTACCTCAGTGGAGTCAAGTTGTTAATACAGGTCGCATCGACAAGTGCCAGAGTTATTATCAGTTCATCATGAAGGCCGAGGGAATGAAAATTCACAGCGTTCATATTATACATGCACTGCAAATTGTATCACCTGCATTCCACACACGGGGATTTGCCATGAACAACCTGAAGTTCGACTTGAAACATATCGTCGCCATAAATTCATTGGTTTCCAACATGTTTTCCTCTCTTGGCCGATTTGTTATAAATCTCAGATGCTCGGCGTGCCCTCCAGTCATAGAACTAGGCCTAAGCTCTTTTCACAGTTTCCCTTTGCCAATCCAGTTGGTCCAGAACCGCTCCCCGGTGCATTAGTTCAAAACGTTGCGTGCAGAGTATACCTTGCTTGCTCCATGGCAGCTTCTCAGAGCATAGGAAAGGGCACACAGAGCGACAGAACTGTGAGGTCCAAATCTCAAAGAGATTGGAATTCTTTCGCACATGTGGCGACCATTCCCAAAGACGTGGAAGAAACCATTATTTCACTTACAGAAGATATTAGATCAAGTCGCGGAATAGCCGGAACAGAGAAATTCATACAGAAGAGGGAGACGACAGGTGCCTCCTCCTCCGAACATCAACTACCTCGGAGGAGGGGCAGGCCGAGAAAGAACGAGGAGACCACAAAGGCTAAAATTTTAGAAGGACTGCGCGTCTGATTGGAAACTGGAGGACTACTCAGACACATCACCCAGCTAGAACCTCCCAGGAAATCGAGCCGAAAACGCGGGATATGAACAAGGAAAGAGGACGCCGCGAGAATGAATGAGGAAGCACCATCTCAACAGCTGAAGCAAGCAAAGCTGGCTATTGCCGAGAGTTATCAGGAAAACAGGGAATTAAAGCGACAACTAGTGACAAAAACCACAGAAGCATCAGCTGCAAAGAGTCGTGGAGGGAACGTGGCGTGGCTGAAAAGGCAGCTTAAAGAGGTGCAGAATGTTATTTTCCAGCTGCGAGAGCCACAAAGGCTGGCAGAAGAAAGGCACACAGAGCATCCCAGAGAATGTAGAGCGACTGAACAGGAAATCTGCGTGGCTCTTGCTAGCGCACAAAAAAAGAAAGTTTAATGGGCGACATTCTTCTTCACGATATTTTTGAGTGATACGCGTCCTCTGAAGCATCTTACCATTTTGATAACGATCACGAGAATCGAACAATTGTTTGCTGCACACAACTCTCCAACAAATAGGCGTGTAATAGAAGACGAAACCAACATTGCAGACAACAAGTTTTTGACAGACTCTTGTTCGCCAGGATACTTGATCAAGAGATACAACGACACATTTTTCTCTACATCGGATTTTGATCGATGATCAGACTCCATGGCGAACCTGCAGGCAGTCGTTAGTAGACAGTTGTGATTGTTGCCTACTTTTGGATAGTGTCATGTGAAGAGTCTCTGGCGCATGTGGCACGGTTTTTTCTAGTTTAGGGTTATCAGTTAGAAAACAGGGCAGCCCAAGTGGCACCCGACTTATATATTTCATCTTTTCGATGTAAGCCAAGTTGGTTGGCAATTTTGAGAAAACGACTGCTATTGTATGTAATCTGAGTTTTTGACCGAATTTTAATGAAAAGGTCATGTGATTTGATGAAAATATTCTAGTTGTGATAGTCGGATGTATTGTGTCTCTTTCTTTGCATATGTGTTTCCTGTAACCTTTTATTTCATATCTCATACTGTCTATTTCGGAACAAAATTTTGAACCTGTGGATTTTTTGTACAATGCCTCTTGTTTGCGCCACTTAGACAAAACGTTTTCCTCTCAAGCTAACTCTGAATTCGTCCACAACGACGCTCTTGAGTTACTTCCTGTGTTTTTCTCCCACCACACCTTACGGTTTACACTGAAGGTTGTTGCTCACCTAGCCTTCTCCTCTCGAATCCAGTCACTGAGTCATTTGTTCTGTCTCTTCCTCAGATTGACCCCATAGCCCAAGTTTTCCCTTTCTGCGCCAATATAACCAGAAACCTTTTTACCATCAGTGTTAAATCTAGCCATTGTTTTCAAAGCCATATCCTGCGCGGAGACCGCGCCATTTCTGAGAGAGCCCTCTCTAGATCTGAAAGGCTAGTTTCATGTCTCAAAGTTGGTTGAAAGAGTTACCTTCGTCGTTTGTTTATCAACCAAATAGATTTACAGAGTGCTAACAGGACAAAATCATTAGCAGTTATGAAGGTAATGAGAAGGTAAAGGATGTCAAGCTTCAAACCTACAGATTACAGTTTGAACAACTAAAGATGAATGAGGATGAGACAGTTAATAGTTTTTTCTTAAGAGTTGAGGAACTAGTAATGCAATGAAAGCATTTGGTGAAAAAATTGAGGAAGCCTCTTTAGTTCATAAAATTTTGAGATCTCTGCCAGATAGATTCAACCCAAAGGTCTCTGCTATAGAAGAACTTAATGATCTAAAAGCTTTAGCTTTTGATAAACTTCTAGGAACGTTGACTGCATATGGAATGAGGATAGGTAAAGATAAATCCACCACTAGAGAAGCTTCTTTTAAAGCAGATAAGAAAGAGGAATTTGAGCTTGATGAAATTGAAGCAAAACTTGTGAGAAGGCTAAAGAAAGGATTAGGTAAGTATCAAGGAAACTTGCCCTTCAAATTTTTTAACTGTGGAAAGATAGGTCACTTTGCATCTAAGTGTCTACACAAAAAGAAGGACCAGAACTCTAAAGGTGAAGAGAAGTACAAATCCAAAAAATTTGATAAAAATAAAAGTTTATGTGTAAACAATGATGACTCTTCAGAAGACATCGATAGTGAGTTTTCCTGTGAACATAAGGTAAATGACTTCGTGCTTATGGCCAAAGAGGATTATGATAATAAAATCACAGGAAGTGATGTTAATGATGAAGAATTTGTGGTTGACTTGGAAGGAGAGATGATCAGCGCTTTGGAAGAGATTGACAGACTCTGTCTTAAGAAGAGAAAGCAAAAACAATTGTTTATACAGTTCGATAAAGGCAGTAAAAAACCTGATGAAGATTTTGCCCTGCTAAAAGTGGAATTAGAAGATGCAAAGAAAATAGAAGACATTCTAAAACAACAGTTATCAGAAAATAAGGCAAGATGTGAAGCCTTGGAAGAAGAGGTAGTAAAAACCAGAAAAGAAATGGAGAAGTTTAAAACATTGTATCTCCAAAATATTTCGAGCATTAAATCCACCGCAGAACTAAACGACATTATAAGCAAACATAAATCTCATTTGTTGAAGATTGGTTTAGGTTATGTAAATGGTTCAAGCAAAAAACAACCAGAAAGCAAAGAGCCAGTAAAGATAATCAAGTTCCAAGTCAGCAGACAAACAGACCATGAGAGTACTCTGTCACCAAAATCTAATAAAGACAAAATGATCCCTGATCAAAATGAAAGAGATCAGAAGATGGAGCAACAAATGCCAAGAAAAAGACCATCCTTTAGGTACCAAAATTTCTTCCATGGTTATTGTTTTTATTGTTCTAATTTTGGTCATAAGATTGCAAATTGTCAAATTAAGTTTAGAGACATGCAACTGAGGAGGCCAAGAAATAAACAGTCTTTACACCATAGAACTAAGAAGCCAATGAATAGACATCGTAGAACCAATCACTTTGACCTACTGAACAATGAGCTCGAATGTTATAACTATCATAATTTCGGCCACAAAGCTGCAAACTGCCATCTAAAAAAATACAAGGCAGATCCAAGGATAAATCATTTAGCTAGAAATGCCAGCACATGGAAAAATAAAGACAGTGAAAAATGTGGTCTAGTACTTTCAGCTCAAAAACAAAAATACCCCTGGTATATAGACAGTGGATGTTCCAAGCACATGACTAGAGACAAGGATACATTTTTTTCTATAAGTAAAAGCATAACAGAGAATGTAACCTTTGGAAATGATGAACCAGGTAAAATCAAGGGTAAAGGGATGGTGAGTTTGAGTAATGGTAAAGGAAAAGTCCAGGATGTTCTGTTTGTAGATGGGCTGAAACATAATTTGCTCAGTGTAAGTCAAATGTGTGACAGAGGATGTGAAGTGGTGTTCACTTCCAAGGATTGTAAGATAAAGTTTGTAAACTCGGGACAAGTGGTGGCTGAAGGCATAAGGATAGAAAATAATGCATATGTGCTGAAAGAAGATAAAGAAGAATGTCATCTAAGAAAACATGATGAAAGATGGTTATGGCATAGGAGACTTGGACATTTAAACTTTGACCACTTAATCAAGCTCAAAACTCTTGAGGCAGTAAGATATCTTCCAAGAATATCAAATCCACAAGACTCTGTGTGTAAATGCTGCCAAGTAGGAAAGATAACCAGGACACAGTTTAAATCCAAGAGCTCTACTTCAACAAAGAAACCACTCCAATTAGTTCACATGGATTTATGTGGACCATGAAGACAGGAAGGCACATGGAAGGAAAACTACTTTACGCTGATCATTGATGATTACTCCAGACTTACTTGGGTTGATTTTCTCAAAGAAAAAGTTGAAGCATTTGAGAAATTAAAAATATTTAAGGCTTTAACTGAGAATCAAACATGCAAGAGGTTAAAGGAAGTAAGATTAGATAGAGGAAGAGAATTTATGTGAAGTGATTTCAAGGAATTATGTGATAAACATGGAATCAAGAGAGAATACACAATCCCAAGAACTCCACAACAAAATGGAGTAGTTGAGAGGCAAAACATAACAGTGCAGCAAATGGTCAGGTCAATGATTAGTGAGAAGAACATTGGTCAAACTTACTGGGTTGAAGCAATACATACATCTGTCCATATTCTTAACAAATCCCACCTTAGAACACATAGTGACAAGACACCTTATGAACTATGGTATGGAAGACCTGCTTCAATCAAACACTTCAAAGTCTTTGGGAGTAAGTGCTACATAAAGAATAATAATGAAAACTTTGGCAAGTATGATGATAAGGTTGATGAAGGCATCTTCTTAGGATATGCTACCAGTAGTAAACGATATAGATACTTTAATAAAATATTGCATAAATTAGTTGATTGCATTGATTTAAAGGTTGATGAAGGAGTCCCAGTAAGAGAGGTGAACAATATTGAGTATACTACAGAGGACACAGCTGAAGATGAAGCTGAAGATGAACAGGTTCAAGAATCAAAAGGAGAAGACTCTAATTTAGATACAAATTCTCTGCAGGACTCAAATAAGAGAGTCCATCTTGTCAGGGGGAGTATGTGTTGGTTGAATATCTGATACCTCCGAAAAGTACCGCAACAACTCGGGGGGAGCATGCTTTCTTTGACATTGATGTCAAAGGGGGAGAAAAGGTCTGGTCTGAATGCTATAGTTGGAGGTCTAAGAAGAATAGTGCAGTCGTTCAGGGTTGCCATCAATGCCAAAGGGGGAGATTGTTGGCATGTTTACAGGTAAAGTGTGCTTGTCATTGATGGCAAGAACAACAACGACGATGGAATGTCTACATGCAAGAACAACAACAATGATGGCATGATTACTGACAGAGTGTGCAATCAAATTTTAGGAGGAATAACGCAGAGTTGCATGCAAAGTTGTACACAGAGTGCAAGTGTGTGCCAAGGATGAGGTTAAATTCATTGCCAAAGCTCAGGAGAGATAGCGTTTTTTAGAAATGCAGATGAATCCCAAAGTCACCAGGACTCATGGAAGGATCAAAGGTCGAGGCCTTTGACACCTAGAAATTCTTCCAAGTCGGGAGGAAGTGTAAGCTCAGGGGGAGGAGTGACAGTGGCCGTTGGATCACCAATCCCGAATACCCGATGTCTGTTAAATCAACGTCCAGTGACCATAGGAAGCGCATAGGAGAAGTACAGATCTGATCCGTTGGATCTAAGTGCCGAGGACCAACAACTGTCGGATCCAGTATAACTGCGAAGAGGATAATGGCCGAGAGCCATCCTCCAACTCCGCGAAATGAAAAGTCACGATGAGATCTGAGCCATTGGATCTAGAGGACACGTGGCGAGAGATCAACATTTCGCTAACTCATGAATAGGAAAGGTCAAAGGTGAGAGTTGTAGGAACTCGCGATGTTCGAGTTCACGAGTTGATCTAGACCGTTAGACCATGGGGAGTTGTGAGCCATTGATCTAACGCTCACAAATATTGGGAAGGAAGGAGGAAAATACCCGAGGAACTGGGAGCCGCAACAATCCTAGCCGTTCATTTGGGAAGGACACGTGGCATCCCGATAAAGAAGATTCACATAATCGTGAATCGGAAGAACTGCGTCGAGCACTCCGCAGACATCGTGAAGTCTGAGTTTGTGATATTGATCACAGCCGTTGGATCAAGGAATGTCGTGGGTTGTTGACTTGGAGCGGGTTTCGAAAAATTGAAAGTCAGGAGAAGGGAGGTTAGTAGTCCTCCAACTTTGCGAAATGCGAAGTCCCGATAAGATCTAGATCATTGGATCACAGAGGGTTGTGGGCCGTCGATTTGACACGAAGCGCTGAATCGAGAATCGAGAGTTGGAAGAGTTAAGGTTGGCTCACGTTCAAACACTTAACACACGAGGTCACAATTTGATCACAATCGTTGATCGAGGTTGCATTGTGGACCGTTGATATGACACTGCAAACTAAGTTAGTGAGCTTGCGAAATGTGAAGCGCTCGAATGTTTGGCCTGTGGTCATAGCCAAGGTCACATCATCGAAGGATTAAGGGAGGAGCTAGCATGTCTCTAGGCTCCACATCGGATATCGCCGAGATCGCGAAGCGCACCTTTTGATTAGCGAGCGGTCATAGCCAACAGTCACGTGGAGAGAGAATAGAGGAAGGAGCTAGCGTTGCCAGGCTCCACCTCAGAGTTTCGCGAGTTGGGAGAATCGATGCAACTCGTAGCTGAATATTCGATGTGCGAAGTCGCAAAGTGCCTTTTGGATAAGCGTCTGATCACAACTCGTGGTCACTTGAAAGGAAAGGGATTAGCAAAAAAGTATAGCGCCCACTGTGAAGTTTTCTCAGGAAGGAAAGAGGCGCCAAAGGGATGAGCACACAGAGGTTCTCTCTGTAACTACTGAGAGATTGATTGTAAATGCAGAAAACGAATGATTGCATCTGCCAGAGAATTCGAAGAATATCAGGGTGATCGCTAGAGGAGATGAAGAGTCTCGAGTTAATTGGCAGTGGAATGAAGACTCATCATAGAGACAATTGACAGATGGAAATGCGTCAAAGATTGTAACTACCAAAGAAGCCGAAGAATCTCAGGATAATGGCCACTGATGAAGAACAGACTCAGGATGATCACAAGAGAGGACGAAGAGTTGAGTGTATGCCCTGGTAGAGGACTCGGCATGATAAATATGCGCAGAACATAAAAGATATTGTGGCTTCTGGTTAGAGTTATTCATGCGGGTAGAAGCATGATGTGTGTAAGAGCTGAAACACACAGAAGAGGCGTAGCGCATTGAATGGAAATAATACATAGAGAATAAAGTGCAGAAGAAAGAGACATAACATAAATGCTTATCTGAGAGAGGAAGAGAAAGATGAGGTGTGCATTCAGAGACATAACAGAAGAACATAAAGCTCAAGGAGATGTGAGTAGAAAGACACTGATGCAGGTAGATCAGAGCAGTGTAGCAGAATAGTGATGAGACTGGTAAGCCATTGATAAATACTGTATCACTGTAACAGAGTCCAGTAAGCAAAGATTTTATATTCAGGGTGGTAGGGAGGTGCCAGGGAGGAAAATTGTCCTCAGAGTTTCAAGTGGGTGCTTGAACACAGGGAGTTGTAGCTTCCATCTGGTTGCAGCCAGAAAAACCAGGGTGACAGGGTGGTGTAAGGGAGAACTATTGTTCTCTGTTATACAGGTTGGTGCCTATGTGACTGAAAATTGGTGCTGGAACACTCATGGAGTTGGTGTTTCCTTCTAGTGGGTGCTAGAGAAACCAAAGAGTTGGTGCTCTCAGCAAGTTTCATCTTGTAAAACAAATGTGGTAGCCTCACAATGATTTGGTGCTCATAAGAATAATAATGTACAGAAAATAAAGATTACTTATCATATCAAGAAGAAGAGGCTTTTCTGTTTATGGGTTTCCTCAGGAAATATCTATCTCTGCATATTTCATGTGTGTGATTGATGTTGAATATTCTATTGCTTACTTCCTTGCGTTATTGTGATCGTCATTGAGTGTTCTGTAAAGAGTTTAAAATGTGCATAATTGTTTAAACACAGTAACAATTGATTCACCCCCTTCACAGTTGTCCAACATAAATTCCATCCCCCTTATGAAAGCGTTGTCCTCAACGCTTGATGTACAACCATATACCAGGGTCCCATGGATAAGTGTGGACCATAGTGATGAAGTAGACTAGAGAACCAGGG
>ML794888.1:44867-56710 GCA_009831015.1 Picea engelmannii | reverse complement strand
CGGGTATCCTGTACAATTTCCTGTTCAAAGTAATAATAACACTACGAGGCCTAGACTCATATACAACATGACATTTCCATAAATAAGGTTGGCCCAAAAGAACATCACAAATTTTGAGAGGAGCAACATCACACAATACCTCGTCTTTGAAGGGCTTAATGTCGTACGACAGTTGACATTGTTAGCTGACGTGGAGATCGCTTCCTTAGCGGAGCCATCCAATGGTGTAGGGTTGTGGGTGCGGTGTTGTCGGTAGGGCCAACCGCTTGATGACCTCTGCTAAGATGAGGTTCTTCTGGCTACCGCTCTCCATGATGAAGTGCAACGGGGTGCCTTTTACCCACATCTGTGAATGAAATAGGTGTTTTCCTTCTTCTGGTTCGTCTGGTTCACCATGATGGAGCTTGGTGGTAGCAACTGTGGCACTGGGTTCCGTGTCAATGACCCGTCTTCCCCTTTCTGGTTCTGGCTCAAAGTCTAAACCCACATCTGATTAAGAGGCTTTCACTTCGACCACCAACGACTGCTTTGAGCGACAGTTAGCAGTGTTATGCCAAGGGATCTTATGGAAGTCGCACCACTTCCCAGTATCTTTATTTGTCTTTTCGGTGTCTTTTTCTTGCGGCTTGGACTGGTTGTCCTGATATTGTCCATATTTTCTTTGTCCTTTTTTCTATGGGTTGGGGCCGCCCTTTCCTGGATTTTGTTGTGAGGGGTTCCCAGGCCCAAATTTCCACGTCTTTTGTTTGAGCTTCTGCTTGATTTTGACGGCATATCGGTAGGCCCCACCCAAGGATGAGATGTCCAAAAATTTCGGTCTGGATGTATCTATGCAGAGCGTCGTGATACTTGAGCATCTGATGTCGCTCTGAATCTTTGATACCCATCTTGGTGCGCAAGGTATGAAAGATATTTGTGAAATCTGGCACTGCTTGGTCTCTTTCTTGCCATAGTGTGGTCCATTTGGTATACAAGTCATCATAACTTCTGACATGGTATTATTGTTCCTTAATAGAATCCCTGAAGGATTCTCAAGTGGCTGTGACTATAAATAATGAGGGTTCCTCTGTTTTCTTTTACTCACAGAAATTTTCCCACCAATCTTTGACATGGGGAACGGCTTTGAGGAGCGCAAAAGTAATATTTTCTCTATTCGAAAAGTTATGGACAGAAAACTACCCTTCTAGTAGATTCAACCACTTGTCTACAACATCTGCGTCTATCTTACCTTCAAATATAGGAATATCGAAGTTTATTTGTACCTTGAAGGGGGTGGCGCCTCCGCTCGAAGAAGATGTGTCGCTTGTTGGTAGCCGCCTCATCTCATTCCTTTGTTGCGTGAGAGCTTCCTCAATCAATAATTTAAAATGATCTCTTGTCCCATCATCTTTCGTTTCTCCTTCCATGAGAGGTTGCTTGGGTGTGCGAGAGCTTTTGTCCTCAAGAGAAACAAGCTCGAGACCCAACTCTTTGTACTTCGACCTCGTTGGGGACATGCATTAAGACGACAAGGAGCAGACCGCTCTGATACCACGGATCCAGATTTTATGAGAAAAACAAAATGAATACAGATTATTAACAGGTTCTTAACACAAAATAACAAAGATACAGTAAAACTGGTTTTATATTCAATAAGGAAATAAGCCGAAACTATAAAATGCAGCGAAAACAAGCTTGCGGCTTATCTTTGAGAAGAGATGTGACGACTGCGCTCATTCACAAGAAGATGATTAAAATGATGCCTTGAAGGCCTTTTTACAATAAACAGGAATTCCAAAAACCCTAGACATCCAAAAACCTAACCCTAGGAGATGAAGCATCAAAAGTCATGTGATCTCCGTCTGGGTAAGTTAGTACATTAACTTCTTGGGGTCGTAACTTTTGCATACGATCTCCGTTTTAGGTGTATGATAGTCTGTTGGAAAGGTATCATCGAGGAGACTCATTTTGGGGGCTCAATCATGGCTTTGTTTGTCATTGAGAAGCTCTATCCTGAAAAACCTTCATTTATGCCCTCAAAATGGCCCCGTAAGTTAAAACTGCTAAAAATAGTAAATTGTCAAAATTGTCAGAAAATTGTTTTGAGCTAGTTGGAAGAGATGGGTGGCCACCGATATCCACCTATATCACTCAGTGACAGAGCATCTGAATGATTTCAATACTGTGGTAAGTCAGTTATTGTCTGTTGAGATTAAAATTTCAGATGAAGATAAATGTATCAGTTTAATGTGTTCTTTACCAGACTCGTGGGATAGTCTGGTTGTGGCCATAGGTAGTAATACAACTACCTTGAGTTTCAATGATGTGGTCTCATCCTTGTTGTCGGAGGATTTGAGATGGAAGAACATGGAGGGACAAAGCACAGATTCATTATTTGCAAGAGGATGCTCCCAGGATAGAAAGAGATATAAGTTCTCAAGTGGGAGATCTAATTCTAAGGGTAGATCTAAATCTCTCAGAAAGTTTTTAAAGGTATGTTGGAGATGTGGAAAATAAGGGCACTTCAATAAGAAATGTAGATCCAAAAGCATTGAGAAAGTGAATGGATTTGAAGGTGATCCCTTTACAGAAGAAAATACCTCTAAAAAAGAAGGAGGAGATGTTATTATAGGATTAATCGGTAAATGCGGACATAAACAGATCTCCCTACATCCCACTGGAAACTAGAAAAAAACATAACAAAGTATGAAACTTTCCCTAAGTTCTAATAATTTAGTTTACTTATTAACAAGAGATGGGTAACATACCTTTTAAATGTCGCTTCCTCTTTCCATTGCCGTCCTAGCTCCACTTCAATGCTCTTGTGATATTGAATTTACAAGGGAACACAAACCAACCAAAGTGAAAGCAACACAATGTACTCAACAAGAAATTATGCATGTGATCAAGGAATCAATATACAATAAAACAAGACTAGTTTTATGGGAAATAAACATATTGCTGTATCATATTAAATGAAATTGGAGATTACAACCAAAAGCCTTGATGTCATGAGGTCCCCTTATGATGGCCCTTTTCTCCAACACACACACCTTTGCTCCAACCTTGAATGAAGAAGATCCACAATAACTTGATGAACCGAAATGAGGCTCTCAAGCATGATCTAATGCAAAATTCTCCATACAATTCCTAGCCTATTTAATCTTAGCCTTTTCATGCTTATCATTTTCCATGAGAGGTCCCTCTTTATATAATGTGAAAGAGATATGGGTGAGGATATTAGGATGATCCCACCAAATCAGAGAAGTGAGTAAGATTCAAACTGTCTGGAAGCCACCTCATCTTCTAGAAGATCCCCTTCTAGAACTTTCGTAAAGTTTGACTTTTCCTTAGATTTTGACATCGTCGCACCCTAGGTATAGTGCAGCCTGCGGCGATGTCATAGCCCAACTTTAGAGCAGGGAGCAATGATCAGGCATCATTGCACCCTGTTTATAGTGCAACATGAAACAACCTTCCTTGATAGGGTTTTTGAGAAGAGAAATCCAATCACTTTCCTCATGGAGAAAGACTCTTTTATCTTTTCATGGGTACATGAACACATGTTGTTAATGGATCATTGGGGTGACCAAAATAATTTCTAACAGATGTGTACTTGGCTTCTTCAACCACACATGCATATCATGAGACATGGTTGGTTGACTCAGGTGCATCCTTTCATATGACTCTCCACAGGGAGTGGTTCTGTGAATATGAAATGTATGATGGAGGTAATGTTTTCCTAGGTGATGAATCGACAACAAAAAACACAGGATGAGGAAAAGTCAAGTTGAGGCTCATAGATGGAAGGATTAGAAAACTTCTTGGTGTTCTGCTCAAGAGAAAAGAATTAAGGTGTTGATGATGGATAATGGTGGAGAGTTTTTCAAGAATGAATTTGAAGAATTCTATAAGAAATGTGGTATAGCAAGGTAGAATACTACTCCTTATACACCTCAGTAGAATGGAGTTGCATAAAGGATGAACCAAACATTGATGGAAAAAAAAATGTGCATGCTTAGTGGTGTCGAGTTAGGGAAATAATTCTGGGCAGCGGAAGTGGGTACTACATGTTACCTGATCAATCGATCACCCTCATCAATACTGGATGACAAGAATCCACACGAGGTATGGACTGGGAAGAAACTCTCTCTCACATATCTCAAGGTATTTGGTTGTGAAACCTATATTCATGTTCCAAGGAGACTTATTAAATGAAAGGACTTACTTCTTAATCCATCCATATGGGCTAAAGTGTTGTTAATATTGATTGGCACCTACTTCCAAAACTAATAGGTTGCCAATTTTTATTTCAAAGGGACCTTTTCTAGTGAGAGGCAATAGGAAGAGGGATCCATTCCATCGCTGGATTCATTGGAAAGATTCATATGTGAGCCATCTTTCCTCTCCTTAAAGTCGAGCTTTCTTGCGCATCCTCTCTCGTTGGTTGAGAGTTCACTTCCTCACCCTCATCCCTTCCTTTAGGAAAACAAGAGTAAGCTAGATAAGAAGGTTGAAAAGTATATCTTTATTGGGTATAAATATGGTCTCAAAGGTTATAATCTTTGGAACCCAGAAACTAAGAAGGTTGTGTATAGTCGAGATGTGATATTTAGAGAAATGAAGGATGGTTTCAAACAGGAAGTCCTACCAAGTAAGGAAGAACCAGAGAAAATAGAGTTTGATCCAAAAAATGATGAATCAGACTCTACAGAAAAACATGAATCAAAACAAGAAGATCTTCATACTCCAATATTGAGAAGTTCGGTGTGGTAAAAAAGGCTACTGGAAAGGTATACTTCACCTGATTTCCATTCAAATTTTTATTTTTTTATTACTAATGATGACCCTAGAACTGTTAGGGAGGCAATGGATTCAAAAGATGAAAATTTTTGGAAAAAGGTCATGGTTGAAGAAATGACAGCCTTGGATAAGAAGCTTGGGATCTAGTGGATTTGTCGACTGGAAGAAATCACATTGGCAGCAAATGGGTATTTAAAAAAAAACTAAATGTAGAAGGAAAAGTGGAGAAATACAAAGCTCGGTTAGTAGCAAAGGGTTATTCCTAGGTTGAGGGAATTGATCTTGGTGAGATTTTTTCTCTTGTTTTCAAGTTAACTTCTATTAGATTTTTATTATTTGTTGTTGCTGCATTCGATTTTGATATAGAACAGATGGATGTGAAGACAACATTTCTACATGGAGATATGGAAGAAGAAATCTGGATGAAGCTGCCAAAAGGCTTTGTGGTGAAGGGAAAGAATGAATTGGTATGCAAGCTGAAAAAGCCCATGTATGGATTAAAACAATCACCAAGGATGTGGTATCAAAACTTTGATACTTATATGTTGGGACTTGAATTGTATTTTAAATTAATTGGTGATAATTTTGTTTATTTGGTATTGTATGTGGATGACATATTGTTTATAGGAAACAACAAGGAGATTATCCAGGATGTGAAAATTCAGTTGTCCTCTAAATTTGAAATGAAGGAACTTGGTGATGCAAATTTCATTTTGGGCATGGAAATTAAAAGAAATTGAAAAAACAAGAAACTCTGGTTAAATTAGAGAAAATATGTCGAGACAATATTGCAGAGGTTAATATGCAGGAATGTAAATCGATCAGGGTCCCTATTTCTGTAAGTGTAAAGTTATATGTGGACTAGTGTCCCAAGACACAGGAAGAGGGGGAGGACATGTCTTGTGTTCCATATGCAAGTGTGGTTGGTAGTTTGATGTATGCAATGGTCTGTACTAGACCGAACATTACACATGCAATGGAAGTTTTGAGCATGTATATGTCAAAACTAGGGAAGGAGCATTGGACAACAGTAAAGAGGGTTTTCAGGTATTTTTGTGGCACTACTATTTATGGATTGTGCTACCATGGAAGACCAATATTGGACATACATGGTTTTGTGGATGTAGACTAGGCTGGAGATTTGGATCGTAGAAGATCTACAAGTGGGTATGTGTTTAACCTGTTTGGAGGAGCAATCAATTGGATGAGAAAAAGACAGTTTGTAGTGGCAATTTCAACTACAGAAGATAAATACATGGCAACCACTCATGCAAGCAAGGAAGCAGTATGGTTACATAGATTGTTTTCAGTTATTGGGTTGGTCCAACAAGCTGTAAGGATAGATTATGGTCCAGTCAGAGTGCAATTTTTTTGGTGAAGAAACCTACTTGTCATTCAAAGACAAATCATATTTATGTTCAATATCACTTTGTGAGAGACATGGTTGAAGAAAAGAAGGTGTTGTTGATGAAGGTGGACACTTTGAAGAATGTTGTAGATTCATTAAAAAAATCTGTGAGCACTAAGAATTTCTCTTGGTGTAGAGGATATATGGGCATCATTTCCCTGGATTGTTGAATATGAAACCATGTAAACCCATGTATGCAAAGAAAACAACAAGTGGGAGAATGTTGGATATGTGTTATATTCTTTGCACGACTAGAACTAGTGTCTATGTTGTGTCGGGCACGCAGGGGGGGTGCTAGGCCCTCCCTACGGAGGGTTACAGGGGGGAGGATTGCCCCTGTCCGAGGGGGTTTATAGGGGGGTG
The DNA here is from genome assembly GCA_009831015.1 of Picea engelmannii. Lineage (NCBI taxonomy): Eukaryota > Viridiplantae > Streptophyta > Pinopsida > Pinales > Pinaceae > Picea > Picea engelmannii. Next base: position 50,157 of record ML794888.1, on the reverse strand, counting down.
GTATCCCCCATGCACGGGGGTTCAGAGGCAACGCCTCTATTTTTTTTTTTTACCGGTTTTCATGTCCGTTTTTGGGAAATTTTTTGGCACATGGTTTTTCGCTAATGATTTTCTGTTTCCGACTAAGGAACTAGGGTTGTCGACTAATCCAAGTCATTGGATTATGGTTTTAGAATATGATGGATCCTATATGTATATTGTATTGTAAACAATGTATAAAGTGAATGAATATAGAATATAATGGTTTTCATGGTTTGGGTTTCCACGGGAAAAATATCTGTGTAATGTGTGTATTTTCCAATGTATCTTTTTTTCTTTTTTCTTTTATTGAAAATTTGTTTGCAGTAAATAATTGTACAATTTTAAAACCTACATCTTCATCGAATGTGTAATGAGATATCACAATTTGTTTGCTTACAATTACTTTATTATGTGCCCCCTGATAAAATATAACACACAATATCACGACAAGAACTTTAGCGAAAAAGACCTCAAGTCATATTCTCAATAGTGTATTCATTCAATGATACAAATATATAATACATTATTGAAACCATCTCAATTTCTCTCACGTTGACACCTCATCTAGAGATAAGGTAGGAAGAGCCAAAATAAGAATCTAGAAACACACATAGGATAAAAACTATATCCTTAAATGTGAAATACATTAGGTGGTGTTCTAGGAATCCATGGTTGTATAAGAATCAAAGTCTAACATTCCCCCCGTAAATCATAAGATCAAACATTAATACTAACAATGCAACGCAAATTGGTATCATCTCCAATTCTTCATGCTAAAACTCCTTAGCTAAGCCTCAATGAAGAACTTCCTGAAAAACCGCCAAATCTAGATGTTGAAAACTCTAGAAAATATCACTATGTAATCATGTGAGCCAGAGTGTATGTAATTTGTTCACTGATATGAAATCCAATATAATGAGAGAGAACCAAGAGAATTGAATCAGTTGCAATTCTAACACATCCATGAAAATGCCAGACAACTCAACCAAATGACAAGCTACAATACAAAAGGATCTAGTTGTCCTCTCCTAGGTCAAATGACCATTCAGGTGAAAAAAATGTCCACATCATTGCTCTCAAAATCAACATCACAATCATGTTTCCTCTGTATGATTCAATTTCATTCATTGAACCACAATTCTTCCAAATTATGCCATCTACAGATTGTAGTTTCCCATGTCGAAAATTTGATTCTCGTCTAACATATTTGTTTTTGTTTTTGTTTTTGTTGTTGAAACTTTCAGTATGACAACCATATTCAATTCCCCACTTTGTTAGTTGAGGGATAGACCACAAGCAGTTTTTGGTTTACCATGAACCATCTTCAATTGATTTATGAAAACCGCCACCCCCCCACCCCTTAAGGTGCATGAGATTTTCATTCTATTGCAAGATGTGTCTTTACTTGAGTTTGAATTCTTTAGTAAGTCTGAAATAATCGCTCGGTTGTTGATGACCATAGTCAATGATCAAGCCACCCATAGTGTACTTTTAATCTTGCAGATTTATTCAATGTCGAACATCTATTCAATGAATGATTTGACTTTCCACAATTTTGACAAGGATGGAAATCAAAACATTGATTCTCCATGTGACCAACTCGATTGCAATGTTGGAATTTATCATTATGACGTTGAACTAGAACATGTGAAGTTAAATCTTCATGAAGGAATCCTACACTAATGAAGTGGATTCATTTGGAATAATCTAGAGTATGAAAAGTTACTTCCTTATCATATCTTATACTTGTTATGTGCTTATTATTCATGATTTCTTCCCAAGGTCTGATGATTGACTTGGAAAGAGAAAGATGGACTTTTTCATGCACAACTTCATCCTCATCTACACTTGTATTTGAATTTGGCTCATTGAGTTACTTCTGCAATAAATGTTGATCTGATTTACCATCTTCATTATAGAGAGGATTGTTTTGAACAAAAACTAGTTCATAACACTTCTTGATTTTTGAGATCCCTGATTTCATCATTCAATAGTTTGGATTGAGATTGTAGAAGTATAACTTTAACTAACATCACTTGCAAATAAGTTATCATTGATTGAAGAGTTACTTTGTTGAGCATGATTGTGTTGTCTTTAGTAGTGATTATTAGAGTGTTCACTAACTCTATTAATTCTCGAATTCAATCCATTTCAAACACTAGATGAGGTCTTCTAGTGCAGGTAGATCTTGATTACAAGACTTAACAATAAAAAGGGCTTCTTGCAACTTGCTCACTTGAACTCACTCGCTTGAACTTCAGGCTTGCCTGAACTTGCTTCCAAGAAGTTGAGGGAGTCAGATACTACCGAAAATGCACCCTAGCTCATGATTATTACAATGGTTTGAGTTTAAACCACTCATTCTTGTTAATTTTGACTTAGAATTTTAAAGAGGACTCATAAATACAATCACCCAATTAAGTATTAGGTGTCAGGTTCAACTGAGAATGCACTTGATACAATTCAACTTGATTTTGATATTGACACTTATAAAGGAAATGTTGCAAGTATCAAATGATCTTCAAGTTTGGATGCTTTGTTGATGCTTTTCAGTTAATTCTCCTTTGATTATGAGTTTGATTTGTTCATTGTTGATGTGATTGAAAAATTGGAATGCTTGAATATGTGTGTTAGTTGCTTGATTGCATGTGTTTTGATTGACATTAATTTTCCTTTTTGTGTACTCTATGTGTGTTGTGTTAAATGATAAAATTGCGAGTGTAAGAACTAGATAACAATAGAATCCTTCATGACAAAATCACCATTGAACACTGCAAAAGGTGTACCTATAATCCCCTTATTCAATTTTGGGCGGATCAAGGTCACCATCACCACCAAAAATAATAATTTTATTAAATGAGATGGTACATGAAAGTTTCAACCAAACTTCCCCTCCCCTGCTTTACAAACTTAAATACATTGATTATACCATGGATTATCCATTTTTGACATGAAAATCAATACAATGAGTAACTCTTCTTTCAATTAAAAATCCAAAGTAACAAACTCACCTCCTTATACAAACTCAAAGCTCAACCTCCTTTGACAAACTTAGGCTTTCACTGACCCTTCAACTATTTTTCTCATAACAATGGCAATTTTCCATTCTTTTGCAAAGAATCTTCCAGCACTGTAAGATGATTTTTTTTTTGCTAAAAGTCTCGAAGTGCGATACCGATTGAAAGTATATAAAACACAACTTACAGATTGAGAATGCAAAACAAAATTCACGTTCTATAACATATTTTGACAATTATTTTACCTGTCGTTAAATTTGAGACAGTGGATACATGCAACAATGATGTGCAAGAATTGTTACTTTGTGTGAATGCCTTCAATGATCGTTTGTGCACAAAAGAAGCGACCTGGGGTTGAATCCAGTGAATAAATTCGAATGACTATTCAGGATAAATTTGAATTCGCTTATTAATGACTCTGTCTTGTGCGATTTGGGCGCGACAGTTCTCAGTTCTTCGTTTCTGGTCATGACTGAGGACAAGACCTGGGATGAGGAGTCCTCTGGAGCATGCACCAAAGGAGACAATTATGTACTGTAGGAGACTCGATCTCTACACCAAAGGTAGTGTCTTATCATAAATATTTGTCTTTGTTAATATCGTAATCAATATTTTTTTCTTCGCAACCTGCTTGTAGTTGTTTCTATTGCAGATCTCCTTTTATGATTGCTTGTGAGGGTTGAATGGTAACGCCGGATGGATTGTTGGGCATGACTACCTTTGGGGAAGAGGTTGTTGTTTTTCATTAACTGTTTTATGTTTTGGTTTTTCGGTTGGAATGTGGGTAAAATAAATCTATACGAAATTACAATTTTTTGTTGTTTAAATTGTATATTTGAATGCAGAAATAAATTTAGTATGATGAAAAGCCATTGTAACATTCAGATTATATAGAGTTAACAACTCAAATCTGCAGATCCAACAATTTCTTATGAAAACATAATTAAACAAAAACTATCCCCCCAAAAAACCAAACCGTAAAACAATTAAACTACCATATAGATTAATATATATTGCGAAAAGTTGAAGACTATAACTGTGATTTTATTTTAATATAGATTGTGAGGGTGGGAGGAGGGGGACATTAATAGAGAATATGTATTATTATAATACATATTCTCTATTAATGCCCCCTATGAGGGTGGGAGGGGTTGGACATTAATAGAGAATATGTATTATTATAATACATATTCTCTATTAATGTCCCCCCCCTGGAGGGCGGGGGCATTAATAGAGAATATGTATTCCCACCCTCTATAGAGGGTGGGAGGGGAGAGAATTAATAGAGAATATGTATTATAATAATACATATTCTCTATTAATAGAGGGTGGGAGGGGGTTGGCATTAATAGAGGGTGGGAGGGCAGGGGCATTAATAGAGAATATGTATTATAGAGGGTGGGAGGGCAGGGGCATTAATAGAGAATATGTATTATAATAATACATATTCTCTATTANATTAATGTCGCCCCCCTCTATAGAGGGTGGGACGGGGGTGGGGGGGGGAATTAATAAAGAATATGTATTATAATAATACATATTTTCTATTAATGTCGCCCCCCTCCCACCATTAATAGAGGGTGGGAGGGCAGGGGCATTAATAGAGAATATGTATTATAATAATACATATTCTCTATTAGAGGGTGGGAGGAGGGGGGCATTAATAAAGAATATGTACTAAGAGGGGGGGAGAGGGGAGGCATTAATAAAGAATATGTATTATAATAATACATATTCTCTATTAATGCCCCCCCCCACCATTATAATAATACATATTCTCTATTAATGCCCCCACCCCACCCTCTTAGAATATGTATTATTATAATAATAGAGAATATGTATTATAATAATACATATTCTCTATTATTATAATAATACATACTCTAAGAGGGTGGGAGGGGGCGGGGCATTAATAGAGAATATGTATTATTATAATACATATTCTCTATTAATGCCCCGCCCCCTCCCACCCTCCACCCACTATAAGGGGGGGAGGGGAGAGGAGGGCGGCATTAATAAAGAATATGAGGGGGCATTAATAGAGGGTGGGAGTGGGGGCGGCATTAATAGAGAATATGTATTATTATAATACATATTTCCTATTAATGCCCCCTCCTCGCCCCTCCCACACTCCCACCCTCTATAGAGGGTGGACGGTGGGACGGGGGGGAGGGGGGCGGGGGCGGGGGGGCATTAATAGAAAATATGTATTATAATAATACATATTCTCTATTAATGTCCCCCCCCCCCCC
>ML794888.1:16030-32517 GCA_009831015.1 Picea engelmannii | reverse complement strand
TTTTTTTTTAATAAAACGTGTTTTTTTTTTAATTAAAAAAAAGGTTTTTTGCACGCTATGTTTTTTCAATTTATTTATTTTTTAATATAAATTTATTTAAAAAAATAATTAATCAATTTTTGGTTAACACCACTCTTCGATTAAAGAGTCAATTTTAAGTTTTTTATTTGCAATGGTGCTAGTTGTCAAGGCCACGGTTTCAATTAATTTGTAATCTTAACTCCAGAAATAAAATCAACACTACTAGTACCATCATTTTTTGATGCAATGGTCAATTTTAAGGTTTTGTCCACAATGGTATCGATTATCAAGGCCATAATTTCAAATTTATCACAATTTTAACTACCTACACCCCCCCCTCCCCCACAAAAAAAAATGTTATTGATAACACCATTTTTTGAAATGGGTAAAAATTGTCATTAAATGTGACATTTGAGAAAACGAGAACTTTGGAGAATTCTCATTAGGTTGGTAACTTTGTTTCTACCAATTCATGCATGTCAAAAACAAATCATGTGTGTCGAAAATAGAAAATGCAATATGTTTGTAGTCAAACAAAATAACTCAAACAAAGAAGACAAGAAATTTTAATCTACAATAACTCTAGCCAAAACTACCAGTGGCTCAAGCAGAGTCGGCATAAAGATATCAAATCTTGGCTAAATAATTGGGGAATACAAGAAGAATCCATTATGCAGAGTATCAATAATATTAGAAATATTATCACTTCTAAATTTAAGGAGAATATGTGGTGTGATAAAGAATTAGTTGATAAAAGGAAATTAATATTCTACAAGGAAGTGGTCAACCTTAATTTAGAAGATCAAAATTACCTCTTTGTTTTGAAAAGTGCAAAGAAGAAAATCAACATTGTTAAAATAAGAACAAACTCTCATGAGCAACATAGTGAAACTGGGTGTTGGACAATTCCGAAAAGACCATGTGATGAGAGAAATTGTCACCTTTGTGACACTAAGCGGGTAGAAGATGAAAAACACTTCCCTTGGATTTCCCTTCCTATGCCTATATTAGATCCCAATTTAAAAATATTTTCCACATTACCGACCTTCCTAACCTCCTAAGTTGTCAAAACTATGGTGATATTGGAACGCTTCTCTCAATGCTTTTTGAGCATAGAAATACATTTTTAAAGAAATTGAAGTAATCGCTTACCTTCTTAAGGTCTGATAGACCAATTGGTCTTAGTGGATGTTAATCATCATCATCATCATCATAAATGTTCCTTGATATGCACAAAGTTTCTTACAAAAGTGGGTACATCTAGGATGGTTATAAAAACTCTGTAGAAAAATGTTCAACAATGTAGGATAAAAGTCTCAAATCAAATTATGGAACACCTTATTATATGTTCAACTAAGAAGCATGGGATAATATTGATTGAGCTTTCTGGAGATAAATTGTGTATAAAATATTGAAACGTCCGACGTTTTGAGTGGACACTCCATCCATAATCAGGAACAAATAAAGCTGAAATGATAATAGAAAAGAGTGCTTGGGCAAATATTTATAGGATTGAAAATTAAGGTTAACCATTGTGTAAAAAAAAGAGTTTCAATTGTTATGAAAAATGATTAAAATAGTAAAGTAGTTGGTGGGCATAAAAGCTATTTAATGTTAATGGTAAAATTGAAATTCAAAGAAAATGTTAAAAATAGAATTTAAGAAATATAACTTGTTAAGTTTGTAAATCCAAGGAACGAAAAAGATGGCTAAAAATTAGGAGAAGGGTAAAAAGGAAAAAAGGAAAAAATGGAATAGCAGGGGTAAAAGAAAATTAAATCAATAAATGAAAAGAAAAGGGGAATTAAATAATAATAAAAAATCTATAAAAAAATAAAATAAATTATTTTAAAATAAGAATGGCTAATGATCAATGATCAATACGATGAATAGTGGGTTTCCAAGATTGGTTAAATTTGTAGCCATCTTATCGATTAAAATTATTAGGATGTTTTTCAATTTCCAATGCTTCCCAAATAATACGGGAGGAGTAATAGGGTTTTGAAGCTAGATTTTTAATTTGGTCAAAGAAAATAAGGTGATTATATTTGTGGAAGTGTTTGGTGATAGTCGACTTAGAGGTGTGATTATGGAAAGTATAAACTATATGTTCTTTTAGACATTCTTTAAATGATCTACTAGTTTGGCCTATGTATGATTTTCCATGGGAGTAGGGAATTTTGTAAACTCCTTGGCCAAACATTGGATCAGATTTATCCTTAGTTGTTCTAAATAATTTTTTAAGAGTTTTATGGGGTTTAAAGAAACTTTTAATATTCTTTTTGACCAAAATATTAGAGATGTGATCTGTAGTACCTTGGATATAGGGAAGAGAAATGAGAGCTAAGGGTGGGGAAGAGGAATGAGAGTTTTTAAATTTAGAATGGAGGACTGAGTGAAAGGACTTGTTGACTTGAGAATTTGAATAACCATTGGCCACAAGGGCCTTAGTTAGGTGGATTTTTTCTTCTCAAGGAAATGAGGATAAAAAATATGAATGGCTTGAGTGACAAGAGTTTTGAGAACAATTGATTTCTGATCAAGGTGATGGTGAGAATGAGCATGAATGTATCGGTTGGTGTGAATATTTTTCCTATAATCTTGGTGAGTGAGGGAGCCATCAAGAAGACGGGTGATGAGAACATCCAAAAAGGGAAGATAGTTTTCATTTTGGATTTCCATAGTAAATTTTATATGGGGTGAAATGTTGTTAATATGGTTAAAGAAAGAGGTCAAGAGGGATGGTCATGAGACTAAACAACAAAGGTATAGTCAACAAATAGAAACCAACATTCAAGCTTAAGATGAAATTTGTTTAAGGCCAAGGCTTCGAAATGTTCCATAAAAATATTGACGACAACTGAGGATAAGGAGAACCCCATGGTTGTACCTTCTACTTGTTCATAGCATACCCCTATAAAGGTGAAGAAAGTCGAGTTGAGACAAATTTTTATAAGGTTAAGGGTTTCAGGGTCCACTAATTTGGAGATAAGTTCAAGGGCTTCTGAAACTGGAATCTTGGTAAATAAGGAAACAACATCAAACTAACCATGATGCCTTGTTCATCTAGGTGAATATGTCGAGTTTTAATTTCAATTTTGTCATTAGCATTAAATAGTTTTTATGCCCACCAAATCCTTTACTATTTTAATCATTCTTCATAACGATTAAAACTCCTTTTTCCACAACGGTTAAACTTAATTTTCAATTCTACAAATATCCACCCAAGCACTCTTTTCTATTATTATTCCAGCTTTGTTTGTCCCTGATGATGGGTGGAGTGTCCACTCTAAACATTGGACATTTCAATATTTTATACATTGTTTATCTCCAGAAAACTTAAGCAACATTGTGACTAAGTGTGAAAACCTACACAAGCATAGGATAATTCATCAATTCTACTTACTAAAATGTGAATATATAAATTATAAAATATTATATTAATAATGGAAATAAATTATAAAATACAACTTTGATTATTAATCAATGTTCAAATGTTAAAACTTAAAATATCAAAATATACAAGTATTTTATTCTACATTACCTAACCAGTGGAAACAAATCATAGCCTCATTGTTGGAAAGTTGGTTGTCATTGATTTCAACCCTAGAAGAAGCCTCAAAGCAAGTTATGTCAACCCTAGAAGAATCCCCGAAGCAAGTTTGGAAGCATCTATAAGTGATGGGTGTATTTGAAGAAGTATCTAAAGTGGTCCCCTTATGGCGTAGTTTTAATAATGTTCCTCACGGGAAGACGTTTTGAATAATTCTACAAGAAGCCTAGGGAATATGGTTAAGTGGTTAAGAAGCCCCATAAGTATGGTCATGAAGCCCGAATTTGATTGAAGAAAAAGAGTATAAAGGACATTGAAAATGAATGCAAAACATCCATTGATTGATAGTCATCGTCAAGCCGTCTCCAACGATAGGTGGCATTCGACGTGGTTCCTCACGGTTGAGGAGTTATGTCCTCTTGAAGATGAAGCCCCTAAGTATGGTCAAGAAGTTATAAGTTGTCCCTAAATTCAAGTAAAGGAGAAAAATTTATTGCAAACAACAAGTTATAGGTTGTCCCTAAAGTCAAGTAAAGGAGGTACTTGAAAAAGTATAAATACACATTAAGAACCTCTCATTTTCATTATTCAATCTTTTGATCTCTTAGCACAATATTAGCAGTGAATTTCAGAGGGACGATGAAGTGAAGAAGGGAAAAATTCCAAAGGAATATGAAGTCTTGTGATGATGTGTTCTATGGTATGTTTTTTAAAGGTCATCTTACCATTTTCGCTATAATTTTTTTTCTAGAATGATTCCAATAGTTAAAATTGGATAATGTTGATAATACATATAAAGGTACCTACGATACAAATTTTAGTTGTTGGTTTGTTTTACTTTTGGATATACACTCTGTGGAAGATAAGGTTTTTTATTAGTCTTGAAACTAGTCTCAAACATGTATTCTTGGTAAAACAATCATAACTTCTTCATAGGGGATCCAAATTCTGTGAGACCAATTGCATTGGAAAGAGTAAAGTCTATAGTATTGTTTTTGTGTGTTTCAAAGAATGTATCAAACCTTGAGTGTGTGGCATGTTGTAGAAGTTTTCTATCCAAAATTGGCCAGAATTAAGGAAGGTTTTCCATATTCGCTATATCTCCTTTTCAGTGACAATTCAAGGAGCAAAACTAAGAGGAATTTCAGAGAAGATATCGAAGAATATTGGGTATAAATTGCATACCTTGATTCATTACGAGTACAAAGTTATACTTATTGGAAGTTAGGGTTTGTGACTAATCCAGAAACTAGTCCCAAACAGGTGTTCAAGATAAATTTAAGAAGTGATGTTGGGGTTTATATGTGGACCCATGTGGACCCAGTTTCTAAGTGGACCAAATTTGATGATGCTGATGTATAACTTTTGGTGGATCTAGTTTTGATGATGTTTATGTATTATTTATGGTGTATCTAGTTTTGATGATGATGATATATCAGTTGTGGATGATCTAATTTTTTATGATGATTATGTATTAGTTACAGTGTATCTAGTTTTTATGATGATGATGTATCAGTATCCGTGATAGTAATAGTGACAGGTATATGATGATGTATCGGTAGCAGTGGAAATGACAGGTTGAGTCTCCATTTATATTTCAGGGAGGAAAGGAGGGGTAAGGAAAGGGGGTTGGAGCCTCCTTCCAATTGGTGTTGGAGAATATAGGGAGTCATAGCTTCCTTCAGGTTCGAGCCTATAAACAAGGGGGTTGGAGCCTCCTTCCATTCGGTGTTGCTAAATCAGGGAGTTGGAGCTTCCTTCAGGTTGGAGCCTGCGAATTAGGGGGTTGGAAATAGAGAATCTAGGGAGTTGTAGCTTCCTTCAAGTTGGAACCTATAAATAGGGGGTTGGTGCCTCATTCCATTTCGTGCTAGAGAATTTTGGAAGTTGGTGCTTCCTATCAATGTAATATTCTTATATATAAGAAAGAATTTTGTGGTTTTCTCCCATTTGGGTTTCCACATAAAATATTTGTGTATTGCGTATCTGTGGTTATATGTTATGTATTTTTCATGATATATTGAATTCAATCATAAAGTGATAAATTATTTATAAGTTGATGATTACATGTTCTATTTAAAAGTGGTAAAAAGTGCTCAATACTAATTCAACCCCCCCTCTCAGTATTGGTGAATATTCCAACAATTGGTATCAAAGCAGGTCCTTTAGAAATAGTCTAACCACTTCAAGGTATATCATGGAGTTCACTAAGAATAGAACACGTTTTTTAGGAATATAAGGATGAAAATGTTTTATAGGAACATGTATTTGATGTTTAGCAAGTAGTAATTGATGGATACAAGGAACCTGCCACTTCCCCAACAGACAAAGATGGAAATAAACTTTCTGAAGAAAAAAAATTGATTTCTACAAATTTCATTCTAAGTTCCCTGGTTGATTCAGTATATGTCAAGGTTATGCATTGTGACTTTGCAAAGGAAATGTGGGACAAAATTCAAAATATCTATGAAGGAGATGCCAAATTCAAGGAGGCTAAGCTTCAAACCTTTAGAGGTAAATTTGAACAACCAAAAATGAAGGAAGAAGAAGATATTGCAACTTACTTTCTACGAGTTGATGAAATAGTGAATTTTATTAAAGGATTAGAAGAAGAAATCAAAGGTTCAACAATTGGTCAAAATTTTCTAAGGTCTCTTCCAATGAGATTTGATCCTAAGATTTCATCCCTAGAAGAAAGAGCAGATCTTGCTATGTTGAGCATGGAAGAGCTACATGGGATACTTATAGCTTATGAAATGAGAACAAAACAGGATAATCCATCTAAGAATGAAGAATATTTCAAAGCATCCAAGAATACAATAAAGAATAAGTAAAATTCAAAGCCAACCCTCAGCTGCAACGATGATTTGGATGAACATGAATAAATAACCAACTTCGTAAGGAAGTTGAAGAAAGGAATTGGCAAGTACAAAAGTATGCTTCCCTTAAAGTGATTTAATTGTGGTAAAATTGGTCATTTTGATACTAAATGTCATTATGCTAAGAATTCAAATAGTGATATAGAAGAAGTTCCCAAGAAAGAAAAGAAATATCAAAAGGGAAACAAGAAAGGAGATAAAAGAAAAGTCTCTACTCAAGAGAAGATGGTTCATCATCTCATGAGGATGATGATAGTGACAGTGATTCAGAAAGAGTGCTCTTCATGACAATGGAAAATTAGAAAGGAACCCATGAAAATGATGAAGAATATTATGAAGAAGGTGAAGTAGATATTGAAGCAGAACTAATCAATGCTTTAAGTGAGCTAAAAAGAGAAAGGAAGAAAAGAAAGTCATTCAAGGAATACTTGATCAAACTAAAGGAGAGTTCTCAAAATTCTGGTTGTTCATTTAAAAATCAAGGTAAAAGAAGCAGAAAAGAGAGAAAATATTTTGACAAGTCATCTTAAAGAAATATCTGAAGACTTAAACAAGATTGAAGAAAAAAATTTTCAACGAGAATGAAGGCTTGAATAAAATATCATATCCTTGAAAACCCAATTTGAAGAAGCAAAGGGAACGGAAGAAGTAATGAAGATCCAAATGATAAAGAAATAATAATATTGTAAGAAGCTTGAAAAATAAGTTATATCATTGAGGGTTGAATTCAACAATGTCAACAAGAACTTGAAAATCTCTCAAGTGCTAGAAGACATTCTCAAGAGTCAAAGGTCATGCTATGACAAGTCTGGACTAGGATAGAAGCAAATTCATTTTTAGAAGGGTTCAATATCCATGATGAAAGAAGTAGAACAAAAGAGTTATGCAGAATTCATCAGAAGTCCCAAGCCTTCAAAGGAGAATATTTAGGTAACGGAAGAATATCAAAAAATCAGAGGAACGTGAAATCAACAATCAACAATGGAGAGGAATTAATGAAGAGGAGATGTATTTCCAAGAATACCTTCTAACTCCATAAATCAAATAAGTTTCAATCATTGTGAAGGAAACAACAGAAGATAAGATCACAATCAGCTAAGGCATGAATTTGCTCCCAAGTATCATTTGCTCCCAAGTATCACAAAGAGTATCATTTGCTCCCAAGTATCAAAGTTTCTTTCCTAGTTATTGTTTTACTTGTAATAACTTTGGACATAAAGTTGTATACTGTGGAACGTATTGAAAAATTGTTCAAGCAAGAGATGTTTATGTGCCCCCCTACAATATTGAATGTTACAATTGCCACAATTATGGACACATAGCTCGTGATTGTAGAACCATGATGAAGTCTTCCATGAAGGAAAACATTGATATCAGGTACAAGAAGGTTTGGAAAAGAAATCAAAAGAAAGAATAACGAGTGAATGAATTACTCTCAGAGATCATACTCACAAGATTTAGAAAGTAGAAGATGTCGATATGTAGAATGATGATCCTGCTGCATAGCGGATTCATATATTTTTCTAATCCATCTGGCTTGGAGACTCTCATTAATGTGAATGTTGAAGAGGGGGAGTCTAAGTAGAAGCTATTACAGATTGGAGAACTATCTTTCGGGCAATCTAAAGTGTTTGCAGTTTTTGGGATGGAAGAATGGCATAATATCTCATGATAGATAGATTGATTAAGGAGCAGGTTTTGGAACACATCCCCATGTAGAATAGAGAATGTGTACTTGTTCCAAATATGTAGATTTTGACTAGTGGTCATATTTGTTTCAACTTGAGAAGCAGGAATATGTGGTGATCAATTGCAGTAGATTCGAAGAAAATCTCAGTGAAGTGGCAGATTAGTCGGTATTGTGTACAATTGAGTAGCAAAGTCATGGATAGTTTTTGTGGAACTTGGACATAAATGAATTCATGAGATATTTTGTAGTTCAAGAAGACAAGTATTGACATAAATCAAATAAAATAAATGAAAATGGATGAAATCATGAAGAGGAATTGCAAAAAGACTCGTTGGAATTGTCATCAAGAGGAATGTTTCAATAAAGGATTTGACTCAAGAAAAGAAGCATATTGATAGGTGGAACCAACTATTCACAAGAAGGCAAGTCATGAAAGGCACATCAAGACAAGGGGAGAGAAACCTTCAGGAGGATTTGTACTATCAAGAGAAGATTGTTGAATTATTATGTCATTGATGCCAGCATAGTGAAGATGAAAAGCCATGAAGGAACCTTAACATGAATGCTTTTAATATATGTCAATAGATTACAACAACAAAAAGTACCAATGGAAAAAAATCACCAGAAGAGAGGAAAGAAATCATATACAAGAAGCCCCACATTGATCTACATGACATCTTGCAAACGAAGACCGGATGAGAGAAATCGTTACAAGGAGTTACCCTTAATTTCAAAGGGGGAGAGAAAGAACATAAGAAGGAGAGAAAGATTATAAGCATAAAATGGGGAGAAATATTTTCAAAAGAAGGTATATTGTCAGGGGGAGTTACCCCTTTCCATTGATTTCAAAGGGGGAGAGAAACATAAAAAGCATGAAGACAAGGGGAAAAATGGTCACATGGAGACTATGAGTGTTGTCATCAATTCCAAAGTTGGTTTTCATTGATGTAAACCATAGAAGAAGCCCTAAAGAAAGTTATGTCAACCCTAGAAGAAGCCCTGAAGCAAGTTTGGAATCATCTATAAGTGATGGGTGTATTTTAATAAGTCTCCAAAGTGGTCCCATTATGGTGTATCTTTAAGCATGGCCCTCACGGGAAGACGCTTTGAAAAAGTCTACAAGAAACCCAGGAAATATGGTTAAGTGGTTAAGAATCCCCATAAGTGTGGTCATGAAGCTCGAAGTTGAATGAAAAAAAATAGTATAAAGGACATTACAAGTGCATGCAAAACATCCATTGATTGATAGTCCTCGTCAAGCCATCTCCAATGGTAGGTGGCATGCCACGTGGTTCCTCATGGTTGAGGCGTTATGTCCTCTTAAAGATGAATTCTCGAAGTATAGTCAAGAAGCCTCAGATATAAGGTCAAGAAGTTATAAGTTGGCCCTAAATTCAAGTAAAGGAGAAAACATTGTTGCAAACAAGAAGTTATAGGTTGACCCTAAAGTCAAGTAAAGGAGGTACTTGAAAAATTATAAATACACATTAAGAACCTCTCATTTTCATCATTAAATCTTGTGATCTCTTAGCACAATATTAGAATTCAATTTCAAAGGGAAGATGAAGTGAAGAAGGGTGAAATTCCAAGGGAAGATAAAGACTTGTGATGATGTGTTCTAAGGTATGTTTTTTAAAGGTAATCTTACCATTTTCGCTATCAATTTTTTTTCTAGATTGATTCAGATAATGAAACTTGAAGGTTGTTTAGAAGACATATCAAGGTACATGTGGTACAAAGTTTAGCTTCTGGATCAATTGAATTTTGTAGATACACTCTGTGGAAGATATGGTTTTTTACTAGTCCTGTAACTAGTCTCAAATAGGTATTCCAGGTAAAACAAACATAAATTCTTCATAGAGGATCCAAATTATGTGAGACCAAATGCATTGGAAATAGTACAGTCTGTAATATTTTTTTATGAGTTTCAAAATAAAATATCAAATATTGAGTGTGTGGCATGTTGTACAAGTTCATTCTCTAGAATAGGCCAAAATTCAGGAAGGTCTTCCATATTCGTTGTATCTCCTTTTCAGTGACGATTCAAGGAGAGAAACTTGGAGGAATTCCATCGAATATATCTAAGAAGATTAGGTACAAGTTTCAAATCTTGATTCATTATAGGTATGTAGTTATACTTATTGGAAGTAAGGATTTGTGACTAATACAAAAACTAGTCCCAAACAGGTGTTCGAGATAAATTTAAGAAGTGATGATGGGGTTTATATGTGGACCCTATTAATGCCCAAAAGCACAACATAGGGTACCTTCTTGAAAATGGTTGCAATGCCTTAGTATTTATTTATATTTAATAATATACTAATAGGTGGGACCCCTTGTGTGACTATGACGGAAGGACGAAACTTATTTTTTATGTGTTTATGACTGAGTTGTGATACAAGCTCTACAATTATTGGCTTTTAAATCGATGTCCAAATAATTGATCACAAAATGTTATGGGTAATGTGACTAAAGAGAAATGATGTTGTCCTATATGTCTCTCACAAGTTTTATTATGTTGCATTTAGCTTGGCGAAGGATCTACACTCCAGTTTTTTTATATAGAGTGTATGGTATGATGATTACCTTGATTTCATGCTACAACGGTTGCACACATTGTTTAAATTGGAAGTCTAAAGGTTGGGACACAATATCCGTAGCAAGTCTTGATGTATATTACATTGGGGTTTTGAGAGAGTTGGTGCATTTGTAAGTTTGAAACATAGGCAAACTATGATGTATTCAGCTTGCCTTAAATTGATTTGGAGCTAGTGGTTGACGTGTTGTATGGTTAGTTGCTCGTACTGGCATTAGATGAATGTGTAAGTGTAGATATGACGTGCACTAAATGCACGTCGCTCTAACCTACCTCAAGCACGCCACCCTATCCATTTCACATTTTTTCTTTGTTGGTTGTTGCTACTATGTTTTGTTCGATCGTGGAAGAGGAATACAGACCTGGTCGATTCCCCAAAGTAAATTTTACACACAGGTATGAGTTTTCTTGCTGCTCCATCCATGAATTTTCCGTTGTGCTCTTTAATTAAGTCAAGAGTTGGCTCTTAAATTTTCTCACTGACTGTGCATTTCGAAAATTTTATGGGATTTTCGACTGTGTATGGATTATTGGTGAAGTTTGGTCTCTGTGGCGTTGTATGTAAATTGTTTGCATTAAAAATGATATCGGTATCTCTTATTGTTTGTATTTTCTCCATTGCTTTACCTGTGGAAAAAAGATATTGTTTGGAAGTTTTCGGGACTACCTTGCCTTTGGTTTTCTTTGGTAGTTCCTCTATGTATGATGAGAATGGTACCATTGTTTGCATCCTTTAGATTTTTTTTAGACTCTGCTTGTCATTTAATTGTGTGGCTTTCATGGCTATCATGCCCGCGCCATTGTATAAGCTCTTTAAATACGACTATGGAAACTTATGGTGGTGATATATTGTTGAAGATATTCCTTTGGAAACACCCTCAAACTATTGGTCAACTCATCCTCCTATATCGCATCATTGTTGATGATTGCTTATCGAACCTTGTATTTGGAAAATAGTGCAAGGGTGGCCAACCCAACATTTAATAGAGGCATTGTTTGTGCTCTTTTAGTCATTGATTTTGTTGATTGTTTACTGTGTGATGTTAGAAATAATTAAAACCACTTATATTTTTTTTATTGAATCTATCATGTGGAAATGTTGAGGTGATGACAGTGTTGCAAAAACATTGTTTAAGATATATGACCAGTTGTGTTAGCATGCTTGAGGTGTTCGATTTTTATGAGAAAAGAGTATCTTTGTGGATGAAATATATATCCGTTGAATGATTTTTTGCGAACATAATAAAAAGGAACTTTGGAGGCTTCGTTATTTGAAATATCAGTTTGGAATTGTGTTATACATAAGGATCCATTTTGAGTCCACTTCGTGAAACTTTGTAGTGGTTAAGAGAGTATCGATGGTAGTGTTTTGGACCTCAATCCATCCATTCTTCGACTGTTGGTTGTGATTATTGGAATACTATGTCTCCTTGACTCTATTGTGCGTGAGTTGTGTTATCATTGTTGAATGTTTCTTGGGAAATAAATTATGAAATGATTCATGTGCAATGCAATTTCTAAATGCAAAATGAACAACCTTGAAGTGAAACACCAGTTCTAGAATTTTGGAAACAAAATGTTGAATTTCAATTTTGAAACAGTAAAGGGTTTGGAATTTTAATTGATTTTGAAAATGGAATTGTTTGGTATGGATAATGATAGAATAATAACCATTGGATTCCCTTCCATTATATCATTTTACACAAAATACACTCCCCTCATTATCCCAATTACATTTTTTCACTCCATGTTCTGTTGTGACTCATTTTTAAGGAGATGTATGGAAACAAAAGAAATAATATGGAGGTTAATTGATGATTGGTATTTTGGGACTTGGTTATAGACACAGTTGATTTTTTTTATGATTTCTTGAACAATATCCATGTATCTTTCCCCCTCCATAATATCATTTTATGCACAATACAAACCCCCCATACTCCCAATAACCCTATTAACCCCATGTTTGTATGGCAATGAATTGATGAAATTTTTATGGATGGATTGCATGTGTCTTGTAGTAAATAACAGAGCCAACTCTTGATTTATTTAAATGGAGTTTCATGTATGGATTATTAAGAATTTTTCATGATTCATTGAATATTTTCTTCGGGATGAGTTTTTTTTTTTCAGCAGGGGCAGTGATGGTAGAAGTAACAGAGGCAGGGGACAACAACAAGAAGAGATCTAATGCATCACATGGTAAATATGGATTTTGATGATTGAGGTTGTTTTATATGTTGAAGACAATATATATATATATATAAAGTTTTGAACAACAAACATATATTTGACATTGTTTTGGACAACATCATTCATTTGAGCATTTTTTAATTGACAACTTGGATAGGATGCTTTTTGGGAACATGATTATATTACATTCTGTTGGTATTTATCATTTGAGAATATATATGAAGCGAAAGTTACAAAGATATATTTTTGAATTAAATGATTTGAATATTTGTTATGTCAGATAATTTTAAAAGGAAATAATTGGGAGTCACAAGGGGTCCCACCTATCTAGTTATTATTTAAAGACCCTTATTTATATGTTATTATTATTTATTTGTCTCAAACTAATTAGTTAAGTTAATTTGACTTAAATAAAGAAAGGTAGTTCAACTACCATAACTTATTGAGAGAGAATCAAAGCTCAATCAAATGAAGAGACAAAGGGGGAGAGAATAGAAGGGGAACTACGACACTAAGGTTTGCTCTCTAGTTAGTCTGATAGCTTCAGTTTTCATTCATTTCTGAGTTTAATTGAAAGCCTAATCCTCTTGATGACAAAATGGTCTTATTGAAGGCAACAGGATTCAAAATTGAATCATACATTTCAATAGCTTGTTTTGAAGGTATTTGATTTATCCTTGATAGTTTGTGTATTCTTGTTTGTTTATGAATTAAGTTTCATGGATGATAAAGAATATCTTGCAGATTCAAGTGGCATAATTTTATGGCAAGCTGATTGAGATCATTAGTTTCAGTTTTATTTCACTGTCAGGGTCTTTTTGTATGGTGCCCATCAGAGACTTATAAATCTGACTTTGGTCCATACCCTCATAGGGGTTTGTAAAAAATAAATACAGTTTTGTATCTCAGAATGAAATAAAATCATATTATTGTTCTGTCTCATACATGTGTTTTCATGACTTGGTTCTTCCTTTCTCTTTTGTCTCCAAGTTTACTCCAATGTAAAATCTGTATACATTCACCTAGCTTTGTTTAAATTTTTATTTTTGCATTGTTACAAATATAAATCATAAAATCAGCCTCGATCCTTTGAAATTGATACTTGTGGATTGTGAAAGTTTTGAGGCTATAAACCTCGGGTGACATTCCCAACTATCTTGTCCTAGCCAAGCAAGATCTGAAAATGATTGAGTAAGGTTCTTTATACTTTTTCCTCAACATTTATTTGGCAACCATACTGGGGAATTTATAAAAAAAAAAAACTCATTATCCATGTTTCCCTGGTTTCTTGTATTTTAATATTTTGTATTTATTGTTTATATGTTTTTCTGCTTATAAGCTTATTTTTTCCTTTTTCCATGAATCTATCGAATCTTGTTTTGCATGATCATGTATAAATCTAATTTGATCTCATTATCAATGGTTAGTTGTCCTCTTTTCAAGGGTAACTTATGGGAATCTTCTGTCAATCTATTGGGGTTTATGATATACATACTTATACATATATTTTTCCACTTTCCCTCCATGGTAAAGTAGGAGACGGGTCTAGACGTATAGTACCTAGTCAAATTTTCACGGGGGAATCAATTTGTGTAAAGTTTCTTATCGAATTTCCTCCTCCGCCTATCTTTCACCACTTTGAATTTATACCTGAAAGCATCCCTGATCCTCCTCTATGTGACTTTTTCTATAGTCCTCATGAACAATTAACCTGTGGATTGTTCTTAAATGCTAAAAATGAATATCACACAGTTCCCTCTATCTTCATGATGAGTCTGCAGGAGGACAATCATGCATCTCGTAGTGATATATTCACAGAGGATTGTAAGGATTATTGTCTCGATATGCCTACTAATCCTACTTCTGACAATGCTTTATTTGATGCCTTCCCCTTTAATCATGACCTTTTTGAAATATATCCTACTCAAGATCAACTTGTGTCTAATGAAGTAATATTCATGGATGACTCCAGCAGGGAGGATTCTCTTGATTTGAATAGCACTATCCCTCATATTTCTCATGACCATGTTGAAGATGATGAAAGAGGGGATTCAAGGGGCCATATAGATTGATATGTTGACTCTCTTTCTGAAAATTCCCATAAGAATAATCAAGATTTTACATTGCAGAATTCCTTCACAAACCCATTGTTTGAGTTCAAAGAGGTTGAAGAATTCAATGACGATATACATATCTCTCTTGCATGCATGATTTATTTTGATGATGATAAATTTAAAGGGATTCCTATGCATTTGAATCCTTTATTTTCTCCCTCGGTGCATGGTAGTCCTTTTCCTGATCAGGAGATCGTAAATGATGACCTTATAATGCTTAAAGAGCCCATTAACTCCATCCTCTTAATCAAAACTTCTAACCATCATTCTAATATTATTGATCATGCTCATGTTTCCAATATCAAGATGAAATCCTGTCTTGTTGGTTGACAGGTCCTGCAAGATGGTAATCACTTTTTTCTAGATCTTGATAGGCCCACTACCCTTGCCACACTCATTTTCTAGTTGGTAGGGTGATAGACACTCTTTATGCATCATATTTCAATTCATTAATCATCCATCCAAAATAGACGATGCATTTCTCTATGCAAAATTCCATCCTACCTGACTCCAAGGATGTTTTCCCCTTCCTTTGTATATAAATAATAATTTGGTTTTTTCGTTTATTCAGTTTTGTCTTTCATTTTTTCTGTTCTATTTAGATTGCATGATATTTTGTCGAGATAAAGTCTAGATCAGTTTTTCCATAACAGTGTCCTTTTGTAAGTATTGTTGATCAATAAACAATAAAGATATACACAGTTGTCACGATGTCCTCCTTTTAGACATCACTGAAATTGGTTTTTTCTTTCAACACTGTTGTAGGATAGTTGATTTTGTCTTCCTCCCCATTTCTGCTATCCCTTTCTTCCCTCCATCCTGAGATCCAAAAGAGCATATAAGAAAATTTCTCTCCTTGAAGCTTTAAGAAGCATTATATGTTACATATTGATCAAATGTTATGCATACAGGACCAAACCCCCTCATACGTACCACTTTTCATGACTTATTCCCAAAATCTTGTCTCATTATTTCCCTTAAACCATATTTTCCCCCCTTGTTGCATAACTATTCTTGTCAATAATGCTTTGATCCATTTTCACTGGTCTACGAAACCAGACTTTCTGAGTTCTTAATCTATTGGAAACATATTTCCATCTGGAGTCATCAGTTTGTTGACACCCAAAAGAGCAACATAGGGTACCTACTTGCAAATGGTTGCAACACCTTATTATTTATTTATATTTAATAATATACTAATAGGCGGCACCCCTTGTGTGACTATGACAGAAGGACGAAACTTATGTTTTATGTGTTTATGACTGAGTTGTGATACAATATCTACATTTATTGGCTTTTAAATCGTTGTCCAAATATTTGATCATGGAATTTTATGGGTAATGTGACTAAAGAGGAAATCATGTTGTCCTATATGTCTCTCACAAGTATTATTATGCTCATTTATTTTGGCGAAGGATCTACACTCAAGGTTTATATATATATA
>ML794887.1:567774-592764 GCA_009831015.1 Picea engelmannii | reverse complement strand
AGAACAAAGCCATTGATACCATACAAATTGATTAGGTTCTAAATATAAAGAAGAAATTTGTACCTTTTGTTTATGTGGCACATTATGGAGATCAAAGAATTGCTCCATCTGAAGTATCCATGTGATTGGGTCCTTGCCATCAAGCTTCCTCATATCAATCTTAGGAACGTGGTTGGTCTTCAAATTAAAGTTGGAGTTTCTCCATTCTTGATTCACCTTCCTTGTGTCCTCATCATGAGTTTCATGGGATGCATTTTCACTTTCAGGTGTCTTCTCTGTTACAAAATTATTCAATACTTCCATGATCTCCCCTTTTAAACCCTCCATCATCTCTTGTAGTTCATATTTTTTTACTATCTTCTTTTGTATATCATTTATCTCCATACACATTTCTTCACCTTCATCAAGAGTCCAAGTAGGATTGTCTGGAGGCTTATTTGGTGTAGAAGTTCCCTTTTTGGGTGGCATGTTGGCCAAGTATCACTTTTGAACCTTGATTTTGAGGTGGTTCTACTAGACAATCTTTCTTCTGTTGTATCTCCCAAGTTTCAACCCTTCTGGGTATGAAACATTCTTTTATGTATTTCTTTGATATTTCTTCTCTGCAATGCCACAGGTCTGATCAAAATTGGATGTGCCAAGTGGAATTTATGGTAACTTCCCCACAACTTTCCGATTTTTGGCCTTTCCAGGAGATCTCACTTGTATAGCATGCCCTGCACAAAATAATTGATATAAAATTGTGAAAATCGCATCAGAAATAATAAATACTATCCACGATCCAATGAAACCAATCCCACTTAATTTTGATACTCTAGGAAGAATTTATGATTGTTTTACCTAGAACACCTTCTTGAGACTAGTCAGATACCTTGTCTTACACAGGGTGTATCTACAAATTTAAGATGACCCAGAAGCTGAAATTTTACCATAGATACCTTACTAATTTCTATAAATATCCTTTAGAGTTCAGGGTCTGAAACATTACAGAAATATTTTTATATCGAAAATTCTGCAATGACTCAGTTGAGGATGATTCCATAACACTATCTTGTATAGGCTGTATATCCAAAAGTATAAGGCCTCAGGAGATGAATTTTGAACCCAAAGTACCTTGTTCTGTCTACTAAATATTCTCCAAGTCATTCCTTCTAAAACGTTGTAGAAAAATAGTTATAGCAAAAATTCCAAGGTGTCTCATATGTAGCAGCGAAACCGCAAGACCTTGATCTCTGATACCATATGTTAAGAACCAAATATCAATATCGCATAGAAAAACCTCATATAAAGTACTCAAAGCCTTGAAAAAGAGATAATTTCATATAATAAGCCTCTTTGAGGGGTCAACCTCCTTTTACCCCACTTAAATGTTCAAGTACAAGATGATTCAAAATGAAAATGTCTCCTTGGTATATATAGGAGACTAGGAGGTATAATTACAACTAATGGCCTAAAGATGACATAAATAAAATAACATTACTAATATAATATGCCCCAATTAAGGGGTAATGAGCCAATATTAGGACTTAACATAGTTGCACCTATGAGCCATTCATATTTTCTTATGTTTACTATTGCATAGAATGTATAACACTCAAAATGAAAAATATTAAGTAAATAAAGGCAAATGAACCACATAAAACCCACCAACACAAGGAAAATCCCCAGAATCTATGTTGCTAACTCACACTAGATATCATGATGATTTGGATGGCTATCTCACCTGGACCTAGATGTAAGAAATGTTTGTAATATAATATTTCCTCCTAAAAGACTATGACTTGAATGTATATCAGAACATCAAGGAAAGTAGGCTATATGACATAACGAATAGACTTTCTCTCATGTCCTATAACGATGGAAAGAAGTGGGAATTATTACGTCTAGATAAAGGGGCATGTGCCATACTGAATTAACACAAGCAACCCATAGCTTCACTGAAACTACAAGACATCCATGTTTGGTATATGATTCCGAAGAAAATTTCACCCCTGAATGCAGAATTGCTGGACAAATTCATGGAAGAGAATGAAGATATGTTTGAGGCCATTAAAGAATGGAACTAGGATGGGGCACCGATTGCACTGAAATGAAACAAATTGTTTCTGAATAAAAATATGAAAGAAACCTATAAGCTATTAGAATCCATGATATGTAGGCTCTACAGAGAAGAGAATAACATTCACTTCATAAGGGGATGGACCTTATAACATCCCTAGTTCTAATCCTTGTGAAATATAATATAATTGTATAAATGTGAATTAGGCTGGTGAGGCGATGCATTGGGGAGAAGATCCCGTATTGATTTAATGTGGAAGGGGGTCGATTTGCATATTATGAACATTGAAATAATTAATAAAAATAATAATCATTGGTTGTGATTCAAAATAAATGAAGAACGATGG
Source organism: Picea engelmannii (assembly GCA_009831015.1). Taxonomy (NCBI): domain Eukaryota; kingdom Viridiplantae; phylum Streptophyta; class Pinopsida; order Pinales; family Pinaceae; genus Picea; species Picea engelmannii. The sequence continues at coordinate 590,359 of ML794887.1, read as the reverse complement.
GGGCCTATGATTCCACAAGAAAAAGGGGTCCAAGGGGGAATTATTCATGTTGGAGTTACTTCACACACACCTAGGATTTATTTTTCCTAAGGTTTTTATTTGTTTATTAGTCATAATTAGTCATTATCCAGTCTCCGATATTTTAGGAGAGAATATTCCACCTGGAGAATGTTCTCTTTCAGTTCACACTTCAGTTTGACTAGTTGAGTTGAGTTTAGATGTTGCATTGGGATCATCACCATGCAACATTGAGATCATCACCATGCTAATTAGACCTTGCCTTGGTATCATCACCAAAGTGGCGCATTAGCCTTGATTCCTTGAGTTAACTCCTCACTACTTTCTGTTCAGTCAGTTAACTAAAGACTAGTTGACTAGTTAACTCAACTAGGTGGCAGTTCACTCCCGTAACTGCTTGAGAGACTAGAATAGGTGGCAGTTCACTCCTGTAACTACTGGTGTGTGTCCATATCACTCTATACCACCACTATGGTGACTTTGTTCACCTCAATTCGAACTCATTGAGTTATAAAGAGTATATCATGTGTAAATTATTCATTATTCACAACGGTTAATGAGAATTCTTTCCATTCTTTCTCTCCTTCTTCTTATTTTTCCAATTCTCTATGAAAATGCATGTATCATTGTTTAGCTAGATCTATTCTGTGTAGGTCAACACATTTAGAATTCATGGGTATTAATCCAAACCACATGAAATTATTATCTTGTGTATAAGCTTCTATTTTGTTGATTGAGTGTGTGATATGCCAATCATTAAACTCACGTAAGAGGGTGGGTGTGAGTGGTTACATCCCATAGTTATTAGAGAGAATGGGTTGAGGTAAAACTATCCTTGAGAAGAGAGTGAGTCAAGCCAACAAGGAAGAAGAAGAAATTCGTATGCAGAATGGGTACAATTTTTACAGCCATATTTTGGGAAGCAAAGGAAGAGAAGAGGGCTGGGAAGAGGACCAAACATGCTATACTTGAAGGAAACCATTGTTTGGCTGTGTTTTTATGTTGAGATAAATTCTTGTGTGCTAGTAAAATTGGGTTGTAATCCTGTGGTGTGATTTCCTATTGAGGAAATATCTCATAGCCTTATGAATGATGCTATGAGAAAACATGAAACAACTGAGAGTTCCTAGAGTTCCCAACCGAGTGATTCATGGCTAACGGAATGAACTAATGGAACTGATAAATGAATGATACATCCCAAGGTACTGTGAGAAGTGAAGGGGGTGCATTCCTTCGGTAGTGCAGGTTGCGGGGAAAAGAGAGAGTTGAAGGTTTGGAACTGTTGAGAAAGTAGAACCTGGGTTTGGGGCTACTCTGTGTGGAGAGTAGATAGCTAGTGGGTCAGATCTCCTTGTGGACTCATAACCTCAGCTTAGGGGTGGCTTGTTGATGAGATAAAATTATCAGTAGTGCCTATGCCTGGGAGGCTCGTCCTTCATTTGCAATTTGTTGGTTAATCATTAATAGATAAGTGTTTTTGTTATGTTCTTATGTTAAATTTTGTTGTGTAAATAATTTATATGAATGTTCTGTGTTTTTTGTTGATGGAATAGTTGTATTCATGTTTAATATACATTGTTAGATGAATTTAGAATTTAATCTAAATATCAGGTAAGCTACAATAATTTGATTAGTAGTAAATCTTAATAATTTATTGATTTTTTGCACGTAATGTTGCTCAGTAGGGCGTTGGGTACGTTACATTATGGTATCAGATCTATGGTTCAAACAAATGGCTTGTATGGGCAAAGATGGTTGTGAATTGGTGAAATTCGTTGTTTCATATTTTGGTATGTGACCGATTTGGGGGAAAACAAAGATTTTATAGAGAAATTCCCAATTTTGTGAGTGAAATCCAAGTTTTAATAACTTTGGATAGTTTGATATGATTAATGGAGTAGAGTGGCGAAGTTCTAGATTGAAATTTGACTTGGAATGGACAAAATTCAAATTTTAATGGTCACCTGTAGAGTTACAAGAAGTTTGGTGGATCGACAACTTGGATATCTTTTGAACTCTAGATCGACGGCTGGGATTCATCATGACAAATTTAAAAATTCATAAGGATTCGACCATTTGAAAGATTGATGGGATCAATGAACAAGATTAAATCAAGGGTTATGAAAGGGATTAGATCGATGGTCCAGATATATTAGAGAAAATTCAAAATGTTTCTAAGTGTGAAGCTCGAAAATAGAATCCATTGATGACTGATGGACGGATCAACTGAAATGATGAAGAGTTGGGTTGACCATAAGACATCTCTGACCACCAATGGCCGAAAGGACAATTGTAGTATTTTGGCTAAATTTGACAAAGTATTTTCGATTTCTAATGAACATCATCGATGGTCAATGGGTAAATGGTCAGGGGTTAATCAATTTTGGTAGAATGTTTGAATCAAGCAAGAGAAGTCGATGATGGTTGATGCGACGATGGCTCTACATTGGCCAAATTCAACAAGGTTTTTGGGTTGTCTAAGAGAATTGGATGATGGCCGATGGGGGAAAGAGGATGGTGACATCATCATCCACATGTCATGCCACATTAGCAGCCCTGTGTCATGCCACATCACCCATATTGAGACCTCAGGATGGCATGTCATGCCACATCAATAGATGGATTTTGGAAATAATTTGATAGTTATAGAGGATCGTCCATCACTGATGGGATGATGGTTGGGCATCGATAGATTCAACATATATTTTTTAATTCTCCCACAAATATCATTGATGGTCGATTTAAGAGTTGTTTGAAAATTGAGTGTCGAGAAATGAACTGACGACCTATGATTGGATCGGTAGCTTTGGAAAAACGATGTGTGCACCCAAAGGATGATTTCTATCATTGATATCCAACAAGGTTAGATCAACAATTTCTATGCATCATGATTTGAGATCAACGAGTAAGATTTTAATGGATGTTAACATAGTAAAACAATCAAAGTTCTATGAATTTTTGTGGTTTTTGAATGTTATTAACTTGGTTTCCATTTTTGAGGCCCTAAACGATATTTTTAGCAAGTCCAAACCCACGAGAACAAAGTGAACCAAAGGACACTTTGTCTTTGTAGCTCAAATAAAAGAACTCAGAGAGTGTTATCCAATGATCTAAACAATTCGTGAAACTGAGCTCATATGATAAAGTTACAACCAAAACAGTGAGGGTATAATTTTTGCACATGTATTACTTCCAGGGGGCATAACTCTATGCTCATAAGTCCGTTTGGGGCACATGACCAATCGATGTAAATATTATGATCCATAAAATATAGAGGTGGAGTCATATTTTGGTTATGGGTATCTAAAAATGTGTAGGAAGAGAAACAAGACACATGTAGCATATAGACGTTAATTGAGTAAAACAACCTAAACTTCTCCGGACCATAACTCTCAACACGGATCTCGGAGTTGAGTAAACAAGTAGTCCTTGGAAAGGTATTGAGGAGTAGAAGACATCTATCAACCCATAATTTTGATTTGGGTAATTCAATTTCTCATAAATTAATAAATAATTTTTTGTAGAAGTAAAAAGAGTGGAATTGCAACATGTAGTTGTAACTTTTCATTTATAATTTAGATTGAGGCATGAGTATTGACGTTGGGAAGATATTTCGGTGAGAAATGCATAAAAAAAAATAAAAAATTGAATTGGTACAATGTGTCCTTCATAAATTGATGAAGAAATAACCTATATTCTATATGATGAAATGTTTTATGCTATGTATATTTCTAACAATAATTATTATATAACATATTTCTTGCAGAATTAGAGGTATAGAAGGAAACTTTAATTCTTATATGAGGATCGGAGTCATGGAATATTCTCAAGGATATTACAGCCATGAGGAAGAGATCATAGGTCTGCATGTCAACATGGGGAATGTCGAGACAGAGTCAAATGGAATAAGAGATAGGAAAGAACCTGTCACTATGAGAATTCAGTTGAGGTAATAAATAAATATAAGGAAAGTAATGAAAAGTGGAATTGAATTCCATGAACCATGTAATTACTTGATGTGAATATTTTTTTAAATGGTGTCATGTTTGGAAAAACCTTAACGATGATAGAGGTGAGTTCCAAAGGTGATTTTTGCATAATTTAGAGTGTAGATGCTTAGGATAGTATCTATGCATAATCCTAGAGGCGTGCTTGAAGATAAATATCTTGAAAAAAGAGAGGCTAAGCTTACTAACAAGGAATTTTCATTAAGCAGAAGAACACTCTACATAAAGTGTTGTGTGAAAAGTATTTCTAGAAAGAGGATAAGCTTAAACAACTAAGAATTGTGTGGGTATGTTCTAAATTAATCCCAGGGTCCATGGGACAGGAAATAGGTCAAGCTTGTGTGAATGACTGAGGCATCAAATAACTACAAAGGAAAGTGAAGGGAAGATGTTGCAAGGTTGTCAAGGGTATAAATAAAAGCAAAGGAATATTAGTATTCAAATTCTATAGAGATTGAATAGCTTGCAAAGGAATGCCAATAGATATTTTCACATAAGGTATGAACCCAACAAGTAAAGAATGTCATTTCATTCACAAGAAGAAAGGAGGACTCCATAACCTTGAAGATAGAAATATAGTAAAGGAAACAAAGCTTGATGCAAGAGAAGAAGAAAATATATCATGAGATGAGGTGTAAATTATGGTTGGATTAGTCATCTCTATGAGAAAGCATTGCAATGTAGGAAGAAGGAGTGATTAGATATGATCTAGCAACTCTTGTCTAAAATTATAGAAGCAATAAAGATGCCTCTATTACCAGAGTGCGCATAAGAAACAAGGTACAGGTGCAAATGCAAAAAGGTGGCATTTCCATTGGAGCAGGGTGGTGTTGAATGGCCAAAAACACACTTCACAAAAAATCTCTTAATGAAGTGAAGAGAGATATTTAATATTGAGAAAATCCATGGGCAGAAAAGAATATTAGAAAGAAGAAATGAAAGAAGTATTTCATAATGTTTAAATGCCAGTCAATGATAATGGTATTCCAAGGCCAGTTGGGTCAAGAAAAATGGGAAGTGGTTAATTAGATTGCATTGTTAATGTTAAGATGGAATAGTGCATGTTATAGCACTATGAATATTGAGAATTTAGCCAAAAGATGTCAGGACATGATTCTTTTCATAAAAGTAGTTGCGAGATGGAAACATTAGTGGTCCAGCTAGTGGCTGGAAATGAAGAATGGCCAAGTAAGGCTTGGCTAGCAGGTGTAGAATAGGGGTCAGTGGTGCTCAAATTGAGCATTATAGCAGTGCATAGGGAAGCAAGGTTCTACATAAATTCCAAGACAACCATCTACAACAATAAAGATAAATAATTGATTAATATGAAATAGATATGCATTGGAGTGCGTGGTAGAATTGATGCATGATGCTAGAATAAAGATAGAATGCATGTACATAAAATATGCATGAAATATCAAATGCTCGGTGCATAATAATGTGCATTTGTGCATGTAGACATGCCCGAACATGTTGCTAGCATGATTATAGACTAAGAGTAGTCTATATATATATATATATATATATATATATAATGATGCTATGATATTTGAATAAAACTAATGATGGATTTTGTATCCAAGAAACATGATTATAGCATGACGATATTGTTTCTTATGGTATCCATCCATATGAAGACAAATGAGGATGCAGGAGAAAATTTTGACCAATAAAATTAGTTCAGGGAGCCGATGAGCTTCTACAAATGTAAAAAGATGAGGTAGCATCAAGTAAATTGATAACAACGATGCATGTGTGCATTTGGGGTTTTTATAATGTATAAATATTGAAGGAATGAAGGTAAGAATTCCCTCATTCTAATATCAATATCTAAATCGATGAAAATGTGGGAGGCCTTGAGTATGAAAATATTATTTGTTTCTTGAATGAATTTATGGTAAATCTAATTGCATATTGTGTTATGTTGGTTATGAATTTATAACCGAGTTAAGTCGGGAGACATTACTCCTATTATAACAATGAATGTCATTTGAGATGGTCATGTGTGAGGACATGATGATTTTTGATATGGAAAGGCTATAGTGCCATCCAAGTGCATAATGGTTGTTCCCTATGTAACTGAAGTTTGGACTACAACCTTTTTTCCTACACTAAATATCACTAAGGGATGATGTTTCAAGTGTTGTGTATGGGTTAAAGTGAAAGGTATCCAAAGGATCAGACGAGATGTGGGGAAGAGTTTGGATGGTGTATTGAGGCATGGGCCATACCTTCCAACTCACATGGTGGAATACATGACATGAACATATGGTATTCCAGAATTGATGCAATGATGCAGTGTGTAGATGTGGCTAGGATTATTGGGACATTGGTTTTCTTTATTGGTAAAGTTTGGTTGCATTATGAAAATATTGATGCATTGATAATGCATGTACAATGAATGATAATGTCATTCTAGATAATATGATGAATCATATAATTCCATTTTAATGTGAATAATGGTTGGAAATTATTGAATTGTTTGGTAGATACAATTCTGATATCATTTCATGAACTGCTAAAAATATGCATGAGTGCTAACAATCTTGTTTGGCTGCAAGAAAGTTGAGGAAATTGTAGGTAGAATAGTCTTGGATATGGAAATGATGTATGCAAATAAGAAAGACTGATATCTACATGTGTAAGAACCGAACATAATGAGCATAAATATCATGCGTGGGAATTTTTTTTTTCCTGTATCACCAGATTTGAGAAATTAATAATTGAAAATTGTTACGATATACTAGAAATTTGTTTGGTTGCATGGAATTGAGAAAATTGCAGGGGAAATGGTCTTAGATATGGCAGGGATGTAATCCCATAAGGAATTTGATGTAAAACAAATTTGGAATTTTATAATTACATGGTTATGTCTCATATTAATTGTATGCATGTGATGCAGATGAGATGATTTCCACATGTTATATATTTCTAGTGGAAGTCTAGAAACAAGTTGGTATTTTGATTGCTGAGATTTATGTGGTGAGGAGTGTTTTCAGGCGGAATCAGAAGAACCACAGTATTATCAATTGAGTGTCAACGTTTCGGATCCATATCATGATCCATCATCAGGACAAGAAGCATGGGATTAATTGTGAGAAGAGAGGGTTATAAATATCTAACTTAGGTGGGGAATTTTAGTGTTGGCTAGAGTTTTAGAAGAGGTATTAGTCAAATTTAAGGTTTTTTAGATTTTTTTTTTTTTAATTTTATTTAAAAATTTTATTAAAATTTTTGTTTAAAATACTTTATTAAGATATTTTAGATTTTATTTAAAACTTTGTTTAAAATTATTTTGTAATCATCAAGGTGTTATTATGATGTTGTTAGATTTAATAGGTAAAGGTGGAATTTAAGTGTTTTTTTAATTAAATTTTTATTAAAAAACTATATGTTTATTAGTTTTGTTTTATTTAAGAGGACCCTAAAAATATTTTAAGGTGTTTAGAGTTTAAATTTCTTTTAAAATGTTTAGTGGTTCAATATGTTTATGAGTGAAAATTAAGTTATGTAATACAGGTAGTTGTATTAAGTTTTGATTAGTGTTAGTTAGGTTTAGGGTTTGTTTAATCTTAATTTTTCGGCGTTTATTAATTGATTAATAAATTATTATTAAGGAAGAGTTATTTATCTGTTTGTTCTTTTATTTTTGTAATCATCAAGGTGTTATTATGATGTTGTTATATTTAATAGGTAAAGGTGGAATTTAAGTGTTTTTTTAATTAAATTTTTATTAAAAAGCTATATGTTTATTAGTTTTGTTTTATTTAAGAGGACCCTAAAAATATTTTAAGGTGTTTAGAGTTTAATATTCTTTCAAAATTTTCAGTGGTTCAATATGTTTATGAGTGAAAATTAATTTATCTAATAGAGGTAGTTGTATTAGGTTTTGATTAGTGTTAGTTAGGTTTAGGGTTTGTTAATCTTAATTTTTTGGTATTTGTCTGCATGAGAACACCTTGGAAAATGATGGATCACTTGAGGAATTGTGTAATAGTGAAAGGGATGCTTGAGCCTAGAGTGTGAGTTGCACTGTCGAAGAACCAGGTTGGCAGGCCTAAAGAGTGTGCTCTTGTGTGAGTTGCATTGTCAAAGAACCATGTTGTCATGCCTGGAGAGATAACTCCTTTGTGAGTTGCACTGTCAAAGAACCAAGTTGTCAGGCATGAAGAGTGTGCTCTTGTGTGAGTTACACTATTAAAGAACTAGGTTGTCATGCCTAAAGAGTGTGCTCCTATGTGATTTGCACTGTCAAAGAACCATGTTTTCAGGCCTGAAGAGTGCACTCTTGTGTGAGTCACACTATATCATCAAGGTTGTTGTTGGTTACTTTATTGATTTTTTTCCTAACAATGAGTCCCTTGAGTTCCCAATAGTAAGATTCCTAGCTACCTATGCCAGAGAGACCTTGATAAAAGAATGGATCATTCCTTGGGTTAGCCTTGATAAATGGATGGTACATCCCTTTGGTTATATCTGATAAACAAATGATACATTCCTTGGGTTGGGAAGGTCAATGGGGAGAGAGCTGGTGGAAATCGAGATAACTATAGGATAATGTTAGTGGCTTATGTATATGTTTCAGGCCAGGGTGCCTTTATATTTATTATTTTGGGGCCAGAGTTCCTATGTATTTGTGGTATTGGGGCCAAAGTGCCTATGCAATTTTCTTAGGATGGAATTCTTGTATGATTTCGGGTCATAGAACATATCTATTGATCATTGGATGGGGAGACGGAATTGTGAAATGAAATTATACCTATAGGTTGTTGTACACCGAGGACAGTGAAAAAATAAAGGGGAGGGGATGTAACATCCCCAGTTCTAATCCCTGTGAATTATAATGTAATTGTATAATATATGAAGAACGATGGGGGGGCTATGATTCCACAAGAGAGAGGGGTCCAAGGGGGAATTATTCATGAGTATTAATATAACCCACATTCTTGAAATTATTATCTTGTGTATAACCTTATATTTTGATGATTGAGTGTGTGAGATGCCAATAATTAAACCCATGTAAGAGGGTGGGTGTGAGTGGTCACATTCCATATTTATTGGAGAGAATGGGATGAGTTACAATCATCCTTGAGAAGAGTGTGAGTCAAGCAAGAAAAAAAGAAGATGAAGTTCGTATGCAAAATGGGGACAACTTATACAGGAAACAAAGGAAGAGAAGAGGGATGAGAAGAGGATCAACCATGGTATACTTGATGGAAACCATAGTTTCTATGTGTTTTTTTTGCTGAGATAGAGGCCCATGTTCCAGTAAAATTGGGTTGTAAGCTTGTGGTGCAATTTCTTGTTGAGGAAATATCTCAGAGCCTTGTGAAGGTTGTTTTGAGAAAACATGAAACAACTAAGAGTTCCTAGAGTTCGCAACTAAGTGAGTCTTGGCCAACCGAATGCACTAGTGGCCCTGATAAATGAATGGTACATCCTGAGGGACTATGAAAAGTGAATGGGGTAGATTCCTTGGGTAGTGTGGGTTGTGGGAAAAAGAGAGAGATAGAGGTTTGGAACTACTGAGAGACTAGAACCTGTGTTTTGGGATTCTCTTTGTCGAGAGTGGATATCTAGTGGGATAGATCTTCTTGTGCACTCATAATCTCATCTGGGGGGTGGTTTGTTGATGAGAGAAAATAATCAGCATTGCCTATGGCTGGGAAATTCATCCTTCATTTGAAGCTAGTTGGCTAATCATTAACAAATAAGTGTTTATGTTTTATTCTTATGTTAAATTCCATTGTGTAAATAATTTATATGAACGTTGTGTGTTTTTGTTGCTTGAACATTTGCATTCATGTTTAATATACATTGTTAGATGCATTTATAACTATAGTATCAGTCAAATGGTAAAATATGTGTGTGACATGCAGCTGGTAAGCTACAAGAATTTGATTAGCAATAAATCTTAATAATTTAACGAGTTTTTGCATGTAATGTTGCTTAGTGGGGCACTGGGTACGTTACATACCCCAATGGAACATTATATTGGTGTAACCTGCCAGGGTTTATTTATGTGTGTTGATTGTCAGCCCTCTGTGCTAAAATCCCATACTCGTTTGGGTATTTTGTTGGCAGTCAAGCATCATTCTTTTTTTCTTGTTGTTGAGTACAGTTCAATGTGGAGGAATTATTGGAAAATTTATGTGTGTACTACACCTCAGGAAATCCCCTTTATGCTTGCTAGAAAATTTTAAAACCATCTTAATTTCTACAAGAATATTGTGGTATGTTCATTAGAGTCACTTCATTGACACTCCTTGTGGTCTTGTTTTTTATCCTCAGACACTTGGATTGATCTTCTGGTACCTTTAACCTCTTCCTTTTCATATACAACTCATACCCATACCGATTTATTGTTGTTTGTATTCTTTTATTTCAAAAAATTTCGTTATCATAAATTGCTCTGTAACAGGGTCCGGATGGAGGACTAGATGAAGTTCTAGATGGAGGACTAGATTAAGGTTTGGTTGAGGACTAGATTAAGGTCTGGATTGAAATTTAAATAGTTTTTCACCGGTTCAGGGGTTGGAATAAATTCCATAACTCTTCCTTTGGATTCTTAAATCGGAAATGCAACTTAGCATCTAATTATCCATTAATTGTTACATTAGATTGGTCATTCTTAACTCCTTTAATGAATTTGAGAAAAGAAAATTCACTCTTATTTATGGAAGAATGAGTTATGTTCTTCCTTGAATTCCTGTAATGGATTTGTAAGCTGTCGAATTTTTATTTATTGCGTTATGATGATTTTATTAGTTTTATAATGGGTACATGATGAAAGGTAGCATGTTAAATTATTTTATTGTTTAAGCATGAATGATCTCCTTATAGGGCCTAGATGGATATGTAAATTTACTTTGTGTCCTTATGCGACAGGTGATGATTAATCTTCTTATGGATCCCTCATATATGAATTTAGAATAGACTCGTTGATTGTAATTACGCTTATTATTTTTTCCCTTAGCTTTCTGATATTTATTTTCTTAGTAGATAATCCTCATTACTAAGTTGCATAGTGGAGTTACACGTGATTTAGATTATTTATGCTCCTTGGGTTAATACTCTTTATATAAACGCCTCTTACTCATTTACACTCAATGTTGCTGGAAGATTTATCAAGTAGAGTAGTATATTTTTTGCACTATGATGAACAATTGATGATTAGATGAGATTGATGAGCTAGTATGGATTTCAATTTATGTGGGGATATGGGCATTAGACACCTCCTTATTCCTCAAGAAAGTCGCTAGCCTTGAGACCTTAAATCGTTAAAATCTATTGGAACCTAGGGTTGAACGTTTATTATGTGTCCTGGAGGTCCTAAACTTGCAGGGTAGGTTGGGCAGGTAGTATCTTATGTCATTTTATGATTATCTTTATTATCCTTAAGTAGTGTTATGTTATCTCATATTTTCTTGATGTTATCTGATGATTTTCCTTATGATACAAATTGAGTGATTTATGATTCATGCTATGATGCATCATTATTTAAAAGAATGCATTGGTTATAGGCTGTTGTTTATTGTTTTAATGCATAGATATATGTATCTTTATTCATTGCAATGTTGTGCCATCTTATGTCGTGTAGGTTGTTAATGTGTTAATATTGTTTCATTAATATGTCAGATGATGTGCCAATGATGTCGTTATTAATTGTGATGTATATTTCCTAATCCAAAAAAAAAAATTACATGTTGTATGACGACTTGGTTGTCATAATGGAGGGTCGTTAAAGTGATCAATACTAACTCACCCCCGCCTCTCATTATTGGTGAATATTCCAACAATTTTGAGTTGTAGCAATTGGGTTTTACATCCGGAATTGTAGCAACTTGCTTTACGCCTAAAATTGTATCAGCTTGGAAATAAGATTGTGTTGCAACTACTAGATTCCTAAGAAATGATGTTAGTGGATGATAATAACGAGCTCCTTCCTAATAATTACGTAAAAATAACATAATAATGGTGTATGGAGTTGGATTCATACATTTGGTGAAAAATGAGGTGAACTGGACAATGGAAATATAAAAAAGGAAAGTGATAGATGGAAAATTTTAAGAAACAAGGTATAGATTGGTGCTAAAAGTATTCCATTTTAGGCACTTGTCACCACCAATGCCTCCAATTCATGGACATTTAACACCATTTTATATTCCTTGATTCAGATCCATTTAACTCAAGAGAACCATCATCCACCATTATTGACACCGCCAAATGGATTGCACATCTCCACTTCATAAAAAAATTTTAGTTACAATTATACATTTCTAGTTTCATGACACGAGCACGGGGCATTCCCTCCTCATTTGTATAAATATATTTATTCCTCTTCAGAGAAAACTTTTTTCAAATAATGTACACCTCTCCCTCCGAAGGACCACCCTAACGATTCCTCTCTATATTGTCTCCAAATATTCTACATAATGACATCAAAAGAAAAAGAAACAATGATATATTTTGAATATACGTATGTTCCTAACCTCACACATCAGGGGGCATATGTTATCACTGAAAAATCACTCACAACAATAAAGGTGATGGATGAAGAAATTACCAGTGAAACACACAAAAAAAAATATCTCCAACATTAACAAGATTCATTGAGAAAGACACAAAAATTTACAAATGGTTCCTTAAATTTTTGCAGCAGTCTCCCAAAGGCCTTTCTGAGCACATCTGGGCAAGCTAATACTACCAAATTCATGCAAATTTCACCAAATGCACAACTATCCTCAAATAAACTCGTGAAGATGTGGAAACGATGAATTTATGATTTTGGTTGGGCCTCATCCACTTACAACTTGGGTGTACCATGACAAGACACCCAAATCTAGGTCAAAATCTATCATTAAGTCCATTTAAGGACTACAGAGGTACCTACATGAGGGCCCATATTCACATTATAAAATATTTTTGTGAAATCTTGTATGAGTCCTATAAATACAAGCTTGAGGCATGCAACAAAGTAATCATTTATATGCATTGTTCCGTTGTTGAAATTTCTCTTTGAGAATCCATATTTCTTATAAAATAGTTTTAGCATCCATAGAAAGATCCATTATTGTCACCTCTTGAGAATTTTGGTAGGTAATTCTTCACCATTATCATTTCATTGTAATAAGAGAAGGAGGTTTGTATTGGGGAACTTAAGGGCCCTACCAAGGAGGAAGATGAGAACTCACAAGTTCCCTATATTTCTCCCAGGTGTTATCAATTAAAATCCTATCCATTGGTAGCTATATATTGTTCCTATTTTTAGTTTTTCATTTTCCGTTCATGCATGTTTAACTTTGTTATTTTTCCATTTTATTTTTTATTTTCTTTACTTGTTGGTCCAGTAACCAATTATCAATCTATTGTGGTATTTTGGTGGCTTGAAAAGTTATCCTAAGTGTTGGTTTTATACTCACCCAAGTGGAAAAATAAACACAACACTTGGTATCATGCTTTTAAATTCACCCTTATAGATTTGTAATATATGTATTGATTTTTCAACATGGGTGTTTAGGATGTATGGTGATACAAGAGTTTCCTTGATATGTTAGACCAATTATTAGTTTGTCCTTATGGGTCTTGTCTGAAAATATTCTTTCATATTCCTTGTATTCGTGCAAAGGGAAATGTTGTCACAAAGATTAACCCAAGGATACCTATGGTAATTACCTTTCCTTTCCTTAAAAACCAATAAGTTGAATATGAGAATGATAACACAGGTGCAGATAACCTATGATTAGAAAAAACCATATTGATTATTATTTCTCACAACACGGGGTTCTATTCAAAACAAATCTGAACCAATAATTCCCATTTAGTCTTTCCATATCCTATGTTCTATGAGTTTTAAGTAATAGTGCAAGGTAACATTTTTACTTCCGAACACTTGAAAAGTTACCTATAAATGGACCAAGTTTTAATCCTGATATGTATTATGAATTTTTTATCAGAAGCTGCATATAAGTGGTGAAAAATAATCATCAAGTACCATATCAGGAAACGAAAATGAGTAAACTAATTAGAGAAAACTAATAAAATGTACAGGTCAATTCTAAAATGATTTGAAAAACCTAAAAAGAAAAGCATCAACATCAAGGAAACCTAATATGTACAAAATTGGATCACTGAACATGAATAGGAGAATTATTTCATAATAATTTGACCATTGACATAGAGATCTTTCATGTCTCCCTCCAATTTTCTAAGTTTGAAGGTACCTAATCCAATATTTTGATGAATTTGGTATGGGTCTAACCATAATTTTTGAAATTTAGTGTGATTTCCTTTCATCTCATTTTTCTTGTCCCATTTGAAAACTAGATCCCATTCTTGAAAATATTTACTACCTATAGAGTATTTCTTAAAAAATATTTTAATCAACTCTTGATGTTGTATTAATTTATTTTTATATTTCTCCCTATCTTCCTCTAGGTTAAGGAGAACATTTAGTCTTGGTTGCATTACTAGATATTCTTTGTCTTGGACATATTGAGATAATTGTAGAGAAGGAAAAATAGTATGATTTAACAATACAACCACTTTTTCATATACTAGAAAAAAAGGGGAGTTTTCCAAGGGAACTTTGGGTGTTAATCGAACAACCCACAAGGAGTTAGGCATGAAAAAGTGCCAATTTCATTGATGTTTTGCTACAATCCTTTTTAGATTTTTAATCATATTTTTATTTGTGGATTCATCTAGCTTGTTACCATGGGGATAATAATTATCTATGTATTTTTTATTGATATTCTTTTCAAGTGCATAGTAAGTTAACTTCAACAAAGATAAATATTTGGCATTATCAAACACTAATGATTATGGGACACCAAATCTAGCTACAATGTGAGTATAAAGTTAAGATATCCCTTGGTTTTTGTTTACCACTTTGAGAGGAATCACTTAAATCCAGTGTGTGAATTACTGTATTGCAGTTAGGGTGTACTTTGGAAGCTTGGAAGAGTTAGGATAAATATTTCCTATCACATCTAAATCCCATTGTTGAAATGGGTCTTCAATTGAGACATGTTGAAGAGGAAACATAGTTTTGTTTTCCCTTCCAGCTACCTTTTGACATTCTTTGCATTTCCTTGCATATGTATGAGCATATATAAACAAGGTGGGCCAGTAATAACCCACTCTAAGAATATTATGTTCTGTGGTATCTCCTCCAAAATTTCCTATGGTTGGATCATCATGAATTTCATATATGACCTTTTCTGCATCATATTTCTCTAGACATCTCATGAAAACACCAGCATAGTTCTTCCTAAATAATATCCCTTGAGAAAGGTGATATTGAGTTGACTTGATCCTAAGAGATCTTTTATTTTTTGGTTCCATTTATTGTGGAGTAGTTCCATGAGTCAAATAATACTTCACCTCAAAATACCATGGATCTGTATTGAGAGGAATATAACAAACCTCCTTTCCAAACAAATTTCAATCTTCATAAATTCCTAGAGTCCTTGTCCCTTAAAAATATTTGCAGGCCTTATATCTAAGTTATATTATTGGAGAGTTGTCATTCAACTGCCTTTTTTTTCTTCCAAATCTTTCTGGACCAAGATATTCCACACAACAGGGTAAGGTACCACCACTTTGGGTATGGATTTAAGTAGATATGGTCTGAAATGTTTAACTTCTTCAAATATTACATAATCTTGTTTGTCCACTTATGGGAAATCAATTTATTTTCCTTGTATCCCGTAACTCATAAAAGAAACCATGAATTTATTCCCTTCATCATTTTTCTAGGTGAGGACTACTGCAAAACAAATTTCAGAGGAAAAAGGATGGATCCTAAAATCTTTACAAAAATCTGGGCTCATCAATGTTGGACCTTTAGCTATTTCTTTGTTAATTTTTATGAATGATTCCTTTTCTTTGGTCCCCATTTATAATAATAATTTTTTTGTATCATGTCTTGTAGAGGCTTAATAGTTTTTTCAAAGCTTGGAATAAACCTTTCTAAAAAATTGATTTTCCCAAGGAGTGATTCCATGGATTTCTTGTTATGTGGATATGGAATTTTTGAAATTTCCTCGGTTATTTCAGTTCTATAATTATCCCATATTTAGACAAAACAAAACCCAAAAATCTTCCTTTATTTATGGAAAAGATGGATTTCTTAGGATTCAAGGATATTCCATATCTTCTACACCTTTTAAATATTTTCCTCAAGTGACTTACATGGTCTTTTTTATCTTTCAAAAACATAGTAATATCATCAATACATACTACCACATAATTACCAATTAATCCTCTAAATGCAATATCCATGAGCCTTTAAAAAGTCCCCCCTACATTGATTAGACTAGATGGAATTTTCTTGTATGCATAAGTTCATGATTTGTTTCAGAAGGTGGTTTTCAATTGATCATCACGAGAAACTAGTACTTGATTATAACCAAAAAAACCATCTAATAGGGACAACATTGTGTAACTAGAGACACATTGCAAAATTTGATCCATGGGTGGTACAAGGTAATTGTCCTTTTCTGAGGCCCTATTCACGTTTATGAAATCAACATAATCTAATGTATCCATTATTTTTTCTTATAGGTACCAAGTCATCTATCCATTGGGTGTGTCTGGTTGGAAATATGATCCTTGTTGCCAAGGGTTTATTCAACTCTAGATTTACCAAAGGCTCCAAGTTTGGATGTATATTTCTTAGGTTTTGGTGAAATGGATTTGTTTGAGGCTTCATAGGTATGATATGATGAATAATATTAGTATCATACATATTTAAATCACCATATGTCCAGGGAAAAAAGGAGTTATATTACTTGAACAATTTAATGGAAGCTTGTTTCTCAGTTCGGGAACAATTCTTGTCAAGGGTGACATTTTGTGGCATGCTATTTGTCCCAAGATTAATTACTTCAAACTGCATGGATTAACTATTTTTTTTCCAATTTTTGACCTTATTAAATTTGTCTTGGAGATCATAACTATTTCCAATCCTTACCACAGTCTTAGGAATATTATTGATTGAAGTGACTTTTCTTCCTTTCACTTGATCTATTGAGTCTTATGTATCGAAGTTAACCTATTGATCATGTTGAACTTCATCAATGAAAGAATCTTTTAAATTATATTCTAGATGTAGAAAACTTATGATTTGTTGGATTTTATCAAAGTCTCTCCATTTTTTTTATGTTTTCAGGAACTAAGGGAATGTACAACAGTTCCACAAAAAATGTATTAGACATTATTCCTTCTAATGGAATTATTCTATATGCAACAATGGCTAATAAATATGCATCATAATTTAATGAACGAGGAACATGAACGATATTAAATGAATCAAATTTTTTAATCATGTCCCATACCTCTTGTTGGTAATGTTTAAGGTGGATGGACAATAAATGAATATTTTTTCTTATATGCCTTATCACAATCTTTGAATCACCAAATATATTTATCAGTTTCACCTTCATGTCCATTTCCTTTTTCATTCCTTTAATGAGAGCTTTATATTTAGCAGTATTATTAGTGCATTGGAATTCAAGTCTTCATGCAATTATATTTATCTTGCCACTATGGTCTTTCAAGATGCATCTAGCACATGTACCTTCAAGAGACTTGGATCCATAAAGAAAAAGAATCCAAATGTTAGGATCACCTTTAGATTTAGATTGGGACCCAATGATTGTTTGATTTTATAATTTTTTCTTCTTAGTAGAATTAATATGTAGAACTAGTTTATTTCTAAAAACTATATTAGTATGTCCATAAAAATTAGCGTCATTTATATCTATTATATCACAATTGGGCTCAACAATCTGAGTGAAATGAAGGATTTTAGATAGTGTGAATGATTCTACATGGGGACAAATTTCAGAAATTTGATTTCCAAAGAAAGATTCCAAATCATAGTTCCCCAATATTGAATAATTGATCATTATGGGTACATTGGGATCATTTAAATATGTTACTACATGTTTCATATATCATTCCCTATACACCCTGATTCGGTTTGGTTTCCCAATGTAAGGCAATGATAGATGTGACCAATCTGTGGTAAAGTTATCATTTATCTCTCCTAAATGGCATTCCATATGTTTATGGAATGTCTACCATGATTATGTATATTGTTTGATGGACCATTGAGCTGGATGCCAATATGAGTTAACTAATTTTTTAACTCTCTCAGAACCTTGACATTTGACTTGTCTAACTGTATGATCTAGATGTAACATTTCTCAGGTTTATCATTATGTTTCTCATAAAATCTAAGGGGCATGAAATTTGATAAATCTCTTTAATAAACCATACAATTATGGACATTTCTATTAAAGATTCCAAAGGTTAGATTATATTTCAACCTTTTTCCAATAAGGGATGAATTGAGAATGGATTGTTTATGTGGGGTCATCCTTTTAGAATTTTGACTGAATTTACTCTTCCCTTTACTTCCTCCCACATTATCGTCTTTGGTATTACTTGGAGCACTACCTTATAATTTTTTCATGAAATTGTCTTGGATCTGAGGAAAATTCATAAGCTCAAATGGAGAAATGTTATCTTTTGTTATTTTTAGGTCTTCCAAGAAATCACAATTGATTTCAGATGGAGGAGTACAATGTGTAGTTTCTTTATCACAAGAGTGTGTCATCTGTATATTGGATGTTTTCTTATCACGATCAAAAGTTGAAGGAGAATATAAGGATGATGTCATACTTCCACTCCTAGTGGTCACAACTTTCTGGGACATGTGTATTTCTTCAAAGTCTTCCTCTTACCCTTCTTATAAACCAAAATAGATATCCCAAAAGGAATTGAACTCTTGTTCATCTAGTTGCTTGGTGTCCTGGGACAATTCTTTTTGTTCTGATTCCCCCTCTTCTTCTTCTCCATCTTGCTTTGAACCAATAGGGGTTTCATTTTTCCAATGTTTAAAGGCCTTTACAAAATTTTCAATATTTATGGAATTGGTAGGTGGATTTGTTTTAGTGGTGTGGGGAGTGGTTTTATTGGGAGGAAACTTGAATAATTTTTTGGGATTCAAACTACCTTCTCCAATACTTTTCTTCATGTCAAATATTTCAGTGGAAGGCTTCTTTATAATTATCTCCAGTTCTTCTATGTTTGTGGACTCTCGATCCTTCTTATCTCTAGGGGGTTTAGCCATAGTAACCATGGTTTTGGCACCAATTTTTTCTTTTGAATCCTCAAATCTAGGGTTACTACTGAGATTGAGCACATATTTTTCAACCTTAATAGCTTCTTTTAGGTACCTTCCATAGTATCCTTTTTTTCCTTTTTAACAAACATTTCCATTGAAATAGGGAGGGATGAGGTGTATAATTCAATTGAAACATCATCAACAAGCTTGGAAGCTAGAGGGATTTTATTTATTAAGGTGATAAACCTCTGACTAAAACATTTTACGTTTTCTTTTGATTCCATTTTTATCCTTGAAAGATATAGGACTAAGGTTGATGGGGTTTTGTCCCCACCAATGCTTTTATAAAAGAAATTTCAAAAGTATTCCAACTAGTAATCGAATCTTGAGCTAAAGAGAAGTAGCAATTTTATGCTTTGTTTTCAAACATATATGAACAAATCATGCAAATGGCATCCTCATGTTCTACATTAATTAACTTGAAAGAGATAAAAAATTTCTTAATATGATCTTCAATGGAGTCTTTTTTTTAGGGTTAAACTTGAAAATGATTTTTTTAGGATGTTTAAGTAGTGGGTGCACTCCCCCGGACACTACAACAATGTCTAGGAATAACCAGGGTTGGTTATTTGGTTGATTGGCATTGGATCTAGCCATCAGTTCAGGTTTTTCATGGATTTCCCCTTCTAGTTATTCTTCATTTTGTCTTCAGGTTCACCCTTGGGAGTTATAGGTAGACAAGTAGGAGGAATGTGAGGTTGACCACCCTTGGCTACAAAATAATTCTCTAAGTCGAAGTCTGAGGTCTTTGTAACTCCTCATAAGACTTGTGAAAGTATGTAATTAGGATTTTTGACTTTTATGTTCTCTTCGTGGGTTCAAGGAATTTCAAAAGTTGGTTCCCTGACATAAGTATTCTATATCCCCAATGAATCAAACATTCAGGATGATGTTTCCCAGTTTGTCTACTCCACTATCAATTTAATACACACTCATTACTTTCTCAATTTAGTCTTTAGAGAATAACCAAGAGGTTGGTGATAGGTTATAAGTTTAGGAAACACTTCAATGAGTTGAGACTTTTGTTGGTGTATTTACAGAGCATGACTGAGGATTAAAAATTTTCTTAGGGTCAGTTGACTGGGAATCACTATGTTGAGTCATGTTTATTAGTGGATTTGAACGAGTAGGATATTGGAATTTCTTAGTATCCATCCAGTTTGATGGCCCTCCTTCTAGCATCATTTGCTTTGATGGTTTCAAATGGCATGTCAAGTGGGTAATAGAGAATGCCTAATGGCATGTCCCAATTAGACCTACTCTCCTTCGAGATAATATTTTTGACTAGTATGTGGGCCTGGTTTCCACTCTTAAATATTGTCAATTATGAATTTGAGAAATACATGTTCTCATATGAATTAAAATATAAACTAAATGCCTAACTACTAATATCTAAATCTATGCTAACCTGGTCTATGCTAACTTATTCTATCCTAACTAATAGCAGACTAAAAGCATAAGCACAATGAAAAATGATATCACCATCAACAAAAAAAAATCATGTATGCTAGTAATAAGTGAAAAAAATAATGGTATACACACATTAACAATTAGTTTTTGATTATATCCATAATGCTATTTATGTAATCATAAGGAAATAATTGACGACATAAGTGTCAATAACAAATATAACAAATAGTTCATACAAAAGTTTTTTGTAAAACTTAAGAATAAGAAAAATACATAAAGAGAAATCTCATACACATTTCTCTAGACCACAAATTCCCAAAAAGTTGACTCTTTCTCTTTATCGTTAGGAAGTAATGGTATTGTCTCCAACATACAATGGGAAAAATTCATTCCTTTACATTCCAAGATCTCTTTTATAGAAGAAAGAGATTCACTTCAGTTAAAATTTACTCTTCAACTTCTATATTAGATGATTCATATTACATTTAGAATTTAGTCAAAAACCTTGGAGACTAAAAATTGAAATGACACATGATCAGGGGATCAAATTTTGCTCAAAAAATCAAAGTGCTCGGAATCACTTCAAATCAAACAAGAGCATGTGCCTCGTCATTAAAAACCCAACACAACTCGTTTGGGTTCAAACGGACGTTGGGAGCGAGAGATATTGTGATCTGTTCGAATCGTCAAATAGGCAAAAAAAAGGGACACTGACTGTGCAGTCTGTATAGTCTGTACAGGCTGACGTGGCAGAGACTGTATGCTGACATGGCAGAGATTGTACGCTGATGTGGTAGAGGTGACATGGCAATTTTGGATTGGCTGATAGTTGGATGAATCATGTTTCGACACGTGGCAGTTTTTGGTTTGTGGTTGAGTGCCACGTGGCACCATTGTATTGGGTATTGGTTCAAAACTATATGGATTCCATGGGATTCGAACCCCGGACCTCCCCCATCGGTCAAAGCCTTTGCAAAGTCCGCCCTGCCAATGGGCCACACATTGTTCCTTATTTGATATATGTGTTGTATTGTATTTGAATTTGTGTAATGTTGCATACGACGGGGGGGTCGGGCCGGGGCTTAGCCCGAACCCGCGGTTGTATTGCTTTATACATATGACCATACCATATTGCGTGCGCGAGAGTTTTGTATTACAAACTGAGCTAGCCCCCGGTTTCGCATGTGACCATATCATATGCAATGGTTGGCATGCGTTTTGGTTTTAATTTGTGGTCTGAACTGTTGAACGACCTGCCACTTGTTATGTTTCTATTTTCCTTTGAACGTAGCCCCTTTTTCTAATAGCACGTGGTCATATGGACGACCCATGTGCCCACGAGTTTGGCGGTTAGGGGCTGGCGCGCCCATAACCGTCCTACAGTTCACACCGTTTGCACGGTTGCGTTCGGTGCCAGGTTTTTGCGCTTAAATAAGCGTGTGTGCTAGGTTGAATGTACAGAGGTGCATTTTGTAGATGCAGAGACAACAAGCTTGAAGGGGAGACTTCAAGGAAGCCTATCTTCTTCATTTTTTGGCCAAACGAGGTGCCAAAAAAGCCCAGCTAGGGGTTTTTGGACGTTCTGAAGCCATTGGAGTAGTCTATTTGGAAGTTTGAGCATTGTAAAGCACATTTTTGATCACTTTGACCAAATAATACAAATGATCCATTGGAAGCCGGACCAGGAGATGTAGCCCAAGAGAGGGGTGAACTCCTTTATGATTTGCTGTGTTATGTGTTTTCTGTTCATTGATTATGCTGCTGTTTATATGCATCTTGAATGTGTAAATCCTATTAATGATGTGTTGCACAGTTGATCCATTTTCTTTTAACACATAAATTTTACTTGCAAATATTTTCAAGAATACAAGTCTTCTTCATTTTTAGATCAAGTTGGTATCAGAGCATAGGTTTTTGAAGACTTGATTATTTGCAAGTGTTTTGTTTTCTGATG
>ML794887.1:549226-563915 GCA_009831015.1 Picea engelmannii | reverse complement strand
GTGCTAAGCACTCTTCGACTCAAACGTCGCCATTTGAAGCATGTTTTGGCTATTTTCCCAAATCTCCTTTAGATTTTATCTTTGGGAAGGATATTGCTATCGATGGTCAATATGACATTGATAGGGCAGAAAAGTTCATTGAAAAAATTTAGTCGATACATCAAGTGGTGCAAGAGCAGTTGGAAAAGAGTCAAGCTAAGTACAAGACGAGACATGACAAGCATCGTGTTGATCACAGTTTCCAAGCTGGAGATGAATTTTGGCTTTACATCAGTAAGGAGAGACTTAAAGGGGAAGGTAAAAAATTGAAACCGATTCGATATGGTCCTTTCAAGATTGTCGACAAGATTGGTAACAATGCCTTTCGTTTAGATTTGCCTCCTTATATGCAAATGTATGCGGTTGTTAACACTGAGAATTTGAAATTGTATGAGCCTCCATTGATTGATGATCATGGAGAGCATGTTCAGATTCCTTCTATAGATGATTTTTCCCCGGAATATCTTACAGAACTGCATGAAGACACCATCCTTGACAGGAGAATGCGAACTTCAAGATGAGGAAATGTGGAGTATCTTCGAGTTGGTCTTAAAGGTACAAATCCAAGCAAAGCCAAGTGGATTGAGGTTGGAAGGGTGAGGGAACTATACCCTCATCTTCACATAGACTGAAAATAGTTTTTTGGAGGTCCAAAAGCTTCCCAATGGGGAGGTGTGATTAGGGGATCAAATTTTTCTCAAAAATTCAAAGTGCTCGGAATCACGTCAAATCAAACGATAGCGTAGGCCTCGTTGTTAAAAACCCAACACAACTCATTTGGTTTTAAATGGACATCGGGAACGAGATATATTGTGATCTGTTCGAATCGTCAAACAAGAAAAAAAAAGTGACGCTGACTGTGCAGTCCGTACAGTCCATACAGGCTGACGTGGTAGAGATTGTATGCTGACATGGTAGAGGTGACGTGGCAGTTTTGGATTGGCTGACAGTTGGACGAATCATGTTTCGACATGTGGTAGTTTTTGATTTGTGGTTGAGTGCCACGTGGCCCAGTCATGGGATGCCATGTGGCACCATTGTATTGGGTATTGGTTCAAAACTATATGGATTCCGTGGGATTCAAACCCCGGACCTCCCCCATCGGTCAAAGCCTTTCCAAAGTCCACCCTACCAACAGGCCATGCATTGTTCCTTATTTGATATATGTGTTGTATTGTATTTGAATTCGTGTAATGTTGCATATGGAAGGGGGGTCGGGCCGGGGCTTAGCCCCAACCTGCGGTCATATTTCTTTATACATATGACCATACCATATCATGCACGTGGGAGTTTTGTATTACAAATGGAGCTAGCCCCCGGTTTCGCATGTGACCATATCATATGCAACGGTTGGCGCACATTTTGGTTTTAATTTGTGGTTTGAACGATTGAACGACCCGCCACTTGTTATGTTACTATTTATCTTTGAACGTAGCCCCTTTTTCTGATAGCGCGTGGTCGTATGGATAACCCATGTGCCCATGAGTTTGGCGGTTGGAGGCTGGTGTGCCCATAACCGTCCTACAGTTCGCACCGTTTGCATGGTTGCGTTCGGTGCCAGGTTTTTGTGCTTAAATATGCGTGTGTGCTAGGTTGAATGTACAGAGGTGCATTTTGTAGATGCAGAGATAGCAAGCTTGAAGGGGAGACTTCAAGGAAGCCTATCTTCTTCGTTTTTTGGCCAAACGAGGTGCCGAAAAATCCCAGCTAGGGGTTTTTGGACGTTCTGAAGCCATTCGAGCAGTCTATTTGGCAGTTTGAGCATTGTAAAACACATTTTTGAGAACTTTGAGCAAATAATACAAATGATCCATTGGAAGCTGGACCAGGAGATGTAGCCCAAGAGAGGGGTGAACTCCTTTATCATTTGTTGTGTTATGTGTTTTCTATTCATTGATTATGATGTTGTTTATATGCATATTGAATGAGTAAATCCTATTAATGATGTGTTGCAAAGTTGATCCATTTTCTTTTAACACATAAATTTTACTTGCAAATATTCTCAAGAATACAAGTCTTCTTCATTTTTAGATCAACACATCAGATTAGGTGGCGTGCTATGTGGATGATTTCATTTCCATGTATGAATTCCATATACTAAAATTTTGTTGAATGTCATGTAATCTCTCCAACTTCATTTTTTCCAATTAGAGTTCTCCATCATAGATCATAGTGACTACATATTTCTTGATTTATTTTTTTTATCCTTTTGACATAGTCTTTGGTACATGTATTCAACTCAATAGGATTCACCAAATATTTTTGCAAGTTGTCTTGCTTTAATTGTTTAAGTTGTTGTATTTTGTATTTTCTAGTGTCTACGAGTTCGATTACATCCTTCAACTTTATTTCATGAGGGCCCACATATTCTAAGCATACCATCAGTTCCATCCCATAATTTTCTAATACATCATGTAATGAGTTCCATATTCTTATGAAATATTTAGTGCCCCTTTCTCCATCCTATTAAACTTCATCAAATATTTCTTTATATGAATCAAATGAAATTTGATTCTTTGATTTTTTTTTACATCATATCTTGGAAAATTATCTGGAACCTAGGGGTATCTTTCCTAGAAGTCATCAACTATGTCAAAATCACATTAGGATTCACTCCATTTACTTATCTTATCATTTACTTAGACCCACACTCTTTTACGTCATCATAGTTCCTTTGTATTTCGCCAATGTCTTGAAAACTTGTGACTATCTTTCCCTTAGCTCCTCATTCCCCTCTAATGCTTTGGTTTTCACTACTACCGTGGCATTTATCTCTTAGTTATTCTTAACAATAGAAATACTCCAACTCACTTGTTAATATGTTATATAGTTCTTTGTCCTTGTCTTCGTGTTCTCTCTTTCTGGCCTCCCTTTTTATAATATCTTGTGCAATTAATGCCTCAAACTTCCTTTTCATTTATTTCTATTTATCTTCTTCTAATAAACTTATAGCTTATTTTTACTTCTCATATGTGATATTGATCAAATCTTCTTCAAAAGACATGACCCCTTTGAAGATGTCCTCTTGTGGTTTCTCTTCATGTAAAATGGTATGTAATAGTCCCACAAAATTTATATGTTCTTCTATTATTTTATTGGGGTCATAATGTCTAGGTTTCGATATGCATAGAAGTAATTCTCTTAAAGATTCAACTTATTTTCTTGCATGTGGTAAATTAGAGTGGGAACGGGGAATTTCCACTAGTATCTTTTCTGATTAGCATTCAACTCAGTTATGATCCTAGCTTATTTCATTTGATATGATACTTCACAGATAAGAAACTTCTGAGGTATCAACTTGGGTAGAAGGTGAGGGATTCCAGAGCTTCCAAATATTCATATTTAAGTACAATACTTGCCAACAAAACAGTCCCCAATTTCCTTTATATCTTTCATGGATTCAAATGATATTCTCAAATTTGTAAATGAGAGAATACAAAGGTATAAGAAAATGTTCACATATCTCATATGTAGTTACTCCCTCTAACTATAATTCTAGATTTGGAAGAAATAAATATGAACTGGAAATAGGCTAGGTTTACATTCCCATCGCATCCCTAGAAAATGAACATTTGCACACAAAACATCAATTAAATATGCAAACATATAAAATCCTAGTGGTTTGAGGGTATAAGGACTCTTTTTTGTCTCAAATATGTTAATTGACAAGAGTTGTACCTAGTTGAAGATGTGTTGCTTCTCTGCTACATAGTAGGCCATAGGAGCCCATTGTCTTTTGAAATGTGTGTTGTTTTCCTTGCCATATAATATACAAATCAGGGAATTTAGGAGTCTATAGGGTTGTTTCATGTGGTGCATGAGAAACAATTTGTTACCTTCACGTGAGAGAGTTTCCCCTTCTTGCCACCATTTTTCAATAACTTCTTATTGATCATCATGTTGAACTTATACATCAATGAAACATTAAGAGGATAAATGAGAATTGGTATATTGTACCAGTTATGGATGTCTTTAGTCTTCAAAGAAACTATAGGATGTTTATTTTCATCTAATATAATACAAGAATTATTGTCCAAATGAGAAGACATTGATTTATTTTCATCTGTATACGAAATTAGGGATAAACCAGATGTTATAGAATATAATCCACTTTTCTGGATATTTTGATATACATTCAAAGTATTCATCATCGAGCATAAATTTTCCCTTGTGGAACATTTCATATATTTCACTCCATGACATACAATTTTTTAGACCGTCACATTATCGAGTATCTGCAAGCAACATAGATTTTTGGTCTTTGTCTATACAAGTGAGTTATCAATAGCTCCTTGACCTATTTTTCTAGCATCGTTCATGACTTGAGGCTTTGACATTTTGAAGGATGAGAAATGAGTGAGTGAATATAATCAACAAGTATCCCTACAACGAACTATTTTACCATGCACAAAATTTATCATTCTAGATTCTACAACTTAATAGGTTCAATTTTGTTTCATAATCAATTTCAAATGAAGGATAATCGATATGTATTCAAGTTTTAATTAGGTATAAATTCACTTAGCAGTTTCACACAATTCGCATTGATTGTTTTGAATGAGTCAATTCCATGGTAGAAGGAAACTCTACATTACCACTAATGATCTTTGTCAATACTCTATCAAGAAAAATATCTTTAAAAAGGTGAATATCAAGAATATTTTCATTTAGAAAGGATTTATATCGATGATCTAGGAGGATCCAGGAATGTTCACAAAGGTCCAGGAGGATCCTGAATGCTCACGGAGGTCTAGGAGGATCCATAAAATCTCAAAGTTTGACCATATTAAATGCTCTCTAAAACTACATAATTGCATAGAGCTCAGCGATATATTTCCAATGAATAAAAATCACCTCAAATGGAGCTCGTATGAAAAAGTTATAGCCGGTCAAAGTTTAGGTCAAATATGGAAAAAGTTAAAGTCAAGGTCACATGTGTCAGCACTGAAAGGGTGACATGTTTCCTCTCTGTATAGTAGGATGAAATTATCATGATGTAGAGTGACATCATCAATGTGACGTGCAAACGTGACAATGTGCCACATTTCACCTAGAAATGGACTTTTCAAGGATCTATTTGGACCAATATAATTTTGACACGTGTCATCTATACAATGATGTGGAAAGGTACAATAGCTAGACAGGTGGACCAATTGGATACTAACAAGTGTAATTTTGTGCATACAAGTAGTAGATACGTCATCATTGACATGGTAGGGGTTGGACAGTCGGCCAATGATAAGCCTCCACGTGGGCCAATCAAATGGTGCCATGTGACACCTTCCGGAAGACCAAGTTAGGTTGGGTATAAAAGTCACTAGGGCTCAATAGATTCAAATATTTGACCTCCAAGAACCTGCCAAATGAATTCATCACATGCACTAACCAATCTTTCAAATTATTTTATTGAATATTCCAATAGGGGTAAATATATCTATTAGGGTGTAAGTGTAATATGCTAAAGGAAACAGAGTCTATGGGGCTTGACCCCTCCACCTCCCACTATTTCGAATGAATTGACACATAAGGAACCTACCAATGCACCACCCATGGATATTGTTACAAGCAACCCACAAACTATATTAAATGTTGATTCTAATGTTAGTGCATAGAACATGTACGATTGGGGGCCTTCATCCTATTTATCGACACATATCCCAATGTTTACACACATCCCAAGATAGGAATGAAGTTAGAGGTTTGCATGGATCTCGAGACCATGGAAATATATTGGTTTCATAGATTTTCATGCAAGGAGAGAAGCCGAATTTGGTATTTTCTCGATATGTGTACCATGAAGTATATTGATTGAATATAGGTAAGTTTATACTCATTTTTCTGATAAGAGTTCAATGGTGATGTTATTTTTGTGCTAATAGGTCATTTGTGAAAGTATTTGTCTATATTTTGATTAATGAGTGCCATAGTGCATCATTTGGCGTGTAAACAGGGTAAACTTGAGCTAGTTCAAAATATGGTCGACATTATACCCATTTTTCTAACAATTTTGCAAGGAATGCAATTGTAAAATATATATCTGATTTTGAGCAGTGGAATTCGAGAGTGACTTCAAAATTGGCTTTGTAAGTCCATATTGTAATGTAACTTGACATTTTTAGGTTATGAGAAACAATTTGATTGTTTGAAGGGATCTTGGAAATGAAGTAAAATATGTCATTAATATTGTATAACTTGAGCTCTTTTATTTTATGCTTTGTTATTTCATAATTTTTCAAATTAGTCATCATTTTATGAGATTTTGGATAAGAAGCACATCATTATTTTTCTTCAAATCACCTCAATATGATCAAGAATTCTTTTGAATCAGGTTATATGATATATGAATATTTTAAAGGAATAAATGTATCTAGGGATTTTTGGATCAAGTGGTATTAGAGATAGCTTTGGCGTGTATTTGCAAGCTATTGATGTGATGAGGTCCAAGAATCAAGTTGGAAAATGTTTCGAAGACTCTTTTTGAGAGGAAAAAATGATTAAATCTCTCATGAAGTTAAGGCTACATAAGAACATTAAATAAAAAATTCAGAAGGACAATTTTGAATTAAGAATGAAATTTAAAAACTCTCGAGGAAGAGAAGTAGAAGCTGCAAGATCGATTGATATGTCATGAGGAATTCCATAGAGGTATTTTTCATGGGTTTGAAAGGAAGTTGCAGAACAAGGATCAGGTATTGGCACTATCAACATCAATCCATGAAGATTGGCAAGTTGAGGATGTAAAATATTTGATGCAAGAGAAAATAACTCCTTGAAAGGGAATAATGGAGAAGGATGATTCTTCAAATTATTATTTTTCCTATCAAAATGGAGAATAATCAAAGACGGTCGAAGAAAGGAGAACTTCATATGAGGAGGTCCTTCATAGGAAGTTAGTCTTACATTCCAATCCAAAGAAAGGTAACATATGTAAGAAATCTCTAGAGAAAGATGTGCATTCTAATGAGGAAATGAAGACTTTTCCCACTAGTAAATGGTCTATGTATCTGTGTGCTTCCTGTGGAAATAGTAACCATGATATGAAGAGATGTCGAAGAATAGAGTTTGTGCAAGAAAATCCATCTCAGAAGAAGGATACAGGTAAAGGGAATTTCTCAAAACAAAGGAAAGGGGGAATGACAAGAAGGGATTTTGGTTGAATATGGGAACAAAACACTCTACTCTTATTGTGATAAAAGTGGACATCAAATTGAGAATATTTGGACACTTTATCCACACATACATCTGAATTAGAACTGAAAAGATGTAAAGGTACTTGCAAGAAGACAAGCAATAGTCCCAAATAAAGTTAATAGTCTTGCTGAAAGAATTGAGATAGACTACTTCTTAATGGTTGGTCTTAACAGAGTGATATATGAAGACATAAAGGAATGGTTTTTGGAAAGTGGCTCATCTCACCACATGACCAAGATGATATTACTATTCCTGACATTCTCAGAGATCAACAAAAATTGTTATGTAGGATCTATAACTAACACCAGACAAACAATAAAAGGGTATGGATATGTACTATTCCAACTTGATTCGGGAGGACTTATGGGAATAGAGAATATATTATATTTTCTATATTTCAAGGTAAGCCTGCTCTCAGTTGCAACTTTTTAATATGAAGGCTATGCAATTGCATTCCATAATGACCAAGTACTTGTGTATTCAAGGGAAGCTACTCAAGACACAACAATAGTTCTTGGTGTTCGCAAGGAGAGGTTATATAGGTTATTGGAAAGACTTGTAATCTAGTATAATGGTTTATTGGATTCAACATCAGATTCAATGTCAAATTAAACATCAACGTTTGAGGAATTTTCAAAGATACGAAGATGTGAGACTCCTTCCAATACTAAGTGGAGGATGATTCCATGAATAAGCCATCCATCAGACAATATTTTATTATATATATATATATATATATATATATATATATATATATAGAGAGAGAGAGAGAGAGAGAGAGAGAGAGATAATCTAATATGCATATGTAGATACTTCCTAAGTCTTTGTAATGTTGTATTAAAATTCTTGTAAGCCACTCATTGCAGATTATAAGAGTGAGATGAATTTTGTAAGAGGATTTCTATATAGCCACCTTATATCTTGTTAAGAGTGAGAGGAATTTTGTAAATGGTTTCTATATAGCCACTTTGTTATATGAGTGAGAAGGGATCTTACAAATATTTCCAGGCCTTTCTACAACAATATAGACAATTGTATTGTCTTGTTTTCAGCTAAAGGGATACATATGGATCAAATTGTCTAAGTCAACATTCTTGTTATGAAGTATCAAAGGCGAAGGCAAAACAAATGTAGGAAATTGGAACATGGAGATCGAAAGCGGGAAGGGCATTGAAGCTATGTAAATATTCCTAGAGTTGGTAAAGGAGAAATAATATTTTTTCTAAGAGGATGTAGGATATAAGAATCTTCAAGATATTATTGCATGTTTGTGTAGATGTATACCTTGAGCAGAAGAAGTTTAGACTGTACAAATATAATTGTTTTCAAGGAAGGAGAAATAACATGAACAAGGAATTCATTCAGAGACTCCTGAAGATACAACCATAGTATAGGAACAAAGAGTCCAAAAGAGAAAGGCATAGATCAACATTCGACTTGGTTTCATATTGGCCAATATAGAATATCTTTAGCAGAAAAGGATATTGGAGTGGATGTTGAGTACAAGATTCAGATTCAGATATTGTAGAGACTTAGTGAGTAGAATTTTGTTATGAATGAATTTATGAGACAAAACCAAAGCTATATCTATATTAGCTAGTGGAAAAGATCCATATTTAGATCTGTATCCAACAAAGAAAATAAAATTACATTTATGTAATATTTAAGATCTACGATCCAAGATGAAGAATTAGTCCCTGAATATTCGATAAGGTGGAAGAGTGACAAAGCATCATCATCACTAAGTTATTGGATAAGAGAATTACATTAAGATGAAAGAGTGAGTAAGATTTATCATCAATAAGTTGTTGTAATATTCATACTTTTGGAGGACCAAAAGTTCTTTAGTGAGAAGGTGTAATCCAGGAGGATTCATAAAAGATCAAACTTTGATAGTCTCAAATGTGCTCTAAAACTACATCATTGCGTAGAGCACGACGATAGATTTCCAACAACATACAAATCTCCTCAAACGAAGATCATATGCAAAAGTTATAGCCGATCAAAGTTTAGGTCAATCAGGGAAAAAGTGAAAGTCAAGGTGACATGTGTCACCACGGGAAGGGTGACACATGTCCTCTCTGTACAGAAGGATGATGTCAGCATGATTTACAGTGATGTGGAAGAATGACAATGTACCACGTGTCACCTAAAAATGGAATTTTCAAGGGTCCATTTTGACCAATAAAGTTTGACACTTGTCATCCGTACAATGACATATTAGATGACATGGAAAGGTATAGTAGGAAGATAGGTGGACCAATGGGTGAATGAGAAGCGAAATTTTGTCCTTATAGGTGGAAAAAAGATCATCACTGATGTGGTAGGGGTCGTATAGTCGTCCAATGATAGGTCGCCACGTGGGACAATCAGATGGCACCACGTGGCACCTTCTAGAATCCCAAGTTGGGATGGGTCTAAAATTTTTGGCCTTTAACCTCCAAGCACCGACCAAAAAACTTCACCATGTGCACTAACCAATCCATCCAATGGTGTTATCGAATATTCCAATAGAGGTAAATATATTTATTAGGGTGTAAGTGTAATAAGACAAAGGAAACGAAGTCTGCGGGGATTGAATCGTAGACCTACCATCATTTCCAACAACTTAACACATAAGGAACCTACCAATGTGCCATCCATGGATATTGTTACAAACAACTCATGAGCTATATGAAATGTTGATGTTGGTGTTAGTGCATAGAACGAGTGTGGTTGGGGGGCCTCACCCTATTTATGGGCACAAATCCCAATGTTTACACACATCCTGAGACAAGAACGAAGTATGAGGTTTGCATGGATCCCAATACTAGGGTACTTTATGGATTGCATAAATTTGCATGCAAGGAGAGGATCCTAATTTGGTATTGTCTCGATATGAGTGTCATGAAAAATATTGATTGGATATAGGAAAATTTATACTCATTTTTCTTGTTTTTCGGAGAGGCATTCAATGGTGATGTTATTTTTGTTATAATAGGTAATTTATGAAATTATTAGTCCATATTTTAATTAATGAGAAGCATAGTGCATCGTTTGGCGTGTAAATATGGTAAAATTTAGCCAGTTTAGAATATGGTCGAATTTATACTCATTTTTCTTAGAATTTCGTAAGAAATTCAATGGTAAAATCTATATATCAGTTTGAGCAGTGGAATTGGAGAGTGAATTCAAAATTGGCTTTGTAAGTCCATATTGTAATGTAATTTGAAATTTTGAGATTATGAGAAGCAATATGACTATTTGAAAGGAACTTCGAAATGAAGTAAAATATGTCATAAATATTGTATAACTTGAGTTATTATATTTTATCCTGTGTTATCTCACAATTCTTCAAATTACTCATCATTTTATGACATTTTCAGTAAGAAGCACATCATTATTTTTTTCCAAATCACCTCAATAGGATCAAGAATTATTTTGAATCAGCTTAGATGCTATATGTATATTTTAAAGGAATAAGTGTATCTAATGATTTTTGGATCACCCGATAATCCTATCAAGACCTTTATTTTTCGGAAACAAGGAAATCTAGAAAAAGGAGCTATTTAGAAAATATTAGGATAAATTAAGGTGTCGGAAAGGTGATTTTCGGATGGTTGCTTGGGGATGACATTCTATCGGGAAAAAAATATTCATAAAAGAGTTTCTTGGGAAAATTCTTTCTAGAAAAGGTTTGGTATTTTACTAACTATTTTCTCTACGAGTATTCCCTGAAGGAACATCCTATACCTCGAAAATGTGTCTCTTAAAATAAGGCATTATACACAAGCTGATTTAAGCCCTCTTTTTCTGTAAACGAACCAATGAATCACAATATTTTGGGATATTATGACTGAATTAATGGAATCACATAATCAAGGGTAAGGAGATTTATTTTTGGGAAACAAGAGTGTGCAAGGTATGTGGTTTCTCCCGATGGGAGAAAAAATGATAACATGGCTCAAACGTTTCATCTCATTAATATTTCCCAATAGAGAAATCACAATTCCCTATTGACTTTTAGGATTTGGTAAAAAGGTATTGACATGCACGCACTTCTTGAGTTGGATTTCCCGATGAAAAAAATCCCAATATCCCTCACAATTGGTTATATGAGTGAATTTTTGACTTGTGGGTCAGGGAGGGTTTTCGAACTGAGATCATATATGATTATTAATGAAGAGTCTCGTGATAATATTAGGGGAGTTAACAAGACATCTAATAAATACAACTATTTGTAGTTAATTTTGAGACTACATTTATATAATATCAGTTCTTGTACAAGTACTAAATCATGTTAGTAGTGACAAAATTCCTTGATGAAAATTTTGAAAGGGGGACCCATTGTAATACTCTGGGACAGAGAATTTTAGAGGGTGGTTGTGGGGGAACAACACATGGCTCTCTTACATGTATGACATGCATTGAGTAAACAAAATGACATCCTTAGATATTCCCACATGCCTCAAGGTGTGGTAAATTTTTTCTTCTGTCTATCATCTTTGTTTATCCACACTTGATTGTAGCCTGGAAATCCTCCAATAGAGATAACATTTCTAATCCTTTGATTCTCTTCAATAGAGTTTCCATTTTTGACAATTGCTAATTATCTTTCAGAAATGAAAAATTTAGATTTCTGAAATCCACATAAAGTCTTATCTCACCTATCTCAGTTTGTATTATTTTAGGATTGTATACCCAATTTGAATGCCTCTTGGGTGTAATGATATTTTCCTCATGAAATTTATGTAGTTATTTTTGGACAAGAGGGGGCATCATCAGATTCATTTTTCTCAACTTTTGTTGAAATGGCTTGGTACCTTACTTCAAGGGTATCATATGTTCAGTTATATCACCCTTGTAGGCATCCAAATAATCATAAGACTAAGAAAAAACATCACTGAATTATTTGATCAAGTCTTCTATTGTATTCCTTTCTTCACTTGAGCTTCCTTTTCCAATATTTACCATCTTCAAATTTTCCAATAATCCAATGTTGATTTCCATATACTCATTGGGATTAATCATTTATTTCTTCTCCCTGTACATTTCATGTCCGTTAAGAATTTTTTCAAGGGATCCAAGGTTGGTTAGAATCTTGTTGTCTCTCAGTTGTTCTTATGAATCTTATTCTCTCCAATCAATATTGTTCTTTGCAAATTATTGCAAGTTGTTAATAAATCTCAGAATCTACACATTATCATCAAAGGCCTACCAATTGACAAATTATCCAAAATCAAAGGTATGGATATAATTTCCAATTTTATTTCTTCCATCAAATCTTCACAAGGTTGGAGTGTTGAGGAAAAAATGACTATTGCATCATATTTTTTTATTAAATTCTCTTGTCTTTTCTTCCAAAGAGAATGCATCAAATGATTCCATGGAATCTCATGCTGCATTCCTATACCTTTTCAACCTTTCATTTTTACATGCAAATTGAGATTTGTCTTTCATAATTATTAGATCAAAATCACCAATAATATATAAAACTTTAACTCCAAAATATTTATACAAATTCAAACCAAGTAAAAATGCTTCATACTCATGTACATTGTTAGTTCCTTGAAATTCCAATCAAAGAGAATAATTACCATAGGTAGAATTTAATATAATACCTATACCCATAGATAATTAGGATCTATCTCCATCAAAAGTGATCTTCCAAATGGTTACATGTGGTCAACTTTTCAAGATCACTTTTGATGTTACATGTTACATGTGAATTTTTCAACCAAGGACCATCCATTTGAATTTGCACTAGGGAACTTAAATCAACAAATAATCTTCTAATATCCTGTAAATATTTGTATCCTAGTTGATTGTTTACTTCCCTTGTATTAATCTTGTATTTTCTTCTTTTACAAATTATGAAATATAGTTTAGGAAGAAGAAGATTACCTTGGGTGTTGTTTATTTTAGCATACCTTTTTGTGGTATTTTACTTCATTGGAGTCACCTGATGAGACAAATAAAATTAGTGATAACCATAACCTCATCAAGATAACAATACAAGAAAAATTACCTGCAACCAGACAAGGCCATAAAAAGGTTTCAATATTTCCATGGGACTTAATCATACTACCACCAAGTTATCCTTGGGTATAACATCATATCTATAAACATGTTCAAAAATTTAGTTCCTAATAAGGGCACCAGAAAATGTTGACGATTGTTGTGAGGATAAAATCCATGACCACAAGGTTATCCATGGAAATGTTTCGAAAAAATGTTACTGCCAAAATTATCACCCTTATGAAATTCTCGATCATGGTGCTACGAGGGTAAGAAAAAATGGTAAATGCATGAATTTCACCTTATTACTCTTTTTCCTTCACTTTATCTCAACTCCTTGAAGCTAAGGTGGGTATCCCATTCTATGAAATAATCCTGTAAAATATGATTTGCTTTGAAAAGAAACTCAACTTATAATTAGATAGACCAATTCCCAGTAAGTGATAATATTCCTTAAAGAATATCCAATGATAAACAAATGCATAAACAACCTCTATATAAAGAGGGTTAGGAGATAACTACAATGTGCTAAGTCTAAAATTATAGATAAGCTACATCAGTAAAAACAAACTAGCATTGAAATTACAAGATTAATTTATATGTAATCTTGAAATTAGAATAAACTTGTAGTAAAGAATGGTGAATCCCCTTAGGGTTTCACCAAGAGAATATCCCAATAAAATATAAACACAATTAAGGAACTACGAGATTGATTTCACAATTACATATTTTAATATATAATCTTGAAAAATAATCTAGAAACAAATAATAGACTAGGAGAGGGTTAAAATACACCTTTAAAGCACCAAATCATTTCCTTTACGGATTCACTAAATCTGATTTCTAATGCTGTAAATAAATTTCCATATTTTAAGAACTCCTTAAATCAATGAAAAACATGTTATAACAATTCTTAGAACACAATGGGAGAGGGACAATTTTCCTTCGTAGGGTTAAATATAATCAATGAATCATAAATCCTTATCAAGATGTCTAGAAAGTGAGATAAAACATTAACATTTTCCTAGACAATAAAAAAATATTTCTGTTTGATAGTTCTTTTGATATTTTTTGGATTTTTATATTCTATAAAACAAGAAAGAAAATAAATTTGGATTTTAAGGGGTTTTATGGTTGGTTGTTGGGACTAGACTTAGTGCCTAGTTTCCACATAGAAGTTACGGTGTCAATAATTTTTCCCTGCAATATTTGATTATTCAAAGTTTATGGAATAGAATGAGAGACTAGAACAATATGGGAAAATAGTCTATTTTCTAATGAAGATAAGATATGAAAACCACTGTTAAGGTCCTAACCCACACATAGGTAGATCAATGTATTCGGGTGTAATAAAGGTCAATATTAATAAGACCTTTCAATAAAATAGAATAAGGCGGATGTAAGAAGACCTAATAGAAGCTTCCGCTTCTAGAAGGATCTTCCTCTAGATGCTTCTCTTAAT
>ML794887.1:492004-544516 GCA_009831015.1 Picea engelmannii | reverse complement strand
TATGGCCCTTACACAGTTCTCAAGCATGTGGGACAAGTCGCATATCAGTTAGCTCTGCCCAGTCAGTCGAAGCTACATCCTGTTTTTCATGTTTCATGTTTGAAGAAGGTGATTGGAACCAGGTGCCAAATTCAAACCAACCTCCCAGAGCTAGCTGAAGAAGGATCCATTTGGCTACAACTAGAAGCAGTCTTGGACCAGCGGGAGCATTGCCTATGTCAGAGAACCATCAAGGAAGTGCTCATACAGTGGAAAGATATGACTCTAGCAGATGCCACTTGGGAACCAGCTACAATTCTGCAGCAGTTTCCACATCTCAAGCCTTGAGGACAAGGTTGTTTTTAAGGGGGAGGACATGTTAAGGTCCTAACCCGCACATAGGTAGATCAATGTATTCGGATGTAATAAAGGTCAATATTAATAAGACCTTTCAATAAAATAGAATAAGGCGGATGTAAGAAGACCTAATAGAAGCTTACGCTTCTAGAAGGATCTTCCTCTAGATGCTTCTCTTAATAGACATATTTAGTATAAATAAGAGTCGAGGGTCTGAAAGCCCTAGCTTGGAGATTATTGTAACAGAGCAATGCTCGACTAGAGGTTTCCCCCTCGAAGAGGCCTGTGAACATTGCTTTCTGAATCAAAGTGCTTTTCTATTGCTATTTCGCATATTATTTCTGTGTATTGTGAAGATTATGTTGGATATTTTACTGTTATTCTGCCATCTCTAGCATTTTATTTTTGTTCTGCATATTTTATATATCTGGTATCTTGCAACCACGGCCCTAAAAAAAGGGTTTCCTTGAGGGAAATCCTTCACCAAAAAGATAAACTATGGATTGGATAAAATACTAATAACTATTGTGAATGAACTAAAAATTAAAACAAGGAAAGAGATTGAACAATTACCAAACCAACAATGGAGAGTGGAGATCTTGTAACCCTAAATTTCATCCTTCAAAGTTGTAAATTTACCCCTCAACGAGTTGGTATTTATATCATTTTATAAGTATTTAAAATTAACAATAATATATTTAAAAGACCAAGAAAGATATAGTTCCAAATATTCACACCAAAAACTCCAAGAAATATCTTCTACTAAAACTATTATAAAAATGATCTCCAACAATTTATGGTGATTTGGAATGAAGGGAGAGCATCTATTTATAAAGTCTTATACATCCTTCTCATTCATTATTAATTATTCTCCCTAAATTTAGCCTAGGAGACTAAGAAATGAGACTTTTCATCTAAACAAAGAAGGAGGCTAAGTTAATACATAATCAAATGACACCACATGTACATTAAACCCTCACGAGATATGAGTATCCCACAAAACAAAGGGTAAATTTTCTCTCCCAACACAATGTTCCAAAGAAAGAGCGATGTTGAGGCCTCAAAACAAAGGTGGGGTAACCTTCCAAGCAAGAAAAGATCCAATGTTCCCCTCCTCCAACTGGAATGACCTCATGATAATGTGAGGAATAAAATTAAAAGTTTACAAAACCCTCATAATTTTCTCAAGGAATCATCAAGAGTAGTGTTGAAGGTATGGCCAAGCCCTCAAATCAAGGAAATATGCTCCAAAAGGAAAGGAAGGTCCACATCCAAGTCAAATCATCACGCAAAACATCCACATGGTTGTCATAAACCCCGCATGTCTATGTGGGTCCTCAAATCAAGTGGAAGACACATCGAAAAATGGTGAAAGAAGAGGAGCGCTCTAAGATTTGCAATGTGGTATGTGTAGAAGATGTCTATGCATGCAAAAGTAGCCCAAATGTTCCTAAGATTATGTGACTAATGCCTTTGGATATGTGTATTGTTTTGAGAACTATGGGATTTCCTCGGGATATGTGAAACTAAGTGAACATATGTAGAATCATCTATGATAGTATATGGTCAAAGTGTGATAATTGCATAACAAGGTGATACATGCTTAGGAATACAATAAGTGTGATATACATTGGTTTGACAACCTTTACAAAGAGCAACACATTTACATCATAAACAAAGTGATAAGGAGACCATGCAACTCCATTAGATTATGTGTTTTAGCAGATCCACCTATGGATGGTTGCATACATAATCTAGATCAAGAATGATTGACATGGTGAGAGTTACCATGTTATGAACATAATATATAATAATAAATATAAATACATTATAATAGTTAATGAATAATTAATCAAGAGACACCTTCCCAATGAAAGGTCACGTCTCTTCATGGAAGGGCACCCCTGTGTGGGTATATAAGGCTCTCATTCTTACTGTATATCATCATAATATATTCATATACATTATTTAATATATTATCCTTTATGTATTATAACCTGTTTTCTTACCTACATTGGGTATTTACATAAGTGAACTGAGTTGGTTCACCACAGTGGTATCAGAGCTTCATACTGATCTTGGTCATTGGCCATATAGGCTTCTAGCCACACTGAAAAATCTTCATAGTTTCTCTGATCCTTGGATCATATTGACCACAAGTGGCCCTTGTCCATTCATCACACAAGTTTATGTGAAGGAAGGAATTATTTTGTTGCACATTAGAAGTACTGAAACATAAAAAATAAAAATATGCCAATGCAAATACAATAATAATAATAAAATATTATTGGGCTATGAAATATTATTTCGGCTTCAAAAGTTAGAAGAAATTAGGAAAAAAAAAATGAGGAGATAAAAAAAATTAAAACAGAAAGGGTTTCTTAAAGGAATGTGAACAAATATAAGTGCATACAAAGAAAAGGTACGAAAAGATAATTAAAAAAAAAGTTCCAAATAAGTGGAAAAGTGAATATTTTATTTTACCTTTATATATTTAATGGCCCATGGTTTTGGAAAACCAGTGGCCCATGATATTCCATACCATATATATGTTTGTGTGTGTATTTATTTCTAAAGAACTATACCATAGGGTGGTGTTTCTTGAGCCCTAGCCACCACTAACAAATAGTAAATAATCTAAAAAGGAGTATTTAAAGTCTCCTAATATATTTAAATTTTTTAATTGGTGAAGTATTTATAAGTGGAAAAAGAAAGTATATAGAAAAGGATTTTAAGAATATTAAAAGGGGAAGTGATAATGTTTACAAAGTTATTATTAAATTTTATTTGATGATCTTCTACATTCAGTACATTTAAGCATTTACTTACTTTCGAAGAAGTACTAAGTGAACTATGACAACTATAAATAATCCTACATTTTTGGCAAAATGTCAATTTTGTGCAATGGTGTTCAATTTTCAAGAATCCTTTAGAAATCAAAATTTTAATTGCACAAATTGTTGAAAACCATTTATTCTAACAAAATATCAAAATGACTACAAGAAATTGGAAGACAAACTAGCATATTATAAACAGACCAATAAAATGAAGTTTTCATGGAGAAACTTCAGAATAAATTGTATTCTTTCCAAGCAAAACGTAATGGGGAGTTGCATATGAAAAGAACTTACTAGAACAAAATCAAGAAATCGATCGCTTAAAAGATGAAAATAAGAAGTTAGAACAAGATAATCAAAATCTTATTACGAAATTATCAGAGAAAGATGAAGACAATTGTCGTTTAAACATCCATAATCAAAGTTTACTCACCCATATTAAGAAGATAAAGAGTGATAAGAAGATGGTAGAGGACAAGTTAGAACAACTTATCAATAAGGAATCATTGGTAAATAAAGAGACAATGACTGAACCTATGGAACTACATAAGTCTTCAAATGGAAAAAACATGATGGTGGATAAAGCAATTAATACAGACCCAATCAACCTTACAACTCACAAGGATTCGGTTGATATAAATAGGTCTTCACATGTTGAAGTAGAAACAATATAGGTCTATTAAGAAGAATCAATTCCAAGTGTTAATCAAGAAGAAACTACAAGTACATGAAGTAAATATCAAGTTTCAAGGATGCCTTATAGACATCCTAATCACAAAAATCGATACTTCAACTAATCAATGTATCCACAGAAACAAATGACAAATATGTAAAAAATTATTACCTCCATTACAAATGATGCTCAAGGTAGAAGTTATCATTGGAGTCAAAAGACATCAAATTGTCTACAAGAACCCCATAAAAGCCCCATTGTGTAGAAGATCGATTTAAGGTGGGAAGAATCCATTACAATTCAATGGTTCTACACAACAGTTAGAATATCCCATCGTTTGAAGTCCTCAATGATCACTAATTCAGGAATA
This sequence comes from Picea engelmannii, assembly GCA_009831015.1. NCBI lineage: Eukaryota > Viridiplantae > Streptophyta > Pinopsida > Pinales > Pinaceae > Picea > Picea engelmannii. The sequence continues at coordinate 540,300 of ML794887.1, read as the reverse complement.
AAGAATAAGGAGACAATACTACAAGCCAGAGAAAGAGATAAGTCTTCCATAAGTATGCTTTGAGGACAACACATTTTTAAGGGGAAGGAAATGTTATGAACACAATATATAATAAGAAATATAAATACATTATAATATTTAATGAATAATTAATGAAGAGACACCTTCCCAATGAAAGTTCACATCTCTTCATGGAAGGGAACTCCTACGTGGTTATATAAGGCCCTCATTCCTATTGTATATCATCGTATTATATTTATATACATTATTTAATATATTATCCTTTATGGATTATAACATGTTGTCTTATCTACATTGGGTATTTACCTGGTGAACCAGATTGGTTCACCACATACCATCACCAAGGAGCAGTCAACCATAACCATGAAAGAAAAAAACAATCTTTAAATGGGGACTAAAAGGATGGGTCGTGATCATCCACATGGGGTTCAAAGATACCACATAATCCCCCTACCAATACATAGAACATGTAAGAATAATACAATACAATACATGAGTAAAAATACAACCACACTTTTTGCTCATAATACTACAATAAGAAACACAATATGCTCAGATGATGGTCCACATATACTGAAAAAATATGGTTTACACTAAGGTGAATCTGAGGTGTAACACACCTTTGATTCAATGACAATGATTCTATGACAATTTACATAGTTAGCATTATTATATTACCAAACAAATAATTGAAAATACTTTCTATTATCAAATTAGTGGTATGGTTATTGTTTAATCCATGCTATCATGAGTTGGTTATTATATTAGTTGAGTATATAATTTGTTGGTCCTCAAACAAGTTTTGAGGAAGCCTTGGTCAGGTTTGGACCACGTTTTGGACTTCGACACATTGGTTGAAGAAGGAGTGACCAGGTGGAGCTGAGCTCGCGTATCTCACTTATTTTGTGGGCTATGTGGACCCAGTAAGGGGTTTTCTAGAGATTTTGTAATGGGTTATGGGATGTTGTCCCATGGGGTTTACCCATGATCAGGACTTATTGCAAGGGATTGTAAAAATATAGATAGGTAAGAATGTATTGTAGAAGCATAGTGGGAAGTGGCTAAGTGCAAGTATTTCGATTGGATTTGTGCAAGGGAATGTCTATGTGTAAGGATTTGTGCTTGATAGAGAGTTGGCTATGTGCCTTTACCTAGATCTGGAAGGAGGATCTAGTGCTCAGTGTGTAGATCTCATGACATATGCGAATAACGACTCTTTGGCTTAGTGCAAAAGAGTTGTTGACTGTAATAGATTGACGAATATTAAAGAAGACAAAGAGGTTGGTGGATGTAGCCCCACACTCGGGTGAACCACATATATCTTGTGTCTTTGTTTTGCTTTGTGTTGTGTTGTTTATGTTATGAATCTGCTCAATTCTTTGAGTATTATGTATGATAGATAGATTTGTTGATGCTTAGTGTTTTACTTGTGTTAAAGATAAATGAATGTTGGATCTAACTCAATGCTATGTGCTAAATGGTTGAAGTGCTTAATATTTATTGTTACTCTGTCGATCTATCTTTGGGTATGTTCTACGATGTTACTAAGGTCAGGATACTAATGCATATCACTCTCTAAGTGTTACTAGAATACTCTGCAAAGTGTTGTTATCAAAGATCTGTGTCCCAACTCGATTACAAACACCTTCGTCCTGTAACCCCCCTTACTTATACCTCAGGTGAGACTTCACCTACTTCACAAGTGTTGTCGAAAGGAACGATAATTAGCGTTTTTTTGGTGCGTTGTTGAAGAGTTGAACCCTGGGTCTACCCTTGCGCCAATAAATGGTTTTATTGTTGGGACCTGAAACTGTGATTGCTGGGAACTGAAGTAAATAAAAGAGAATCTATCTGCGTAGATTTGCTATTGAAGTGCGCAATACTCTACTTGACTTGCAAAGCTCTGTGCTAAGAAATAAATATGATCTGAAGAAAATATATAAGATCTTAAAAGAGGTAAATATTTGTGCTTTGACAAAAGAAAGATAAGTGAAAATTTGTGTTTCAGAAGCATGAATTTAAGTATGTTTAATATATTATGTCCTAGTTTGAAGGCTAGGGCGCAATTGAAAGAAAGAGTTGATTTGAGTAAATTTAATGGAAATGAAGAAAGGTATGTTATTCCTATGCATAGAAAGAATTTTTGGACTAATAAGTGGATGCAAGAACCTAGAATTATTTTTTGCAGATTGAAGGTCTAGCACTATGATCCTAGTGCACAGTACCTAAGAGGTTGGGAAACATACAAGAGAAAAAGAATATTAACTTTGTGTTATAATTGCAGAAGACTGGGACATCTTGCTAAGGAATTCCCTGACACATGTCCTATTTTTCTTTGTTGTAAGATTGTTGGTCATGAGGTTGAGGATTATCCAAGGATGATTGTTAAATTTGAATGAATGAACATCAAACAAGAAAACTATGAAGGAAGTCAAGAAACTAAGGGTATGTTAGATAATCATAAAGAGAAAAAATCAGAGAAAACTCAGACTACGTTATTACAGTTGAAAGAAATGATGGATGCTCACAAAGATGTTAGTTTACTAGAGATCCTGAAAATAAAATAACGCATAAGTACAAGAATATAAGACTTTGACATAGACGGTGTCTTGGATGAAGAAACACAAGTAAATATTATGACAGAAGACACTTGGGAAATTTTGAGAAATCCTACTATGGTACCTTCATTGTGAAGGATAGGCTTGTTTAAGGGTAAGATGATAAGATTATGTGGAAGAGTTACTAATGTACCTGTTATTATTCATGGAACATCGACTAAAGAGGAATTTGACGTAATTAAGTTTGTTGAGAACATCGCCTCTTTCACACTTTTGTTAGGTAAGACTTGGATTGATCCAGGTTGATATCAGTGGCCACCCACCTTTTCTGACTGGCTCAAAATAGTTTTCTGGCAATTTTGGCAATTTACTATTTTTAGCAGGTTTTAACTTCCGGGGCCATATTGAGGGTCTAAATGAAGGTTTTTTTTGTAATTGAGGTCCTTAATGATGGTTAAAGGAATGATTGAGCCCCCAAAATGAATCTCCTCGATGATACCTTTCCAACGAGCTATCATACACCTAAAACAGAGATCGTATGCAAAAGTTACGACCTCGGGAAGTTGATGTACTAACTTACCCAAATGGGGCCCACATGACTTTTGGCGCTTCATCTCCTAGGGTTAGGTTTTTGGATGTCTAGGGTTTTTTTCATTCCTGTTTATTGGAAAAATGCCTTAAGATCCTCATTGTAATCATATTCTTGTGAATGTGAGTAGCCATCACATCTCTTCTCAGAGATAAGCTAACACCATTCTAGCGAGTCTTTCACTCTGTATTTTTACAGTCTCTGTACATTTCTTTCATTAATAGAAATCATGTATTACTGTATATTTGTGTTTATGGTTGCATATCTGATACATTTGTGTTATATTATTGAATATCTATGATATCTCTGTGCATTTATCTATTGTAACTCCGATCTCATTTCGTGCCGAAAATTATCCAGATCAGTGGTATCAGAGAAGGCTACTCTTGATCGTTTTTTCAGTGCACGTCCCCGAGCAGGTCCTATTATAGAAATTTGGGTCTCGAGCTTGTCTCTCTTGAATACAATCGCTCTTGCACAGCCATGAAACCCTCAATGGAGGAAGAAAAGAAAAACGATAGAGCAGACGATCCTATCAATCTGTTGCTTGAGCAAGCTCTCACGCGATAGAGGGATGAAATGATGGAGAATTTTGTCCACATCCTTAAATGCCTGCCGATAGCATCAGGAACATCTTCATCAAGTGGCCACTTTGGAGGCACCTTGCCTTTCAAGGTACAAGTTAATTTTGATATTTTTGTATTTGAAGGACAGATAGATGCAGAAGCCCTAGAAAAATGGTTAACTCTGCTAGAAGGTTATTTCTCTGTTCACAATTTTTTTGGCAAATAAAAGATCACCTTTGCACTTCTTAAAGCTCTCCCTCATATCAAACATTGGTGGGAAACTTACTAGGAGCAAAGTTCCATTGAGGAGTCTGGAATATATTGGGTCGATCCCACTTGGGATTTTTTTGTGGATGCAGTAAAGGAACAATATTACCCTATTGGCAACTATGAGGACCAGTACATGAGATGGACCAAAATGCAACAAGAGAGGGGCCAAAAAGTTCCGGAGTTCACCAATACCTTCCATACCTTGTGCACCAAGTTGGATATCAAAGACTCTGAGCAACATTTGGTTCTGAAATACCGTGGGGCTCTACACAAATACATCCAGATTGAAATGGATTTTCTAGACATCTCATCACTTGGTGCTGCTTATCAATATGTTGTTAAAATTGAGCAGAAATTTAAGCACCAGAACAAACGAGAATTCAGGTCTACAAATATGCAACAACCAAAGTATGACAAAGACATCTCTAACAAACAATCTCCTGAAAACTAGTCCAAGACACAGGAAAAGAAGGGTCACAGGAAGACAAAGAAGGGCACTGGAAAATGGTGTGATTTCCACAAAATACCTTGGCACAACACCGATGAATGTCGCTCAAAATAGTCATTGGTGGCCGAGATGAAAGACAAGGAGTGAAACCCTGATTCAGAATATGATTCTGAAAATAATGGTAAAGGACAAATCATTGACGCAGACCCCACTATTATTGTCGCAATCGCAACAATTTAACCAGAAGAACCAACAGATCCTGAAGAGGGGGAGTGCCTTTTTCATTCACAGATGTGGGTGAAGGGGACCCCACTACATTTTATTGTTGATAGAAGAAGCCATAAAAACCTCATCTTAGCAGAGGTCTTCAAATAGTGGCTTTGGCAAGGACAAGATCTCCGTGTCAGCCAACAGTGTCGGTTATCATACGGCATCCAACCCTTCAAGTATGAGGTATTATGTGATGTTTCCCCACTGGATGTCTGTGATGTTCTCTTGGGCCAACCATATATGTGGAGATGCCATGTTATTTATGAGTCTCGACCCCGTAGTTTCATTGTTACTTTGGGGGGTCATCTCTACAGAATACCAAAGGTAGTTCCAACTATTGTTCCACCTAAAAATTGCCACAAGGTAGTATCCCATACTGCAAAATTTATCTTCTTCACAATCTGTTCAAAAGGGGAACAAAAGGACACTGCAACCACCACAACCTTGCCCCCTGCACCTTCTATCCAACATAAGCAAGTCGACAAGGTTGTAGAAAAGAATAAAGATTCCTTCTTCACACCTTCCTCTCATGTATCTCAACTTGTTGAACAACCTCAGCTTCAACAGGTTCATGATAGACTTCCACAAACTAAGCAGCGCGATGTCTCCAACAATACAAGCATATCACCAAGATGCAAATCCAACAAACGCTTTTCCCTCTCCCCTGGGAACTCAACGCAATGGAGAACATTTCTTCCTAATGAGGGAGGACTAATCCAGGTGGATATCGGTGGCCACCCACCTTTTCCAACCTGCTCAAAATAGTTTTCTCGCAATTTTGGCAATTTACTATTTTTAGGAGGTTTTAACTTCTGAGGCCATTTTGAGGGACTAAATGAAGGTTTTTTGAGATAGAGGTTATCAGTAATAGTTAAAGGCATGATTGAGCCCCTGAAATGAATCTCCTCGATGATACCTTTCCAACGAGCTATCATACGCCTAAAACAAAGATCGTATGCAAAAGTTACGACCCCGTGAAGTTGATGTACTAACTTACCCAAATGGGGCCCACATGACTTTTGGCGCTTCATCTCCTAGGGTTAGGTTTTTGGATGTCTAGGGTTTTTGACATTCCTTTTTATTGTAAAAAGGCCTTCAGAGCCTCATTCTAATCATATTCTTGCGAATGCGAGTAGCTGTCACATCTCTTCTCAGAGATAAGTTGTCACCATTCCAACGAGTCTTTCACTATGTATTTTAACAGTCTCTGTACATTTCTTTCATTAATAGAAATTGTGTATTATTGTATATCTGTGTTTATGGTTGCATCTCTAATACATTTCTATTATATTATTGAATATATGTGATATCTCTGTGCATTTCTCTATTGTAACTCTGATCTCATTTCGTGCCGAAAATAATCTGGATCATGGATTGAGAAGGATTAGATCAGAAGGAAAGAAGAGGAAGAGGCCACATAAAATAAAAGTCAAGAAATAAGGGATTTCATAGCCATAAAAATAGACCGACTAATAGAAGAATGATAGGATAAGTCGAAGAAACAAAACAAAGTGACAACACAGGAGGGACAAAAGGAAAGAGAATTGGTTGTCAAGGTTGAAAGAATGTAAGAAGGTTTGAAGGACCTATCCATGAATGAGAAGTATATCCACCCAAGAATTATTAAGTGAAGGGATATTGACTTATGACCCTTTGAGGGCACATCAACAATGCGAAGTCACTATGCTAGGGGAAGATAAGAATAAAAATGGAAAGAGGATTCCAGAAAGAGATAGAGAGACTCAGATCACAGGAAAGAAGGAAAGGAAGCTCAATAAAAAGAAAGCTAAGTTGGAAAACCTGCAAGAAGCTACAAGGACCAGAGGGAAGACTTCATAGACTGGAACCTCGCAGTAGGCAGGTTCATGGGATTTGAACCTCGTTGGAATAGAAGGACCACGCAGAATGGGACTTCACCCTCACGAAGTTATATGACCGTTGGAGGTGCCCCGACCATTAGAATGATGCTCCAGAATGGTTAGAAAACACGTTTATGGGCCGATGCACCACTTTTTGGATGTTGAGACCGTGCCATAACAAACAGATTCACATTGATGGAAGCATTCTTGGCTGTTGGAAGAATCTATTACGATGCCCCACTTATTTAACTGGTTGGTCACTGCGTCAGGACCACTTTTTTCCATCGATGATTAACTGAGCTAACAGAGAATTGTCTAAGTGTCTAGTTGTGTTATTTGAAGATAAACCTCGCCGCTCATTTGTCTACCCCTCTTGTCCATTCGTCTACCCCAACATGTCTGTTTAAAAGTAAGAATGTCGGGTGAACCTAGTGAATTAGATAAGTCTGTTGAGGAGATCCTAAAGAAGCTAATGGCTGATAGGTCATTATTTGATGGTGTCTAGGCGTCATTGAATAGGGGACTGTAGGCTTCCCCTTTGACTGGACATTATTCTGGTCATGTTAACCCCATGACTGAGCAACAAAGTAAGCATCACGATGTTCTAGCTAATGCGAAGCAGATCCCATCGATCCTAACTTAGTACATTCCACCTTTGGATGGTGCCATTAACCATGACAACATCCCATGAGATTATTAGTACACTCTATTCACCACTGTGACATCCCCAAAAATAAAGTATTTTTGAAATTTAAAATTTGTTGGAAAACTATTCCGTTTTAGTAAATTCGAATTTGGAAAATTTTTGCCATTTATGGCAATTTCGAATTTCAAATTTGATAATTGTAATTAATTAATGACTGTTGGGCAGAGATCTGATTTGACCCAACTAACTATTTGATTATGACACTTGTATGAAAACATAATATTTTATATTAATTGCAGGAGGGAAAATGGAACAACCATGTTAAAATCAATTGACCATGACTCCATGAGTGGGGAACATGTTGGAACTACCTCTGGGCTGATTATAACAAGTGGAAAATTAGATATTTGGCCATTGGAAGCCCCTGAAAAATTCCCAAGGTGGGGGGAGAAAGACCTAGGCAAAATCATTTTTTTTTGTTAAATAACATATGTGAGGAGGCAGGATGTTGTCTAGTATGCTGGGAGGAGGAACTACTGAATACTTGCTTTTATGAACATTGATTCTGAGTGTGAGGCAAGGGATAAGACTACTCATAGAGGAAGACATTACTGAAGAGGAGATTTCAAGTTTTCCCTCATGGATTCATGGTCAAGCTAGGGGGTGAATTGGGTAAGCATTGGTTGCCCTATTCTACGGTTGGGAGGAACGTGGTTGTTCTCTTTGTTTTCCCGCGGACTACTTCAGATATGTCTCTTTACTCTCCTCTTTTCATGATTGTACTATTGAAATGATTGTATCTGGTTTCTATCGTAGATGATTATCTTTCCAGCATATGTATTAGATAGAATTACAGAGTTGTATATTAATTAAAGTAGAAATAATTTAAATCGATTAAAAGGTTGTAGCTATTCGAGCCTGGTATATTAGTCATTGTAAGGATGAAACTAGTATTATACGGGATATATCTATGTTTGTTTTCTATAAGTTCTGTGTGGTAGGAATATAATTGATATCTTAAATTATGAAATTATAAAGTGATGAGTTATAGATCTAGTGGAAATAAAAGCCTGATCCGAACATTAGATGGTGTTACAGTACTACTGTGTGTTAATCGTGTCAAGACAAATCTAATTCTACTTAATGAAATAAAAATTAAGCATGTACATCCTAAAAACTACAATTTTTAGAACGATCTACCGATCATAAGATAATCATATGGTCAAACATCTTTAAGTACCCAATATATATCACGAGATTTCAATCTGTGTAAACATTTAGAGAAATCTGGAGCGAATGAAAATTATTATTATCATGCATGTCTAGACTGAAATATATAACCATGACTATCTAAAACCCGGAATATAAATATTGTATATTACATAAAGGTTTCCATGAGATATAACTGCGAATAATTAATACACAGGGGATAAGTATCGACTGTCACAGAACAATACTATGAAACCTCACTGTATAAATTATAGAAGAGGGTTATAAATGTTCCCCTCATAATAACCACAAAATGAAAGGAATGTACAGAGCCGATAGAATGCCTAGGACGAGTCCTTCGACTCTCTAGAGTATAAACCTTGGATGGTGAAACCTGTTTCAATACAAGGTTTCTTCCCTTCTAACAAGTATTTAAAATTACAAGTAAATCTATTACCCTGGAAGGCCTGATAGCAACAGAACCTTGCGACGAAATTTTACATAGTAGTGAACAGAACCTAGATTCTAAGATGAAGTCCAGTTGTCGAAACTCTAGTACCTTTTCGGGTCCAGTGACCAACGAATCCATCAAACGCAAAGCATCTGAATCCTGAAAAGGGAATGGATCACATGAGTCAACAATGAAACTTAGAGGGAACAAAAGTTAAATACAAATGGATTATATCTGAAAAAGAAGTAGCACAATTTAATCATAAGGAAATAAATCACTCGCAAAGAAGATTAACGAAATTAAAATACGAAATTATTAATTAGCTTGCGATCGGTGTGGAATCTTTTCCATCGATGCCACTAAGCGAATCCATCCTCAGTCGAAAGGGGGAAATGGAACCAAAGAATGTTGATGGGTACCCTCATAGGAAACAAGGGCCCACCATTAATGATTATAACCGAGAAAATTCTTCATCGAATAAGGACAATGAATAAAAACAGGATTGTAAACAAGTAGAATAGTAACTACATAGAGTATGAATACATAAACCATTGGGATAGATACCACAAATCGATTAATTCTTTTCTTTACCCTCACAGGAAACAAGGGCCCACCATTAATGATTATAACCGAGAAAATTCTTTATCGAATAAGGACAATGAATAAAAACAGGACTGTAAACAAGTAGAATAGTAACTACATAGAGTATGAATACATAAACCATTGGGATAGATACCACAAATCGATTAATTCTTTTCTCTACCCTTTTCATTGAAGTAATACAAAGAGACAGTCATAAATACACATTTCTAGAGCCGAATGCTTAGAATAAAAATCCCTAGACCGAAAACAGTTTCACAGTCGAAATGATCACAGAAGTTCGAAGATCTTCATTATTCTCGACTCCTTGCGAATCCAAGGAATATTGATCACACAACCACATCAACCACATTGATGAATAGTTTATATACATAGGGTATGAAAATGGATATACAAGTCACAGTAGAAACAAGAAATAATTTACTCAGCGATAAATATGCCGAAGACACCCAACGTAAGATGCAGGCCTTTGGGCATTATGGAAGTTATACATTGGGATCCTTGTTTACTCTTAGGGATCCCTGTCACTAACATTCATAGATTCATGACAAGAGTGGCAATAAACCTTCAAATCCTTAACACCCAGAAAGGAATCATAACCAGGAATGTAGTCTCTTAATCGAGTTATACCGAGTTTAGACCTACATTACAGAACTAGAGTCGTGTAGAACTTAGCTCTAAACTAGAACACCGGCTCATAGACTAGCAACTCTCCCGTCCCCTTCAAAATCCCTTACATTCCGAGCCTTCTACGAAGGTTCGTAGAGGAAAGGATACCTATCGCAGAATAACGAGAGGTAAGTAAATAAATCCAACACAGAATAGGAAATCTTTGGTGACCCAACAAACCCATAAACACAAAACCAAAGAAGATCAACACCAACAGAGTCTTCAATATTTAAGAGTCCTGGATTCAAGGGAAAAAGAAAATAACACAAAGTCTTTGGATTACCGTGTACAGAAAACACCAAGGAATAAATGCCTCCATATCCTCTACCCAGGTCGTGTCCACCCAAGACCACCAACCTCTTACAGAGTTAAGAGATACCACAGGGTTGCACTAAGGCATTTTCTTTCATTTTGCAAATACCTAGACACAGGCGGGAGACAACATTAATCACCTACCCACCCTTCACAAAAGTAGAGTAATGGTGATAGCACGCAACAATATGCTACCATGTGAACGAGGTTAGGTGGTAGGGTTTCGTTGACACAATCATCGAGTTATAAACCTCGGAAGGTGCCCGGGCATATCGCCATTACTCAGGCTGGAAAGGGCATTCAACTCAGAACCTGACAAGTACATCAGTCAAATTTACACCAAGTCTTTGCAAGGGAGATGACTCCGTTAGGGGCATTCCTAATACAGCCGATAAATCCAGTTTCTTGTCAGTTTGAATGAGACTACCTGGTTCATTAACCTTAATGCTTTCGGGAAGGAGGACTGGCATACTTGAACCCTTCAACGATGACAAAGGTCAACCCACCACAAGTCTGGAGTCATGGTTGGGTAAGGGTAATCATGATCTGTTTTACATAGAGTGTATCATTTGAACAATTTTTAACAAGTTCTAAATTCCCTCATTAATCTAAGACTAGTGATGTTTAATACGAGTAGTTCCTTTCAGAATCCAATACCTCTCGTATAGGTGCTCGTATGTATAAGAAACGATAATGTTATGTTGGAGAGATTGGAATACCCTAATGTTTAACACTTTATAAAGCTATGTCTCGGGATGGGCCTTTACCCCTTTTGCTAACTTTTGTTAGTAAACTGAGGAACTATATTTTTAACGAGTTTAGCCTTGTAACCTTTATATATATGGTTTTTAGATAACCAGAGATGTTTAAAGATAAAATCCTCTTACAAAGGAAGGTAGTTGTATCGAAAACAATAGAGATCATAACACTTATGGGAGTGATAGTATCGACACCTAATCACATACGATAACCTTGAGACCTTCGAAACAAGTTGATCGAAGAAAAGGAAATTTTAATGTCATTAGTATTTTTTTTATTTTTTTTGGAATTTTGAGGTTCATTCAAACTGTGCACATTCTGAAGGGAATATGCCTAGTCATGAGTTAGTTAGGAAAGATCTCATTGTTGAAGAACAATGACTTCAATCTAGGCGACAGGAAGAACTATACTATGATCGCGCCCCACCGCTACTTGACAAATTCAACTGGGAAGAAGCCTCTCATGATCTCCCATCCATGGATTAAGGGACTGGCATAGTCCACTGTGATAAACGTGATGAATATTCCCTAGTTTGGTTGTCACCAGGAGGTTAATGCTTGTGTTAAAATCCTCTTGTCGTGCTATCATGGTGGATACCTTTGGTTCAACCAAAGGATTATTATGGATTTGACGATGATCCACTAGATTATAGGCTTAAGCATGAAGGGACCTGACCCTCAACAGTTTTATCCAAGGAAGGACTCGGACCCCTCCCTAGCACAATGCATTAAGGAAGCTTACAGCGAAGTCAAAAAAGGAAAGCGATGTTACAAGGTAGCCTATATCCAGGATGGCGCAGTGCGCCTCGCGTGCCAAATCATAGCTGGAAATATCGTAAGGAAGAACCACCCCACATAGGTCACCAAGTTTCTAGTGGACTTGGCAGGAAAATGTGTGGAGGGAATGCATATGAACTGGGCGAGTTACCTCGTCAATAAACTAGAGAAATATTGTCATGAGGCCCAGGATTTGGGATATGAATTCCACTTCAGTTGGCTGGTCATTTTGATCACATTTGTTGCTTAAAAAATTCCTGAAGGAGCCACCTTTCTAGAGATCAAACCATCGGAGCCATTCGCCGCTAGGTTTTCCACCTTGTGGTACACCAATGATATGACGAAGTAGTGACAGTGCAACGTTCTGTTTCATGCATATTATCAGCAACCGAAGGTTTCCATTGAGTCATTTCCACACATGACACCGCACACCCTGCACCAGTACATACCAACAACAAAGTTCCCCGCAAATACACATTTCATCTATATCACTGCATGCAGAGATGAGAGAAAGGAAGAGTTACAGTTGTATTACAAGCTAACAGATGAAGGCATGGAACAAATTACAAAGGAATGGCTAGAGAAATTCCTTGTACCCATCACTCATGCAGAACTCTCCGACACTGACACCATAGGAAGCCCCATGGTCACCTGAGTTGAGCATGTCACACAGTGCAGTGGGACGAAGAAGAAGAAGAAGTCCAAGATATAGAGATCGATGAGGAGGACAATGCCTATGAAGAAAATGGATCTCGCTCGCTAGGAGGAGGAGAAGACGAAGCAGATGGACAAGGAGGAGGGGATGAGCAAGGAGGAGGTGAAGCTACACTGCCTGAAGATCCCCCTATTGGAACAATCACATCGCAAAAGAGGAAAGATTCTCCGTAGAAACCTTCAACAAGGAAGAAGACGCACGCCAGTTAGCCCCAGTTAGAGGCCACGCTCACGGAGAACGATATCAGTTTGGTTCGTGGAGATATGGAGGATGCTTCCGAGGATATATTGCAGAGATATGGAGCAAAGAAGGAAGACCTATATGGAAGGTTCAAGAAGGAACTGAAGGAAGTACAACAAGCTATTCATTTGGTTCACGCAGTACCTACTGCGCCCCCCTCGTCACAGATTGCAGAATTGGGGGATGAACCAACCCAATTGAGAAGACTTGCAGATGTGACAGAAGCTCGACTTCAGAAAGTCTAGGAAGATAAAGAGAAGGCTACAAAAGCCTTGAAACAAGAGAAATATGAAGCCTTAGAGAAATTATGAGTAGCGCGGTATAGTTTGACTACCTACGAAACTGAGAGAGAAGAGTTTCAGGCGATGCTCCAGGAGGAAAAATCCCATCTATAGAGAGAAAAGGAACAGTTTCTCATAGAGAGGGTCGCAGTCAAGGAAGTAGTGAGTAAATCATGTCATTTTGTTCCAGGCTTGGCACATGAGGAACATGAGTCTGTTGAGGTTCAATTAGTGAAGCTCACTGAGACCATCCAGTAGCTTCAAGCCAAGATAATAGAGTTGGAGGCTCAACCAGTGTTAAGCACCCCGCAGGAGGTGTGTGACCAGAGGGAGGAAACTGCTAAGAACGCAGTAGGAAGGATAAGAGCCCTCACCTTGAAGTGAAAACAACTGAGTGATAGAAGTGCAAAAACACATGAACACCTCACCGAGGATCTAGAGCAAAGAAAGTCGGAAGCACAATTACAGGAGGCACAACAACAATCATTCTCCATGAAGGTGCAGATGAAGTTGCTCACTGTAGTTGAAAGAATGCAAATATCCCAGGAGAAATGCGTAATACAACAATAGATTATTACGATCCAGAGCACAGTAATGGAAGTCACACAGAAGTTGAAACCTGTGCAAGACGAAATTTGCACGGTGTTCGAAGAGATTGATGTACAAGGATCACAATTGGACCAAGTGGTTGCAACAATAGACCAACGCATGGAAGGGCCTGTTACAGAGAAAATAATCTAGGAGCTCACTGAGCAGGAGGCTCAAGCAAAGCAGCAAGTCGAGGCATCTCGAGTTAAGCTCGAGGCTTTCGAAGCAACATTGACCAGAACTGAGTGACTCGGGATGAGTCACAGGTGAGTGTTGGGGGCCTGTTGGCTCTGGACCAAGTTTTGAGGAAGCCTTGGTCAAATTTGGGCAACGTTTTGGACTTTGAGACATTGGTCGAAGAAGGAGCACCCAGGTAGAGCTGAGCTCACAGATCTCACTTATTTTGTAGGCTACGTGGACCTAGTAAGGGGTTTTCTAAGGGTTTTGTAATGGGTTATGGGATGTCGGCCCATGGGGTTTAGCCATGATTAGGCCTTATTGTAAGGGATCGTAAAAGTATAAATAAGTACAAATGTATTGTAGAAGCGTAGTGGGAAGTGGCTAAGTGAAAGTAGTTTGATTGGCTTTGTGCAAGGGAATGTTTATGTGTAAGGCTTTGTGCTTGATAGAGAGTTGGCTCTATGCCTTGACATAGATATAGAAGGAGGATCTGGTGCTTAGTGCATAGATCTCCTGTCCTATGCGAACCTCGACTCTGTGGCTTAGTGCAGAGGAGTCGTTGAATGTAATAGATTGATGAATAATAAAGAAGACAAAGATATTGGTGGACGTAGCCCCACACTGGGGTGAAACACGTATATCTTATGTCTTTGGTTTTCTTTGTGCTGTGTTGTTTATGTTATGAATCTACTCAGTTCTTTGAGTCTTATGTATGATAGATAGATCTGTTGATGCTTAGTGCTTTACTTGTGTTAAAGAGAAATGAATGTTGGATCTAACTCAGTGCTATGTGCTAAATGGTTGAGTTGCTTAATCTTTATTGTTACTGTGTTGATCTATCTTTGGGTATGTTCTACGATGTTACTAAGGTTAGGAAATTAATGCATATCACTCTCTAAGTGTTACTAGAATACTCTGCGAAGTGTTGTTATCATAGATTTGTGTCCCAGCTCGATTACAACCACCTGCGTCCTGTAACCCCCCGTGCTTCTACCTCGGATGAAACTTCGCCTACTTCGCAGGTGTTGTCAAAAAAGCCGGTAGTCAGAGTTTTGTTGGTGCGTTGTTGAAACGTTGAACCCTGAGTCTGCCCCTATACCAGTATTATTTTATTACACAATCATCCAAAAAAATGCAAATTGAAACTTCAACCTTCATCCAATACAAGTGTAACTTAAAATACAAGTGTAACTTAAAGCAAATAATTGAAAATACAAGTATAACTTAAATGAAATAATTGAAAATACTTTCTATTAGTAAATCAATGGTATGGTTAATAAAAGTGTACCTTAAAGAAAATAATTGAAAATACTTTCTATTATTAAATCGGTGGTATGGTTATTGTTTAATCCATGCTATCATGAGTTGGTTATTATATTAATTGAGTATATAATTATATTACACAATCCTCCACAAGGATGCAAAGTGGAACCCTTTACAAGCGTACCTTAAAGGCGTGTGTGTATAACCAAAATTTCAACCGAGTAATATAATTATTAATTATCTGAAAAATCTAATATATACTAAAATTTACTATACCACTTTTGCAATATTGCAAGTACATGGTGTACTAAACAATGAGTAGTTACATCATTTAATTAAACATTCTACACGCTAAGTGTTTAAGGAAATTTATTCATATTGTTGAGTAAATATATAATCCAAATCAACATAGAAAATCTTTAACATGCATTCCTTATATATCTCATAGCTTCACTATTCAAGTCAATAGTATATGTGGTCAATATAAAAGTATGGTTTTGATATAATTATGTCCTAATCTAAACAGTTTGTTATAAATATTCCAAAATATTAAATCATACACTGTTAACTTAAATAATCATAAAATTTTCATATATTAATTAAAATATATAATATAATATAATATAATCATTATGTTAAATTAAATAATCATAATTTTTTCATATATTAATTAAAATATATTATATAATATAATATAACCATTATGTTAAATTAAATAATCATAAAATTTTCATATATTAATTAAAATATATAATATAATATAATTATTTACATTTTGTGAACTCTTTTCATGAATTTATAGACATAACTCCACATATATAATATATAATATAGTTCAAAAATATATAAAACATCACATAATACATATCTTAAAATGTAAGACATCACATAATACATACCTCAACCTAATACATATCTTAATATGTAAGCATAATACATACCTCAACTTGTAGATAAATTCGTTTCATGAATTTATATACATAGCTCCACATATATAACATAGCTAAAAAAAATTATGTAAGACACCACATAATGCATACCTCAATATGTAAAACACCACATAATACATACCTCAGCCTGTAGATAAGGCCAAGTATGTATATACTTTCGCATAAGGACCGTGACATATATGAAATTGTGCTATTTATGCTTGACATGTAATAAGGTCGATTCGATTTATATATGCAACCAAGGGTCAAAATATCGATGGTATTGTGCCCCCCATATATATATATATATATATATAATCAAAAATGTAAATTCAATATTCTTAAATCGTTCAGTAACACGAGTCACCTGAACGCATATACAGAATTATGAACAACATTCATTCGAATCCATATTCACATGAATAAAACAATATTTAGTATATCAATTTTCAAGTGCCAACTGTAAATAATTTTAAATGTTTAAAAATAATCCACAATTATCCCATAGCTGTAATTTATAGGGGTTAAAATGCTTCACTTTAACGATATTTAATAAAACAATTGAATTATAATGACAATATATTATATTTCTCATTTAAAAATAATTTTAGAATTAAAATTAATAATAATAATAATAATATGAAAATAAATGTTTAAGTGTTATCATTAATCATTGGGTTTTTGCTAATGTTGAATGTAATCCATGATCTTGTGTTAATTGTTGAATCCTTACATCAACTTGTCAATTGTTAATCGATCCACTTGTTGACCTCCCTACTAACTCATTTGGGTACGCTCTTTTCCTAAGGGCCCTCAATCCACAATGTAGTTGTAACGAGAAAATACTTGCTAATAATGATTGAATTTTGAAGTGATCTAAGTGGAGAAGAGTCATTACTTATTTTGCAAAATTGCAACAAATATCAAGAAAAATTCATTTCAATATTACAATAACCATCTAACATTATGGTACATAAAATTGTTTTTTTCTCAAATTCCAACCTTTTTTTTATATTTTTTTTTGTGTTTCATGTCATTTTCCAAACTCATACATAATTTCATTTTACTTAATTAACTATTAACTTAATATTCACCCATCCATATGTTACCCATATGCACAAATGCACATATAATTCCTCATTTCAAATTTATAAATATTCACTCAACTCCCATAATTCATATTTTTTCTCATAGATGTTCCCTTAAGATTCTCATGGCTTCCTATTATAGTGGTGGAGAAGAATTTACTTATTTTATTCATTTCTTAGCTTCTCCCAAGCCCACCATTCATTTCTCATATTTGAATTTGAACTTAATTTTAGATCCTATTTCTTCTCCATAATTTAAGCATGTACTAGAAACTGGTTTTCACTAATTAATAATTAATTTAATTCAATTTTATACAGTCTGAGTGGGCCTAATGGTTAAGAACATGTGTTTCCTCTTAAGAGGTCACAAATTCAAATCTAGAGGGGGGTAGGGTATGTATACCTCTGTAGACTTTACCAGTCAAATCGTTGGGTGGAGGGGGTCCCTTGTCCCACAAACAAGGGGGTCTCATACACCAATTTGGTGTGGCTTGGCCATGACCTTAAAAATAGATTATTATTATTATTATATTCTTCATTCTTAGTATTTTTGTTTCAATTATATCTTCTTCCTAATATAAACTACTAATTAATCTATTTGTATTTATTTTAAGATCATCAATATTTTGATTACCCTTGTTTTCTATAAATAATGTATACGATAATATTATTTTCTCCTATGATGAAAATCATGTTGTAATAATTCTCTTGAGACAATTTTCAATTTAACTTTGAAAATCAATATCAATTTACCAATTCCTTAATTATACAAACGATGCAATATATCTCATACCATTCAAGTATCTAAATTTTCTTGATGGGGAAATGTCACAACAATGGATACATTATTAACTCATCTATGTTTCCCTTTGTTGATAGACTAATGGTCACTAAGGAATAAGATATCAACTTTGTTATACAACCATAAATGGATCCTCACTAGTAACCAAATATGTGGCCTATCCTCATGACAATGTGCAACCTCAAAGTAAATGTGTATTCAACTTTAGTACCTATGTGTGGATCGATCGACCAACATATTCCTTGTGCTCGCATGCACTGCAATTAATTTATCAACAATTTTCATAATCTAAATTAAAATATAATATATTCAAATAAATTTACTATTTTTTGACTCAATCCAAAGTCCATTAACATGTTGATAAAATTTTGTGTCTTTGTAATACAATCGACTAACACGGTGCCTATTGGGATGGTAGGGAACTAACAAAATTTCACAATCTCTCTAATTTTACCATAATTACAATCAACCCCTAATACCATATAAAAATTCCTACCCCATCATAGAATTTTACATGACTAATTATTCATAACACTAACAATTTAGAAACATATAAATGCACAAAGATTATGTAAGAACGCAACTATCAACACATCAATATATAGTGTAACAACATCAAAAAACATGCAAACATGAAACTTATCTTTTATAAAAACAATGAGAGGAAACAAACTTGATATGTTCCTCCCAACCATAGACTTTGTTGCTTTATCTCCCTCAACAACATGTCACCCTCGAGCTAGGTATATTAATATACTAGGGAAAAGGATTACCTAAAGATAACTATGGTCTTACAAACAATATAGGTGTTCTCTGGCCAAGGTACCAAACTCCAACAACAATTCCAAACTAGAGCCTCTCATTCCCCATTAGTATGCACAACCAAAGAAAGTGTACCCCTTTCTCCACACCACAGTCCCTTAGGTTATCCCACTTCCCTTCAAAGGATTCAACACATGCCAGCCAGGAAGTCTCTGAGAAATGTGGCTCCAGGAATTCCATCTGCACTCAGGAGTCTCTAGGCGCCATCCAATCTTTACACCTTGGTCCACTATGAAAATAATTCTCACTCTAGGTATCAATACTTCCTCAAGGAAACCCAATGATAATTTTGCATTGAATCCCACATATAATTCACCTAGAATTCAAGGGAGGCCTGAAAAAATAGGGTTACAGAGCTTCCCTCAGCTCACCCTCTACATACCAAGCAAGACTAGTAGGTAAAAATGATAACATTGGCCAAAATGGATCCTTTATCATTGATATGCAACTTAACATATGCATGCCTCTCTTTTGACACATGGAAACCAAGGCCCACATTCCCATTCACTTGGGAAATCAATGTTGAGAAAATGATTATACTAAGAGGGTGGAGGGTGGATGAATCAATACAAGGATATATTTTTCTTATTAAAAATCATTAACCATAATGAATCAATCAAATAAAAGTATAACAACTAGAAGACACATGATTTTACATGGAAACCCTTTTGGGAGAAAACCACGAAAAATTCTCTTTATAATTTGTAGGTACTAACCCACTGTTACAAATATTTGTAGGCACCAACCTGCTAGAGACACCAATCCCGAATGTTGGATGTTTGTAGGCACCAACCTACTGGAGACACCAATCCCTACTTCTAGATGATTGTAGGAACCAAGCTACTGGAGATACCCACCCCCCCCATCCCCACTACTTGATGTCGGTAGGAACCAACCTAATTTCAAGCTTGCAAATTACCTTTTGTAGGTTGAACATGTGCATTTCCTTCACATGTCTTATTGTTAATTTTTCCTTCACTATGTTTTCTCGTTGATTTTGCCTTAACTTTACCTTCACCAAATATTTTTACTTCTTATGCTACTTCTTCCTCAAATATTCCTTTACCAAATATTCTAGTGTTTTTTGCTACTTCTACCTTAGGTCTAACTTTACAAGATCTTCTTGCTAGAATACTATATCTACCTACTGGAACACCATATCTTCTTGTTATAATGTTGTATCTACTTTCTCGAAAAAAGTATATTCTTTCTAGAATGTTAGACCTACTTGTTCGAACATATATAGTATTCACTAATATTTAATCATCACTTTGTTGGACCTGCACAACAACCTCTCAATTTTGTTTTCTTATCGTATCTCTAAGAAAAGAAATTGGGCTCCCATCCAAATCCTCCTACCGAAACCCTCACACACTCTCTCTTGAGTGAAAAACTAAGCCTAAGTTTTCCTCCTGCTCTCCCTTCTTTACCATTTACACTTTCTCTTCAAATCACTTTGACTCATTGATCTGCACTTCAGAGAGTTCCCTTTTCTTGCATTGATACATACTGTACCAAAGAATGCATCCTTTCTTCTAGCTCCACATTGGTGCATTGATGATTTATTTGCCAATACATAGTCCATCTTCCTTTGAAATTGGTTAATGTGTCATCGCTCTTTCGCCAAACCTCACTGACATGTGTATTTATCACCGACAAATTTCAAGTGATCAACGTCAACAGATCGGTGATGTTCACATGATTATATTATTTGTTCTCTTTCATTTAACCATCTAAACTCCTTTCGATTTCACCTATGCATCGAATATCGACAAAGTCTCTCCCTTTCTCCTTCATACACTACACATCGATGATGTTGGTCTCTCCTTGGCTGATGCATTATTTTCTTCCCCCTTATGTCGTTGAAAAACTAGCATAAGGATGTTGATCCCTGATCATCACCAAGTGCATTGACAATAATATTTTCTTTCTCACTATCCTTGTTCTAGTCAACAAGACACACTTTCTCCTTGAGGCCTATCTTATCCTCCTCCATCTTGGATCCTTGTCGAGTTTTCAGTCGGTCTCCTAGAACTTTATGGTGACTAAGCTCTCTATGTATAGTTATATCATTGGTCACTGATTACTTATCATTCTTGACCTACTTCGTATTGCACTCATAATCAATTTTTTGGTGTCATCAAGTCTATGTTTCTTCGTGCCCATAGTATCAACTTGTTTATTTTGTGCTTCTTGATTTTATGACTATATCTTGATTATCAAATAACAATTTAGCATCATATGTGTTAAACACAACAATGATTGGTATTGTATTGGCTCTAAAATGTATCTTGAAGGAAAAGCAGTAACTTCGTCTCCTAAAAATTATGTATATGATAAACTATGTGATAAACTTGAAGAAATTTGTAGGTTCAAAAACTAATATGTGAATAAATTATTTCTGAGAGTTATGTAGATTTATTGTAGTTTTCTTGAAGATGAAAAACCCTCAGACCAAAAATCATTAATTGGTTTTCATATCTTTTCTTTGTTTTTGAAGAGTACGATATGGATGATTAAACCATCTCTCATTCACAAGATTCAAATATGACCACGAAGGATACCAGGTACATGATATTAGACCTGCACTCCGACACAACTATGAATCATTCCTTATCACTAATATAAGACCCCATAGACTCAGAGTGTGAACCATGTACCATCTCCCTTCAGAAAATTATGAATATACTTTGGTCTGGGACAAATCCATCATTGAATAAATGCCATTTTCATAATCTGAAGATATTCATTCATTTTGTACAAATTTGTTTGACGATAATTACTGCATGAACACAAACATGTTTATCATGCAATACATTCTCCACATTTCCCTTTTAATGATGAAACATTGAATGATAAACCAGATCAAGAAGAGCGCCCAACCCTGATCGATCAATCATTCATTCTGAGTGGAAGTCCATCCATGACACAGAATCAATGTCCCTTCCTTTTTAATGACTCTCTTACTCCTTGATGTAAAAAATACTACTTTTCAATAAAAAAATTGAACCCGACAAGAGCGATTATAGGCCATTTAGGAAGGAGAAATGACTTCATGGTTTACCAACATGAGGAAATTTATATGCCAAATTTGAAGATCCGTCTTCAAATTTCATTTCCCATTATGAAATTGTTGAGTATGAAAATGCTAGTGACAAGGTGATATTGATAGTGAGGGTCATTTTCATACCAAATATATCATCCTTATCCTCACCCGGTGACTAACATGAATCTCATAGAGAAGGTCCTCTTAAGTAAGATATTTCTTCTAAACATGTAATAATAGTTATTGGAGGAAGACAAAAGAAAGAATACTTTGTGCAACTCATGTGTCTTTTCTCATTTCTTAATGTTATAAAAGAATCTTAGAATGGCATCAAATTTAATGATTACAAGCCATTGATTGTAATTGTGGACTCGATCCTTTCACTCACGTTGGTTCAATACCAAGGGCGGGGTACATGATACCAATCTGCACCAGCCAAAGCATTGGTGGTGGGACAGATTGGTTCAAAAACTGGGGTGTTACATCCCCTCCCCCTTTTTTTGGCACTATCCTCAGTGCATATACAAAATAGAAATCAAAATCTCAAAATTTATTCAAAAATCTGTGGGTACTTTTCCCACATGGCATCCTCATGCTCCCGGGTAGAATCTTCAAGACCATAGCAGGTCCACTGAACTCAACATTAGTGTCACCCATGAACTAGGGCTATTAATCCATAAGGACTTTTCTAGAGTGTTACTTGGCTTCTCGAACCAATCAACACTCAATCTCTCCTAGGATTTCTGAACACTCACAACAATCCAAATACCCAGCTCTCTTCTACCTAGCTTGAACCACCCAAGAGAATGGACCTCCATCCTTCTCTGCCACATAGTCCCTCAGGAAATCCTTCTCCTTCCAGGGCTCTAGCATAACTGGTCCATAATCTCAATGCTGGAAATATTGGGACTCGCAGTTGTGAAAAAATTTGGAAAACACCCAACACATCTCATACATGCAAGACTCAAGTCATGGCTGGATTACACCAACGACCTCTACAACCAATGATACCATGGCTTCTATTCAACAATTTATTTTCCTTTCCTAGGCCAAGACGTGGATGAGGAAGATGAACAGTGACGGAAATGAATGGAGTGAGATCTCCACCCCCAGGTGTGAAACAATGAACAATCAATGAATGAATGTGTGAGGGAAAGAATGGAATGAAAGGAGAAGCAAAGGAGCAAACGAGATAATAGCCAACTACCCCCAACACACCAGGGGTGGGTTTAAGTATTTTGTGGGGAATCAAGAACCTCATTTACTCCCCCAGGAATCTCAAGTAACTGATCCACCCCCTTAGACAAAAGGGTAATTAAAATAGGAAATAAAATTTATCCCCTCAAGCCCCCTCTCTTGTGGAATCATAGCCCCGTATAACTCTAGTCCTTGTCCATCTAGCAGCCAACGATGTATTTACTATTAATAATGATCAAAACATTACATTTCTTGGTCACATTGGCCTTTTAATAATAGTTTGGGCATTGTGTCCTCTCAACATTGTAACAATACATTATTTAAAATGGGGGTTCAAAACTCGGGGTGTTACATCACCTCCCCATTATTTAAATAATACATTCATATGAATAAAAACAATACCAAACAAAGAGCACTTATCTTTATAAAAAGAGACACCAATTGGCTACAGACCAAGGATGTTCCACCCATCTGTAGACACTACTCCTCCAAACTCAAAATCAGTGTCACCCCTGAGCCAGGGCTATGAATCCACAAGGACAGTTCCATAGTGTTACTTGGATTCTTGAACCAGTCATAAATCAATCTCTCACAAGCTTTCCCAGCACTCACAACAATCCAAGTACCCAGCTCTCTTCTACCCATCTTGCACCACCCAAGACAATGGACCTCCATCCTTCTCTTCCACGCAGTCCCTCAAGAAGTCCTTCTACTTCCAGGGCTCTAGCGCAAATGGTCCAAAACATGAATGTTGGAACTCTCAGAACTCACAGTTGTGAACAAAGCTAGACACTGAACAATGCATCTCAGACATGCAGGCCTCAAGTCATGGTTGGATTACACCAGCAACCTCTACAACCAATGATACCATGGATGTTGTTCAATAGTTTGTTTTCCTTTCCCAAGCCAAGATGCAGATGAGGAAGATGAACGGTGACATAAATGAATGGAGTGAGATCTCCACCCCTAGGTGTGAAACAGTGAACAATCAGTGAATGAATGCATGAGGGAAATAATGGAATGAAAGGAGAAGCGAAGGAGCAAATGAGACAACATCCAACCCCCCCAATAGACCAGGGGTGGGTTTAAGTATTTTTTGGGGAATCAAGAACCTCCTGGCCTCCCCCAAGAAGCTCACGCAATTGATCCACTCCCTTAGACAAAAGGGTAATTAAAATAGGAAATATCATGTATCCCCTCAAGTCCCCTCTCCTGGGGAATCGTAGATTTTGTCTGTCTAGTAGCGAACGATGTATTTATTATTAATAATGATCAAAATATTACATTTCTTGGGAACACTGGCCTTTTAATAATATTTTTCTCACTCTAGCCTCTCAGCATTGTAACAATACATTATTTAAAATGGGGGTTCAAAACCCGGGGTGTTACACTCCCTCAGTCGGTCTCCTAAAAATTTATGGTGATTAAGCTATGCATGTATAGTTATAGTATTGGTCATTGATTACTTGTTCTTCCTGAACTACTTTGTATTGCACTCATAATCAAGTTTTTGGTGTCATCAAGTTGATCTTTCTTCGTGCACATAGTATCAACTTGTTTATTTTGTGCTTCTTGATTTTATGACAAAATCTTGATTATCAAATAACAGTTTAGCATCAGATGGGTTAAACATAACAATGATTGGTCTTGTATTGGATCTAAAATGTATCTTGAAGGAAAATTGGTAACCTTGGATCCTAAATATTATGTCTATGATAAACTATGTGATAAACTTGAAGAAATATGTAGGCTCAAAAACTAATCTATGGATAAATTATTTTTGAGAGTTATGTAGATTTATTGTAGTTTTCCTAAATATGACAAACCCTCAGACCAAAAAATCATTAATTGGTTTTCATATCTTGTCTCTATTTCTGAAGAGTACGATCTGGATGATTAAATCATCTCTCATTCACGAGATTCAAATCTGACCACAAAGGATATGGGGTACATGATATCGGACCTGCACTATGATGCAACTATGAATCAATCCTTATCAGAAATATTATACTCCATAGCCTCAGAGTGTGAACCATGTAAAATATCCCTTCACAGATATACTTTGGTCTGGGACGAATCCCTCATTGGATAAATCTTGTCATTTTCATAATCTGAAGATATTCATTCACTTTGTACAAATCTGTTTGATGATAATTACTGCATTAACACCCACATGTTTATCATGTAGTACAGTCTCCACATTTCCCTTTTAATGATAAAACATTGAATGATAAACCAAATCAAGAAGAGCAACCATCCCTGATCGATCAATCATTCATTCTTAGTGGAAGTCCATCCATGACACATAGTCAATGTCCCTTCCTTTTTAATGACTCTCTTCCTCCTTGATGAGAAAAACCTACTTTGCAATAAAAAAATTGAACCCAACAAGAGAGATTATAGGCCATTTAGGAAAGAGACACAACTTCATGGTTGACAAACACAAGGAAATTTATATACTAAATGTGAAGATTAGTCTTCAGATGTCATTTCTCATTATGAAATTGTTGAGTAGGAAAATGCTAGTGACAAGGTGATATTTATAGGGAGGGTCATTTTCATACCAAATATATCATCCTTATCCTCACCTGGTGACTAAGATGAATCTCATACAGAAGGTCCTCTTAAGGAAGATATGTCTTATAAACATGTAATAACAATTATTGGAGGAAGCCAAAGGAAAGAATACTTTGTGCAACTCACGTGTCTTTTCTCATTTCTTAATGTTATAAACAAATCTTTGAATGGCATCGAATTTAATGATTACAATTGATTGATCGTAATCGTGGACTCGATCCTTTCACACACGTTGGTTCAATACCAAGATGATGTTCCTTGTAACACACCCCACAACCGACAGGGTGGGGTACGCTATAGTCAAGCCCACCCTTGGACTTCTTTCTCTTACCGATACCCATTTAAATTAATAAGGACACATAAAATAAAGGATCTAACGATAGGCACATTAATAACCATCAAGCATGCATATTCTAAAGATTCAATTAAACAATAAATAAATACACAATGGAATACATTCATATACAGATAAATAATACCATAATGGAGAGCACTTATCTTTATAAAAGGAGACACCAACTGGATGCAGACCAAGGATGTTCCACCCTGTTAGTGTCAGAAGTCACTCCTAGATTGCTTGTAGGATCAGAGCCTGACACCCATCAGTTTTATGTCACGATAGTTTTTAATAGATGATCAGATGGATTGAGACTTGGGGAAATATCATTCTAACTCAGGGACTGAGTCTGGCATGCAGGGAGCAAAGGAGGTATTGATCTAACTTCAGCCAGTGGGTCTATTAAAAGATGATCAAGTGGAAGACTTAGTAAGAAAGGTGAACAAACAACTTTGGGAAATAGGCTTTCAGCAGTTTGCAGAAGAAAGACTCTGAATGCAAGATCCGCTTGGTTCAGGGTCTCAAGGAACTGAAAGGGGACTTGACTGGATCCTCCAATTCCAAGTCACTCAGCGCTGGGAAAATCACAAGAAATGATTAGAGACAACGCAACTATTACAGTGATCCATTACAACATCATCTTATAATAGCTATAGCTCGACTGGATCCTCCAATTCTGAGCTGCTCTAACATAGTGTAAACAAAGACATGAAAGAAACTAGCATTCATAAGGCAAGAAGTATCAAAAGTTCATACATAACCAGAGCAACAATGCTTCATTAAAACTTTACAACCGGGAGCTCTGCTCAACCATCGATCCTTACAAAATACAAAAACTGAGCCTATATACTCAGGAAAATTAGCCTAACAATGGCGTGCCCAGTGAGTCACAGCTTGATGTCCCTTCAGTCAAACTCATACTGATATCTTCCTTTAAACGCCATCTTAACTACGCATGGCCCCTACAAAGAGGGTAGCTAAGCCATTAAGTGTTGAGATAGCGTGTGTATACTTCTCTGTTGAGTTAAATATTTTAACATGGTGCCTTTGGGAAAATCGATACATAGGACTTCTTTGGGCAGACGGCTTGACAGACCCTCCATCCCCTCATTTAATGAATGAAAGGAGGCTTCAACCACCCGCTCCTATCGTCATTCAATCCAGGCAAAAAATAGTATGGAGATCGGATCTGGTGGCGCTTGGAGACCACGATGATCCCCTTTGTAACTGAACTCAGCACTTTGGCCTCCTTTAAGCAGCTCCTCTCTTTTTCCAAGTGCCCATGGGCTGTGACCACGTGCCTATTCCCATAGCGCTTTTAGGCATTCATGAGTATGTAGGGGCTGCTCCTTACTCCTCGAAATCGTGATGAGTGATATGAAAAGATGACTCCATTTGGTTCCACGCGTCCCTCAAATCTGACGGTTCTAAACTCATCCGACGTTGCGGTGGGCCCCAGGTCCCGAATGCTCTCGCTACTTCGCGTATCGGGATATGATGGAACTTTTTTTTGCGCGTTGGAGTTGCAATGACCGAGGCGCCGAGATGGCTCTACTTGCTGCCAGGTGTCCCCTCTGGATGGACGGCTGAAAACACTTCAGTGATACTGTGCGCCCGAGTTCTAAATGCTTTCGGTGCTCCGTGTCTCGCGGCTGGGAGGAGGGTGGTTCTTGTTCTTCGAAGTTGCGAAGGGCGAGGAGACGACGGGCCCTGATCGTGTGCCATGTACTTCTCCAGGATGGACGGCTGAGATCTCTTCGACAATTCTTACGACTCGCGATCTCGCGAAACCAAAGGATATGGTCTGCCCTCTGAACTTACGAACCCCGAGTTCAAGAAATGAACTCACGCATCAACTGATCGCGATCAACAGCCCTCGTTACTTTGCGAGTTCTCCACGGAGACTTCTGACTGTCCACTTCTTTAAAACTTCTACACTATACTTGGCGTGTCTCACCTGACTGCAATCACCCACCGACCGTTGATCTACTTCACAAAATAGACTTTGGATGCTTTCGACAACATTTTTCTTGCTCGCCTGACTTGCTATTTGGAAAAAAAGGGATTCTCCCGTGTTGCGCTTGAGCATTTCATGCAACTTGTAGACCCGAATGCTATAGAGCCTGTGACAAGAATTATTGCTAACATTAGGTTCCATGGGGGATAGAGTCATCCCTATGATTCTCTAAGAACTCCTTCTGCAGTTCCAGTCGCCTTTCTATTGGGCTATGGAGTCACTATTAGGCCACAAAAAAAACAGAAAAAAACGAAAACAAACTAAGAAACAAAAAGGACAATATTTACAAACAAAGGAGCCATATGAGACTCAAAAAAAATATTTCTTCAGGAAGTGCCTATTCACTGGGCTGCTGAAAACTTCTTCACCTTCCAAACCTCGCAACCTGTACATGTTATTTGAGAAAGTCTCGGAGATTCTGAAAGGCCCAATCCACATGGCTTCAAATTTTTTGTGTTTTCCCTTATCTTGTTTAGGAGCATACCATTTCAACACTAGGTCTCCTATATGGAACCGCTCCTTCTTGGCCTTCTTATCGAAGACCTTCTTGATCTTTTGCTGATGGTTCTGAATCATGTCCACTGTCTGCTCCCTAGCCTGCTGGACCTCTACTAGCTGATGAATCCTTCTGATCATGTCATTGGGATCCTCTTGATAGTCCTGGAAGAATTTTGCTACTAGAATGGCCAGTTGAGAAGGGAAGACGGCTTCAATCCCGTAGACTAATTGGAAAGGGGAGAGACCTATAACTCTCTTGGTAGTCACCCGATCAGCCCATAGGGTGAATTTTAGTTTTGAATTCCAAGACCTTTTGTTGTCTTCCAACAACCTTTTGATGATCCCTATCAGGCTTTTGTTGGAGGATTCCACTAGACCATTTCCCTGTGGATAATATGGGGTGGAGTGAATCAATTTGATCCCGAACTATTCATAGAACTTGGCTAGTGGTTCAGACCCGAAAGCGGCTGCATTATCAGTGACAATCTTATTTGGGTAGTCGAACCTTGTGATGAGGTCCTCCAAGAATCCAATGATTACCTTGTGGGAAGCACTCCTGGTGGGGATAGCTTCAATCCACTTGGTAAAGAAATCTGTAGCAGTCAGGATCCACCTGTGTTTCCCACTGGAGGCAGGGTGAATTTCTCCAATGAAATCTAGGCCCCACTACTGGAAAGGCCCTGAAACCACCACCGGATTTAATGACAGAGACCTGAGCTACTGCTTTCCTGCAAATTTTTGACATTTAATGCAGGCTCTAACCCTTTTGCAGACATCAGTGAACACGGTAGGCCAGTAGTACCCAGCCCTAAGGATTTTGTGGGCTATGGCTTTCCAGAAATGGTGCCCTCCAAACATGCCGCTATGAAATTCGGTCATGATCATTTTGGCCTCTTGTGGACTCATGCATTTCAAAATCACCCCTAGGGGGTCTTTCCAATATAACATTTGATCAATCAGGCAGTATCTGACTGCCTTGAGCTTCAGAGCTCTTACTTTGCTTCTTTGCAGGCCGTCTGGAGGCTGCGGCTCCTTCAGAAAGTATATGACATCCTTATACCAAGGACATCGAGCCAATGGGGGATCCCTTTGAGGTTCTATGTTAGACAGTTGATCCTATTGAATACCTGAGCATTCATTGATGAAACTTATCCCCAAAGCTTGGCAGTTTGCTTCAGCCAACAACTTGGCTAAACCTTGTCCTTTGATCAATTTGGTGGGTCTTATTTCCAAGTCGAATTGTAGAATTTTGGCTATCCATTTACTCCTTCTCCCGTCCATGTCAGGCTGAATAAGAATGTCTTTAACAACAGTTGAGGGGACATAGGCGATGATTTTTGACTACAGGACATAGGTTCTAAAAGCTTTGAGAGCTTTTACCAGAGCATAGGCCTGCTTCTCCATAGTGTCATACCTGACTTCGACATCCCTCAATGCTCGGCTGAAAAAAGCAATTGGCTGCTCCAGCCCAATGTCAGTTGTCTATAATAGAACAACAACCACTGTGTTAGGTGAGGCAAAGGAGAAAATAAGGAAATCCTTCAAGTAGTTGGGACTGATAAGCATAGGAGCTTTAGTCAGGGCCTTCTTGATTTGTTCAAAGGAATGTCACGATTGAGGAGTCCACCTCACTTCATTCTCTTTCTTCAACATGGCTGTTATAACCTTTACCTCCTCAGCAAAGTTAGGCACAAACCTCCTCAGAAAATTGATTTTACTGAGGAAAGATTGGACCTCCTTCTTGGACCTCAGGATTGATAAGGCTTGTATCACCTCAACTCTGCCGAGGTCAATTCTGACTCCTTCTGCTAATACTATGTGGCCTAGTAACTTTCCCTCCTGCATGGCGAACAGAGATTTCTTGGGGTTTAATGAAATGACAAACTTTCTGGATTTCAAGAAAACCTTCCTGAGATAGCGACAGTGTTCTTTATCAGACTTTGAAAACACTGTGATGTCGTCCAGATAGACGACCACAAATTTGTCCTTCTCCCCGATGAAAGCTATGTCCATGGCGCGCTGAAACGTCGCCCCTACATTCATAACTCCGAACGGCATATTGGCATACATGAACGCCCCCCATGGAGTGGTGAATGTTGTCTTTTCCCTATCCTCAGGCAGAACAGAGACTTGATTGTAGCCAGAGAAGCCATCAATCATGGATATTCTATATGCTCCTGTTACCCTCTGCAGTATATGTTCCATCTTTGGCAAAGGGTAGTTATCCTTTCGTGAGCTCCTGTTCAAGTTTCTGAAGTCTACATAGAGTTGGATCTCTCCATTCTTTTTCCTCACTGGCACCAAGTTGGCCACCCACTCAGAATATCTTAGTGGTACAATGATCTGAGCTTGAAGCAGCTTCTTTACTTCCCTCTCCATAATAGGAAGCAGCATAGGATTGATCTGTCTCAGCTTCTGCATAAATGGCTTTGCTTCCTCCTTCAGTGGGATTTTATGTTCAATGATAGAGGTGTCATAGGCTTTGAGGTCTTCATAGGTCCAAGCGAAAACATCAGCAAATTCCTTCAAAAGTCCAATGTATTCAGACCTCTGCTCCTTTGTCAGACTTCTTGACAGTTTGATAAGCTTGGGCTCATTCTTAGTTCCAATGTAGCATTGAATAGTACCAATGTCATCCTTTGAGACCTCTCCTTTTAATGATACATCATTTCTATCAAAGATCCTTTCCAAAGGAACCAGTCCCCTTAGAATATGATTGTTGGGCAGCTGCACAATGTCACGCTCTGCAATCTTATTTAGAAAATTACCCCCATTAAGCTTTTCTTCAGAGACAGAGTCTTGGTCGATATGCATCTCTGAAAATTCTTCGACAGTCTCCAAGAACTTGTTGATTTTGAGATCATCCTCGAATACCTTCCAATGTTTGATGTTGTCAGGTATGGAGGGCATGTATTTCACTTCCACATCGTATCTAAATTTAGGGGGCAAAGGTACTTTAAAATCACTTGTTGATGCAGCCAAGGAATATGCCACTATGTTCTTCTCTCTTGGGATGAAAGAAATGTTAAATGCTGAGAAGAAACTGTCAACCAGATACCACACCTCATTTCTGTAGCTTCTAAGTCGAGGATGCTTAGCCTGATAAGCATTTCTTATCTGTTGGACCACCAACTCTACATCGGCGAACACTGCTACTTCCTGAATTCTCATTTCCTTTGCAGCTCTTAACCCCAGGACAAGAGCTTCATACTCTGCCACATTAGTGGTAGATTCAAATTCTAATTTGTAAGACAAAGATATGGTTTCCTGAGCAGGTGACACAAAAACCACTCCAGCTCTGGCGCCTTCCCTAGAAGAGGCTCCATCAAAGAACATTTTCCAGACGAGGGTGATGGAGGGAGGGAACTTGGGGGAAATGGTGGGCTTCTTTCTGAGTTTGAGAGGAGGCTCGAGGGCATGGGTGAGCTGTAGTAAAATGGAGCCTAAATCAGTGTCTAAGGCAAATATGGGATGATTGGTAGGGTTGGCTTCATCATTGATTATGTAGGCCAGTTGGGCTTCCCTATATAGTCTTCTATGATCTCCTTTGAACACTGGGATAGTATCATATGTGAGGTCCATCTACAAGGTTCCCCCCAGTCTTTTTATCCAAGATCTTGAAAATAGCATACCGAACTTGGGGGGGACATCAGCTACTACGATATCCACGACCACACTTTTCATGGGCAGTTGAAACAAGGTTACAACCAGGTATTTAATGACTCCAAGACACTGAACTCTCCTGGAATCAAAAGAATAGAGGTCATGATAGGCTCGGGTGACTTCCAGTCCTAACTCTTCCATGATAGTCTTGGGCATGAGGTTGTGAGAAGCGCCTGAATCCATCAAGCAGTTGTGCAGCGCCTTATCATGTATGTTCAGGGATGTGTAGAAGGGAGGGGATGAATCATCTCTATCTTCTACCATGGGACCTAGGACAATTGTTGGCTTTTCATCTTGGAGGTTTACGGAGTCTGTGGGAAGGCATGAGGCTTCAGACTATAAAATCTTAGAGAAGCACTTTTTAAATTCTCCATGTTTAATCAGCTCGGTGAGGGGCACAGGGATTCTGATCTTTTGAATCTCATGCTCAAAATTAAAAGAAGATGCAAGCTTTGGAATCTCTCTTATCTCAGGGGCATGATTGTGGACAATGGGAGAGAGGGGTTGAGCCTTCTTACCTCTGTGACCATCTGCTACTTCATTAGTAGGTTTCTCTATTCCAGTGAGCTTCTCAGGGACATCGGGTGCCAATGCCTTCTTCTGAGACCTCAGATCATACCTGCCTTGGCGGATACTAGTCTTGTCTCCCTTGCTTAGCTCATTTAGCTGGCTATCCATGAGAGATTCCTCATATGCTGATTGAGTGAGGTGAGGAAAAGGAGGAGTGTCTCTGAAGCAATGGATTTCAGGATCAAGCTCATCTGTCTCTCTTTCTTCCCCCTCGGCCACAAAATTGTTTTGGAAAGGGGCCTGAATTTTCTGGTCTTCTCTGTTTCTTCCCTTCTCTCTTTGCACGTTCGTGGGAGTAAAATTGTTGGGCCTCCTGAAACCTCCCTTGTTTTCAGCGATCATAGGGCCCTTGTATGCTTGCCTCCCTTCCACCCTCATTCTTTCCATCTCCATGGACAGAGACTTCACCATCCTAGTCAGTTCGTCTACTTGAGGGTGGGACACCGATGGGTCAGAAGTCAAGGCTTCCGACCTTCCCTTTCTCTTATCTGCATCGGCCTTATTTCTCAGTTTGTCAGCTGCTAGTACATTAGATTCCACCTCTATAGCCGCATCCTTCATTTGAGCCAAGGAGGTGGCTCTTCTTTCTCTCAATAACAGGAAGAAATCGGGGCCAAATGCACTAGCATAAGAAATTTTGGCCAAGGCTTCTAAAGGCTTTATCTCGACAGGGATTTTATTATACATCTTATTGAATCTTTTGGAGAAGTCAGAGACAGACTCTCCATCCATATTCTTCAAGGACCCGAACTCTGTCATGTAATACATGAAATCCTTCCTATCTCCCCACTGCCTCAGGAAAGCACTATCTAGAGCTTCAATCCCAGTAATAGATCCTGGAGCCAATCCTCTAAACCACTTCCTCACCTCGCCATCCAAACTCTGGACGAAGACTCTCATACAGACATATTCATTTTCAATATTGAGGTTGTCTGCATAACTATAGAAAGAATCCAGGTGCTCTTCAGCAATTATGTCTCCTTCCCCAGTAAACTTGGGCATGTACTTCAAGTAATCTCCAGCAGGGAGGGGGTTCATAGGATGGGGTAGGACTAAGGGAGCATATCTGGCAGCGACTATGGCATCCATTCTATTCAGAGGGGGATTAGCACCAGCCATAGGGATATTAGGTAGAGGAGAACCAGGAGGAGAAGGAGTTCGCGAAGGGGCTACTGGGAATGAGTCCCAAAGTGGAGTGGGAAACAAGAGGGGATTTAAGGAGAAGGCTAATGAGCTCAAGTCAGTAGGTGCTTCTCTTTGCGCAGGAGTAGTAAAGATAGGAGTAGGGAAATATTCTACGTTCCCAGGTCTATGCCAAGATACATTTTCAGGGGAGAGGGGAGTGACAAGGTCTTGTCCCTCCGGTCCCAGACTAGGAGAGGGAAACCCAACAGGAACACTCCTGAAATTCAGGAAACGAGAAAATCCAGGAACAGGTCTGTCAGGAAACCGAGGAGAAGAAAAAGGAGTTCCCACATAATGATATGGTGGATTACCTAGTTTTGTGGTGGGGGTTTCTTCTTCAGAGGCCTTTCCCTTTCTGAACACCGCCTCTGGATCTACTTCAGGCGTAGCTAGAGGCAACTGTGGATGTGACCACGTGTGTCTGCCTCTGGAAGCCACAACTAAAACCGTAGGTCTGCTCCAGTGGAGTCGTCACAATGGAGTCGCCAGGTGCACAGTAGCAATATTCAAAGGCTCTGAAACCTGATGCACCTTCAAAATCAGAGACTCAATGTCGTTCAATCCTGGGGAAAATTTTCAACTTCGTCCCCGGCAACGGCGCCAGAAATGTTAGCGTCGGAAGTCACTTCTGGACTGCTTGCAGGAGTAGAGCTCAACACCCATTAGTTTTATGTCATGATAGTTTTTAATAGATAATTAGATGCATACAGACTCAGGGAAATATCATTCTAACTCAGGGACTAAGTCTGGCATGCAGGGAGCAAAGGAGGTCTTGATCTAAATTCAGCTAGTGGGTCGATTAAAAGATGATCAGGTGGAAGACTTAGTAAGAAAGGTGAACAAACAACTTTGGGCAACAGGCTTTCAGCAGTTTGCAGAAGAAAGAATCTGAATGCAAGATCCGCTTGGTTCAGGGTCTCAAGGAACTGAAAGGGGACTTGACTGGATCCTCCAATTCCAAGTCACTCAGCGCTGGGAAAATCACAAGAACTGATTAGAGACAACGCAACTATTACAGTGATCCATTACAACATCATCCTATAATAGCTATAGCTCAACTGGATCCTCCAATTCCGAGCTTCTCTAACACAATGTAAACAAAGACATGAAAGAAACTGGCATTCATAAGGCAAGAAGTCTCAAAAGTTCATACATAACTAGAGAAACAATGCTTCATTAAAAATTTACAACCGGGAGCTCTGCTCAACCATCGATCCTTACAAAATACAGAAACTGAGCCTATATACTTAGGAAAATTCGCCTAATAGAGGCGTGCCCAGTGACTCACAGCTTGATGTCCCTTCAGTCAAACTTGTACTGATATCTTCCTTTAAACACCATCTTAACCACGCATGGCCCTTGCAAAGAGGGTAGCTGAGCCATTAAGTGCTGAGATAGCATGTGCAGACTTCTCTGTTGAGTTAAAGACTTTAACATGGCACTTTTGGGAAAATTGATACACATGACTTCTTTGGGCAGACGGCTTGACAGACCCTCCATCCCCTCATTTAATGAATGAAAGGAGGTTTCAACCACCCGCTCCTATCGTCATTCAATCCAGGCAAGAAATAGTATGGAGATCGGATCTGGTGGCGCCTAGAGACCGCGGCGATCCCCTTTGTAACTGAACTCAACACTTCGGCCTCCTTTAAGCATCTCCTCTCTTTTTCCAAGTGCCCATGAGCTATGACCACGTGCCTATTCCCATGGTGCTTTTCGGCATTCGTGAGTATGTAGGGGCTGCTCCTTACTCCTCGAAATCACGATGAGTGATATGTCGAGACGGCTCCATCTGGTGCCATGCGTCCCTCAAATCTGACAGTTCTAAACTCATCCGACGTTGCAGTGTGCCCCAGGTCCTGAATGCTCTCGCTACTTCGCGTATCAGGATTCAATGGAACTGTTTTTTGCGCGTTGGAGTTGCGATGAGAAAGGCACCGAGATGGCTCTACTTGCTGCCAGGTGTCCCCTCTAGACGAATGGTTGAAAACACTTCGGCGATACTATGGGCCCAAGTTCTAAATGCTTTCAGTGCTTCGTGTATCATGGTTGGGAGGAGGGTGGTCCTTGTTCTTCAAAGTTGTGAAGGGTGAGGAGACGACGGGCCCTGATATTGCACCACGTACTTCTCCGGGATGGACAGCTGAGATCTCTTCGACAATTCTTGTGACTCGCTATCTCGTGAAACCAAAGGATATGGTCTGCCCTCCGAACTTATGAACCCCGAGTTCAAGAAATGAACTCACGCATCAACTGATCGCGATCAACGACCCTCGT
Source organism: Picea engelmannii (assembly GCA_009831015.1). Classification (NCBI taxonomy): domain Eukaryota; kingdom Viridiplantae; phylum Streptophyta; class Pinopsida; order Pinales; family Pinaceae; genus Picea; species Picea engelmannii. The sequence continues at coordinate 504,022 of ML794887.1, read as the reverse complement.
TACTTCACGAGTTTTCCACGGAGACTTCTGACCGTCCACTTCTTTAAAACTTTTGCACTATACTTGGCATGTCTCGGCTAACTGCAATCACCCACCGACCGTTGATGTGCTTCACAAAATAGACTTTGGATGCAGCCGACGACATTTTTCCCGCTCGCCTGACTTGCTATTTGGAAAAACAGGGATTCTCCCGTGTTGCCCTTGAGAATTTTGTGCAACTTGCAGACCCGAATTCTCTAGAGCCCGTGACAAGAATTATCACTAAAACACCCAACCATAGACACTACTACTCCAAACTCAACAACAGTTTCAGCTATGAGCCAGGGCTATGAATCCACAAGGACAACTCTAGAGTGTTACTTGTCTTCCCGAACCAGTTAGTACTCAAACTCTCATAGGATTTCCCAGCACTCACAACAATCCAAGTACCCAGCTTGCACCACCCAAGAGAATGGACCTCCACCCTTCTCTGCCATGCAGTCCCTCAGGCAGTCCTTCTCCTTCCAAGGATCCAACGCAACTAGTCCATAATATCAATGTTGTAACTCTTAGGACTTACAGTTGTGAACAAAGTTGAGCATCGTCCAATGCATCTCAGACATGCAGGCCTCAATTAATCGTTGGATTAAACCAATGACTTCTACAGCCAATGATACCATGGCTTCTCTTAAGCAGCTCATTTTCCTTTCCCAAGCCAAGACGTGGATGAGGAAGATGAATGGTGATGGAAATTAATGGAGTGATATCTCCACCCCCATGCATGAGACAATGAACAATCATTGAATTAAGGAGTGAGGTAAATAATGGAATGAAGGGATAGGTGAAGGATTGAACGAGCCAATAGCCAATCCCCCCCAACAAACCAGGGGAAGGTTTAAGTATTTCATGGGGAATCAAGAACACACTGACCTCCCCAAAGAATATCACATAATTGATCCACTCCCTTAGACAAAAGCATAATTAAAATAGGAAATAAAATTTATCCCTTCAAGCCCCCTCTCTTGTGGAATCATAGCCCCCTATAACTCTACTCCTTGTCCGTCTAGCAACCATCGATGTATTTATTATTAATAATGATCAAAGCATTACATTTATTAGGAACACTGGCCTTTTAATAATTGTTTGGGCACTCTGGCATCTTATCATTGTAACAATACATTATTTAAAATGGTGGTTCAAAACCCAGGGTGTTACATCCCCTCCTTATTTTTGCACTGTCCTTAGTGCATATACAAAATATAGATGAAAATCTCAAAATTTATTCAAAAATATGCGGGTACTCTGCCTTCATGGAATCTTGATGCTCCCATGTAGCATATTCAGGACCATACCAGGTCCAGTGAACTTTTACCATCTTTATAACTCGATTTCGAAGCATCTTGACCTTTCTATCCAATACCCGGACTGGCTGAACCTGAAATTCTCCCTCTGTCTCTAACTGAATCAAATGCCAATCAATAACATGGTTAAGATCATGTGCATATTTATTTAGTAAAGAGACATGAAATACATTATGCACATTCATGGAAGCAGGCGATGCAAGCATGTATGCAATTGGCCCTATTATGTCCAGTATTTCAAATGGACCATAGAATCTAGCTACCAGCTTTGTACAACTACCCAATTTTAAGGAGATTTTCTTGGGATTCACTTTCAAAAGTACATTCTCCCCTAATTTAAATTCTCTAACTGTCTTGTTCTTATCTGCATAAAATTTATGTCTATCCTGAGCTGCCTTCAAATTTTGCTTGATCTTAACCATCTAGTCTTCCATATCCTTGAGCAACTCTGGCCCAAGTACCACTCTATCTGTTGGGTTGTCCCATCTCACTAGAGTATTGCATTTCCTACCATACAAGTCTTCAAATGGGATCATTCTCAATGAAGCTTGATACCCATTATTATATGCAAACTCAACAAAGGGTAAGTAATCTTCCCACTTAGATGGATTATCCATCACATACATTCTTCTCATATGTTCAATTACTCGCTTGACCCTATTTGTTTGTCCATCTGATTGAGGATGGTATGTTGTAATAAAGTTTATATTTGTACCAAATCCTTTAAACAATCCCCTCTAGAAATTGGAGGTAAACTTTTTATCTTTGTCCGAGACAATTTTCTTAGGTATCTCATGCAACCTAGTGATCTCCCTCATGTAAATTTCTTCAATATTAGTCGTTGTATGGGTTGATTTTACAGGAACTAAATGAGAAGCCTTTGTTAATTTTTCAACCACTACCATGATTGAATCATGTTGTCTTTTTGTCCTGCGTAATTAGTTATGAAATCAATGGTTATCACTTCCCATTTCTTCTCTAGGATTGGTAATGGTTGCAACAAACCTGTTGGGTTCCTATGCTCATCCTTCACCTTCTGACATTCCATACATCAAGCGATGTGACGTAGTCGCATACCCTGCAGGGTCCCTGTGCCCGACCTCCCAGTCAAAAGGATCATTCTAACTCACCTTTGAGCTAGATCTCTCTTCCGATTCCCTGCTGGAATCTCTGTTAAAAAAAACCCTATCCATAGGTCCTTCTTTTTCCCCTTACAGCCTATTCACGTGCCTGTGAATTTTCCCTCCAAATTGAGGAGTTCGTGTTTCCACAATAGGAAATAAAATGATCGGGCTTCGGGGTTTTCTGTTTCCCAATGTTGAGAGTCCTTGACTCCTCAATCTTCCAATCCCTGAAATACTGAAAAGGATTAAAACAACGATTTCCCCCCTTGGGCTGCTCTTTGGCCCATATGACCACTCCTCGCATGACCACGGCCTTATCTCGGGATTTCACTTATTTGAGGGCCCAACCTTTTGACCCCTCGACTCTCGAACACCGAATCTCTGAAAGGATGAAGTGCTTTTATCATATTTATCCTACTTTTCTACTTCTTGGTCCACACGACCTCCCCTTATATGACTGCAGTCTCTTTCGGGGTTTCGGCTTTCAAATGCCGAGACGCACTTGTCCTCAGGATTCCCGATCCTCTGAATCCCGATTTCCCAATATGATGTCATCTAGGAAACCCCCTTCGGGATTTCATGTTTTGGGTTCTCTCGATGCAAGACTCCTCCATGTGTCCCAACCAATTGGATGGACCTCAATCAATTCGCGATTTCGGGAAAACAAATGCCGAAATACTCCTGTCTTTTCGAACCTTGAGATCCCGACATGCGAAATGCCGATGGACCCTTGATCACCGCCATGTGTCTCAACTGATGGACGGTCATAATCAAATCTCGGGACTTCACCAGATGCGAAGTCAAAATACATTTACCTATGTGAATCCCAGTGTCCAGATCTCTGAATTGGACGATCGCGCGACTCAAAAGGTCTCGGACTCTTGGTCCCTAGACTTCTGAGATGTCAATGGCTCTTGATTCCTGCCACGTGTCCTAATAAATGGACGGCTCAGATTCAGTCTCAGGATTTTCATCGTGGAGATTCTCGATCCCCTGTCCTCAAGACTTCCGAATTTCTGATTTCTGAAATCTCGATATGCCAATTTTTTTGAGACTTCAATATACTTTCGAGGGTTTAAACCTCATGCAAGTTCTGGCCAATCCAATGGCTGACAGGATTTCGACGCTTCTTGATGAAGTATCCCCACCATCCATTCCCCTGATCTTCTACGCACACTCCAGAGCTTAAACTCTACGTGTCTTCGCCCGATCCAACGGTTGACGGGTGTTTGAGAGAGATACAACGACTCATGATCTCCTCTTCTGTGCACTCCTTCTGTTTCTCCCTGGACATAGAAATTTCAACGGTCCAGAATCTATCGGCTCATCCAATGGCAGTTGTGCTCCCTTATGAGCTTTTGGGATTTCTCCCGATGCTTGGAATATTTTCTCCAAGACTAAAGGCCTCGACCCTTGTCTTCCATCTACGAGCCCTACGATCAAGGAGTTTCTCCTGCGTTCTCAACGACATTTTTCTTCCTGAGATTCCCCTAAAATCAGACCTTCCAAAGGATTTTCTCTCTCTCTAGCCTCTACAACCTCTTGTGGCCTATGTGTGTGAAAGCATTCACCCTCCTAAGCTTAGTCTTGGAATCCTCAAGGGATTCCTTGACTTCTGTGTCTCCTACAAAGACTTCACATGCACACAAAGGTGCTATCCGTCCTGAGCTTTCCTGTATCTTTGACCTCCAAGGAAACTCGTCCTTCTTCCTTTCTCCCTCAAATGGAGAATTTTGGATGCCCTCCTGGCTATCCTTCACTTAAGCAATCTCTTGCTGATTCTTCCAGGGTGTTCAGCAACCCTGCAAAGATCTCTCAGTGGATTCTTCCTCCAAATACAGAACTCAACAGAGTTCCCTTCTTGTTCCTGTCTGGACATTGTCTCAATGCCCACCTGGCAGAGTAACTTCTAACAGAACTCACAACAGAGTTCTTCTGTGCACTCTTTGCACCTGCTCAATGCCCACCTGGCAGAGCTTCACAGAACTCCTCAGAGCTTCTGTATGCAAGTGTGTTCTCCCTACACAACCTTGCCTCCTGAGATATTCAGAAACCTCACAGGTCTTTCTTCCAAGTTGTTGATTTCAACTTTTGTGCCCACCTGGCACACCTCTGTCTGACTCCACAAAATTCAGAAGTGCTTCAGTGCACCAATCTTCAAAGTCCATTGCACTCTGTCATGCCCTCCTGGCATGAAACCTCAAGACCTTCTCAAACTTGAAATCAAACAAAATCCCTACAAATGCCTCACATACATCTACAGCATATACAGAACACTCACAAAAATTCATTTAGCACAAAAATATGCAGGAAAAACTCTTGTTTATATTAAATGGCAAATGCCTATTTATACAAGGTGTTCCTGAGCACGGCCTGTAACAAGGTCTCGGCTCCTTCTCTTCTACTCTCTAGTCACAGACTCCCTCTACTCATTATACTAACTCCTCTATCAAAATGAGATCGAAATTGATCTTTTACATGAGGGGTCTCTTAGATCGCTTCCCTCCAATCTACCTACCCTATTCAATTACATTGAATAGGCTGTCTAGTCTAGAATTGGATCTAGATCTCAACCTTACAAACATTAAAGGCCTACCTACTCTAATGCATGCACAAAGGCATGGCCCCATGGCTCAACAACCTACAACATTAATTACATTCAAATTCAAAATTGACGATGAGGGTTGCACCTCTCTTCGCCTTGAATGCATGTGCCGATGTGGCTGGCTGGCTGGCTGGATGATGTGGAGAGATGCTCCTGCGTCATACTCCTCAGTTGCAAAATTCATGAGCTCCTACTCATGAGCTTCCCATCTCAGCTGTGGAAATCCTCTTGGATCCCAAATCATCCTCTGGAGTTGTTCATCCGCTCCATCTCTCTGCTGTTGTTGCTGCTTCTGCTGCCATTTCTTTTCTTCTGCTCAACTTCTCCTTGTGGGTAGTCTCTGCTGATTCTACCATCAACCTTCTGATGTCTTCTATCACCTCATCCATTTGCTACAATGGTTGGCCCTGTTCATGGAGTCTCCTTAGCTGCATTTTCTTTCTACAGATGGGCAGATCATCATGATCTCCCATGCCTTCTTCATCTGCTTCCAACATCACCTGTTGGATGTGCATGCTCTACACTATTACCCTTCTCTCTAGGGCTTCAAACTATTCATACAGATCATCCAAACTAATGTTGTCTTCTTCTTCTTCTTCTTTTGCAAACTCCTAAGTTGCATTCTTTTTAGTCTCCTAGCTGAAAATATTGAGCCATTCCTTGGAATTCTCATCATCCTCTTCTTCTTCTTCTCCTATCAGCTTCAGTGTTGCATATTCCTCATCTTCCTGGATGAAAGCATTGAGACACTCCTCAGAATGCTCATCTTCTTCTTCATCTTCTTAGGCATCTTCCAAAGTCTACTCCAATTCTTCTTCCCTGACGGTCTCAGCTAGCTATCTTTCTTCTGTTGGTGCTGCTTCATCTAAAACACGGGCTTCTACCTCCTCTTGGGAAAATGGTAGAAGTATTTCAATTCCCCCAATAATTAGAATATTTCTCTGATCTTCCACTCCTGTCAGTTGCATCTACTGATCCAACCCCATCTCTGGGCTCATCTTCTCTGACAGCTCGTCGGGCTGATCTAGACTCACCTATGGGTCTATGAGACCCTCAGATAGTCTCATATGCTCATCCCTACCCACTTGGAAATATGGGATGCTTCCATTTCCCTCCTGGCAATCCATGGAATCAACTGATTCCATCTTTTTTCCCTTTCCCACCTGGAAAACTAAAAAGATTTCGCTACCCTCTTCGTATTCTTTGAGATCATGCAACGACCTCATTCCATTGCCTAGCTAGCAATGTGAAATTCCTTGGCTGTCCTCCTGAAATTCTTTGAGATCTTCAATTGGTCTCAACTCCTTGCTCACCTGGCAATTTGGAATTTCTTCTCTGCCCTCCTGGTAGTTCTTGAGATCTTCAACTGATCCCATTTCATCCTCTTCACTGAGAATTTTCCCAGTCTCTGGTTCACATATCTGAACCCTCTCCTCAAGTTTGTCAAGGTTTTTAGTATGCCTCAACCATCCTCTTAACAACCTTCGCTGTCTTATGACCATCAATTCCTTGACTGGCCATTTTACCTTCGTCTTCATGGGCCATTCATATACCCATCTTGACCTGGTATTCTATTGCATCCGCAGTTCAAGCTCTTCCATTCTTGCCCTAATGTCGGCAAGTTATTTCCCCCTTTCAGTTGTGCTCATCAGCTCTGGACTTTTCCTTCCAGCATACCTATGGCCTTCAATAGCCATGTTGTTGTCTCTATCTGCCCTCCTAGCAAATCTGCTGCTCACTCCTGCAAACCTGAGTGTCTCAGCTTCTCCTACAATCCTCCTGACTATTTTCTTGATTGTTGCCTACCTGTAAACAACCATCACAGAGTCTCCATCACTCTGTCTTCCTTTTCCTTCTCCTCGCTTCCCTTTCCTTAAGTCTACAGATAAGATTCAAAGCTCTAATACCAAACCTGACGTAGTCGCATACCCCGCACGGTGCCTGCGCTCGACCTCCCAGTCAAAAGGATCGTTCTAACTCACCTTTGAGTTGGATCGCTCTTCTGATTCCCTACTGAAATATTTGTTAGAAAAAACCCGAACCACAGGTCCTTCTTTTTCCCCTTACGACCTCTTCACGTGCCTGTGAATTTTCCCTCCAAACTGAGGAGTTTGTGTTTCCACAATAGGAAATACAATGATCGGGCTTCCGGGTTTTCTATTTCTCGATGTCAAGAGTCCTCGACTCCTCGATCTTCCAATCCCCAAAATACTGAATAGGATTAAAACAATGATTTTCCCCCTTGGGTTGCGCTTTGGCCCATATGACCTCTCCTCGCATGACCACGACCTTATCTCAGTATTTCACTTATTCGAGGGCTCGACCTTTTGACCCCTCGACTCCTGAATGCCGAATCTTCGAAATGTCGAAGTGCTTTTACCGTATTTATCCCCCTTGGCTACTTCTTGGTCCACACAACCTCCCCTTTATGACTGGAGTCTCATCCGGGGTTTCGACTTTCAAATGCAGAGACACACTTGTCCTCAGGATTCCCGATCCTCTGAATCCCGATTTCCCGATATGACGTCAGCTAGGAAACCCCCTTCGGGATTTCGTGTTTTAGTTTATCCCGATGCGAGACCCCTGCATGTGTCCCAACCAGTTGGAAGACCCTCAATCAATTTGCAATTTTGGGAAAACAAATGCCGAAATACTCGTGTCTTTCCAAACCCTGAGATCCTATCATGCGAAATGCCAACGGACCCTTGATCACTGCCACATGTCTCGATTGATGGACGTTCCTGATCAAATCTCAGGACTTCACCAGATGTGAATTCAAAATGCATTCACCTATGTGAATCCCGGTGTCCAAATCTCCGAATTGGACGATCACGTGACACGCGTCCTTCCTTAGATCAACGGTTGTGATCCTTTCACTATTTCAAGACTCAAAAGGTCTCAGACTGTTGGTCCCTAGACTTTTGAGATGTTGATGGCTCTCTATTCCTGCCACATGTCCTAATAAATGGACGGCTCAAATTCAGTCTCAGGATTTTCACCGTGGAGATTCCCGATCCCCTGTCCTCAAGACTTCCGAATTTTCGAGTTCCGAAATCCCGATATGTCGATTCTTTCGGGACTTCACTCTTCTTTCGAGGGTTTAAACCTCGTGCAATTTCTAGCCAATCCAACAGTTGACAGGGTTTCAACACTTCTTGATGAAGTATCCCCATCTTCCATTCCCCTGATCTTCTGCGCACACTCTAGAGGTTAAACTCTACGCGTCTTCACTTGATCCATTGGTGTTGACGAGTGTTTGAGAGAGATCCGATGACTCATGATCTCCTCTTCTGTGTTCTCCTTCCATTGCTCCATGGAAATAGAAATTTCAATGGTCCAAAATCTATCGGCTCATCCAACGGTAGTTGTGCTCCCTTATGAGCTTTGGGGATTTCTCCTGATGCTTGGAAGATTTTCTCCAAGATTAAAGGCCTCAACCCTTGTCTTCCCTCTGCGAGCCCTACGATCCTTGAGTTTCGCCTGTGTTCTCAATGACATTGTTCTTCCTGAGATTCCCCTAAACTCAGACCTTCCAAAGGCTTTTCTCTCTCTCTGGCCTCTACAACCTCTTGCGGCCTATGTGTGTGAAAGCACTCGCCCTCCTGAGCTTAGCCTTCGAATCCTCAAGGGATTCCTCGAATTCTGCATCTCCTACAGAGACTTCACATGCACATAAAGGTGTTGTCCATCCTCAGCTTTCCTATAGCTTTGACCTCCAAGGAAACTTGTCCTTCTTCCTTTCTCCCTCAAATAGAGAATTTGGGATTCCCTCCTGGCTATCCTTCACTTAAGCAACCTCTTGTTGAGTCTTCCAAGGTGTTCAGAAACCCTACAAAGATTCCTCAGTGGATTCTTCCTCCTAATACAGAACTCAACAGAGTTCTCTTCTTGTGCCTATCTACACACTGTCTCAATGCCCACCTGGTAGAGTATCTTCTTACAGAACTCACAATAGAGTTCTTCTGTGCACTCTTTGCACCTGCTCAATACCCACCTTCCAGAGCTTCACAAAACTCCTCAGAGCTTCTGTATGAAACTGTGTTCTCCCTACACAGCCTTGCCTCCTGAGATATTCAACAACCTCACAGATCTTTCTTCCGAGTTGTTTATTTAAACTTATGTGCCCACCTGACACACCTCTGTCTGACTCCACAGAATTCAAAAGTGCTTCAGTGCACCGATCTTCAGAGTCTGCAGCACTCTATCGTGCCCTCCTGGCATGAAACCTCAAGACCTTCTTAAACTTGAAATCAAACAAAATCCCTACAAATGACTCACATACATCTACAGCATATAAAGAACACTCATAGACATTCATCTAACACAAAAATATGCAGGAAAAACTATTGTTTATATTAAATGGAAAATGCCTATTTATACAAGGTGTTCCTAAGCACGGCCTGTAACAATGTCTCGAATCCTCTTTTGCTCTCTACTCGCAAAATCCCTCTACTCATTCTACTAACTCCTCTATCAAAATGAGATCGAAATTGATCTTTTACATGAGGGGGATTTTAGAGCGCTTCCCTCCAATCTACCTACCCTATTCAATTACATTGAATAGATTGTCTAGTCTAGAATCAGATCTAGATCTCAAACTTACAAACATTAAAGGCCTACCTACTCTAATGCCTGCACAAATGCATGGACCCATGACTCAAAAACCTACAACATTAATTACATTCAAATTCAAAATTGATGATGAGGGTTGAGCATCTCTTCACCTTGAATGCATGCGTCGACGTGACTGGCTGGCAAGCTGGTTGACGTGTAGAGATGCTCCTGCATCATACTCCTCAGCTACAAAATTCATGAGCTCCTGCTCATGATCTTCCCATCTCAGCTATGGAAATCCTCCTGGATCCCAAATCATCCTCTGGAGTTGTTCATCCGCTCCATCTCCCTGCTGTTGCTGTTGCTTCTGTTGTTGCGCTGCTGCTGCCATTTCTTTTCTTCTACTCAGCTTCTCCTTGTGGGTGGTCTCTGCTGACTCTACCATCAGCCTTCTCATGTCTTCTATCACCTCATATAGCTGCTGAAATGGCTGGCCCTGTTCATGTAGTCTCCTCAGCTGCATTTTATTTCTCCAGATGGGAAGATCGTCATGATCTCCCATGCCTTCTTCATCTGCTTCCAACCTCACATGTTGGATGTGCATGCCCTACACTATTACCCTTCTCTCCAGGACTTCAATCTGTTCATACAAATCATCCAAACTAATGTTGTCTCCTGATTCTTCTTCTTCTGCAAACTCCCAGGTTGCAGTCTGTTCAGTCTCCTGGCTGAAAATATTGAGCCATTCCTCAGAATGCCCATCATCCTCTTCTGCTTCTTCTGTTGTCAACTTCAGTGCTGCAGCTTCCTCAGCTTCCTGGATGAAAGCATTGAGACACTCCTCAAAATGCTCATCTTCTTCTTCATCTGCTTGGGCAACTTCCAAAGTCTACTCTAATTCTTCTTCCCTAACAGTCTCAACTAGTTGTCTTTCTTCTGTTGTTGATGCTTCATATGCAACACAGGCTTCTTCCTCCTCTTGGGAAAATGGTAGGAGTATTTCAATTCCCCTAATCATTAGAAGATTTCTCTGATCTTCCACTCCTATCAGCTGCATCTGCTGATCCAACCCCATCTCTGGGCTCATCTTCTCTGACAGCTCCTTGGGTTGATCCAAACTCACCTTTGGGTCTATGAGACCCTCAAATAGTCTCATCTGCTCATCCTTGCCCACCTAGAAATAAGGGATGCTTCCACTTCCCTCCTGGCAGTCCATGGAATCAACTGATTCCATCTATGTTCCCTTTCCCACCTGGCAAAATGGAAACCTTTCATTGCCCTCCTGGCAGTATTTGAGATCCCACAACGACCTCATTCCATTGCCGAGATAGCAATGTGAAATTCCTTGGCTATCCTTCTGACAGTCTATGATATCTTCATCTGATCTCAACTCCTTTCCCACCTGGCAATTTGGAATTTCTTCTCTTCCCTCCTGGTAGTTCTTGAGATCTTCAATTGATCCCATTTCATCCTCTTCACTGAGAATTTTCCTAGTCTCTGGATCACATATCTAAACCATCTCCTTAGGTCCATTGAGGTTTTCAGTATGCCTCAACCATCCTCTTAATAGCCTTCATTGTCTTATGACCATCAACTCCTTGACTAGCCATTTTACATTCGTCTTCATGGGCCATTCATATACCCATCTTGACCTAGTATTCTTCTGCATCCGCAGTTCAAGATCTTCCATTCTTGCCCTAATGTCGACAAATTCTTTCCCCCTTTTAGTTGTGCTCATCAGCTCTGGGATTTTCCTTCCAGCATACCTATGGCCTTCAATATCCATGTTGTTGTCTCTGTCTGCCCTCCTGGCAAATCTACTTCTCACTCTTGCAAACCTGAGTGTCTTAGCTTCTCCTATAGTCCTCCTGACTGTTTTCTTGGTTGTTGCTTACCTACAAACAACCATCACAAAGTATCCAACATTTTTTCTTCCTTTTCCTTCTCCTCGCTTCTCTTTCCTGAAGTCTACAGACAAGATTCAAAGCTCTGATACCAAACCTGACATAGTCGCATACCCTGCAGGATCCCTGCGCCCAACCTCCTGTTGGTCACTATAATTGCTTAATTAATTTCAAACAACCAAGTGAAACATAAATTATCAACCCAGGGAAGTCTTTTGTTTCAAAGATAGCTGCGCACTGTGTATGCTCAATTCCAAAAGTACTTAGTGTTGTAGTAAGGAAATCATTCTATCTAAACTTTGCTGAAGTGAACTGAAGCTCTGAGTTGTATCACAGGAAAGAAATCTTCCTATTGCAATTCTTTATAGTTCAAATTAAGAATCCTGGATTATATTTAAAATAACATTGCAATGGGTAAGAACAACTATCTTGTAATCAGAGAACAGGACCCTTACTCTCAAACAGAGACTCAGTACTAACACTCTTTCATG
>ML794887.1:424146-478900 GCA_009831015.1 Picea engelmannii | reverse complement strand
TAAGCATAAAATAATGAGAAAGGACGTTGTATACCTTGGAATGATCAGGTGAAATGATAGTATAAGTCAAAATGCAGGTGATGAAGGGTAAAATAATAGCAAAAAGTATGGGAAAAAAGGGTACAATATGTGGTCCTAACACCTCCCAGTCAAAACGATCATTCTAGCTCACCTTTGAGCTGGATCGCTCTTCCAATTACCTGCTGGAATATCCGTTAAAAAAAACCTGATCCACAGGTGCTTCTTTTTCCCCTTACGGCCTCTGCACGTGCCTGTGAATTTTCCCTCCAAATTGAGGAGTTCATGTTTCCACAATAGAAGATACAATGATCAGGCTTCGAGTTTTTCTATTTCCCAATGTCGAGAGTCTTTGACTCTTTGATCTTCCAATCCCTGAAATACTGAAAAGGCTTAAAACAACGATTTTCCCCCTTGAACTGCGCTTTGGCCCATATGACCACTCCTTGCATGACCACAACCTTATCTCGGGATTTCACTTATTCAAGGGCCCGAACTTTTGACCCCTTGACTCCCGAACGATGAATCTCCAAAATGCCAAAGTGATTTTACCATATTCATCCCCCTTGGCTACTTCCTGTTCCACACGACCTCCCCTTATATGACCGCAGTCTCTTCCAGGGTTTCAAATTTCAAATGTCGAGACACACTTGTCCTCAGTATTCCCGATCCTTCGAATCCCAATTTCCTGATATGATGTCAGCTAGGAAGCCCCCTTTGGGATTTCATGTTTCAGGTTCTCCTGATGCGAGACTCCTCCACATGTCCTAATGAATTGGATGACCCTCAATCAATTCACGATTTTGGGAAAACAAATGCCGAAATACTACCGTCTTTCCGAACCCTGAGATCCTGACATGCGAAATGCCGACGAACCCTTGATCACCGCCATGTGTCTCAACTGAAAGATGGTCCTAATCAAATCTCGGGACTTCTCCAGATGTGAAGTCAAAAGACATTCACCTATGTGAATCCCAATGTCCGGATCTTTGAATTGGACGATCGTGCGACACACGTCCTTCCTTAGATCAACGGTTGTGATCCTTTCGTTGTTTCGGGACTCAAAAGGTCTCGGACTCTTGGTCTCTAGACTATTGAGATGCTGATGGCTCTCAATTCTTGCCACGTGTACTAATAAATGGATGGCTCAGATTCAGTCTTAGGATTTTCACCGTGGAGATTACTGATCCCCTGTCCTCAAGACTTCCAAATTTTCGATTTCCAAAATCCTGATATGTCGATTCTTTCGGGACTTCACTCTGCTTTCGAGGGTTTAAACCTCGTGCAAGTTCTGGCCAATCTAATGGTTTACGGGGTTTCATCACTTCTTGATGAAGTATCCCCACCATTTGTTCCCATGATCTTTTGCGCACACTCCAAAGGTTAAACTTTGCGTGTCTTCGCCTGATCCAACAAATGATGGGTGTTTGAGAGAGATCCGATGACTCACGATCTCCTCTTTTGTGTGCTCATTCCATTGCTTCTTGGACATAGAAATTTCAATGGTCCAGAATCTATCGGCTCATCCAACGACATCTGTGCTCCCTTCTAAGATTTGGCACTTTCTCCTGATGCTTGGAAGATTTTCTCCAAGACTAAAGGCCTCGACCCTTGTCTTCCCTTTGCAAACCCTACGATCCTTGAGTTTCGCCTGCGTTCTCAATGACGATGTTCTTCCTCAGCTTCCCCTAAACTCAGACCTTCCAAAGGCCTTTCTCTCTCTCTGGCCTCTACAACCTCTTGCAGCCTATGTGTGTGAAATCACTCACCCTCCTGAGCTTAGCCTTCGAATCCTCAAGGGATTCCTTGACTTCTGCATCTCCTACAAAGACTTCACATGCACATAAAGGTGTTGTCCATCCTCAGCTTTCCTATAGCTTCGACCTCCAAGGAAATTCGTCCTTCTTCCTTTCTCCCTCAAATAGAGAATTTGGGATTCCCTCCTGGCTATCCTTCACTTAAGCAACCTCTTGTTGAGTCTTCCAAGGTGTTCAGAAACCCTGCAAAGATCCCTCAGTGGATTCTTCCTCCTAATACAGAACTCAACAGAGTTCTCTTCTTGTGCCTATCTACACACTGTCTCAATGCCCACCTGGTAGAGTATCTTCTTACAGAACTCACAATAGAGTTCTTCTGTGCACTCTTTGCACCTGCTCAATACCCACCTTCCAGAGCTTCACAAAACTCCTCAGAGCTTCTGTATGAAACTGTGTTCTCCCTACACAACCTTGCCTCTTGAGATATTCATCAACCTCACAGGTCTTTCTTCTAAGTTGTTAATTTCAGCTTCTGTGCCCACCTGGCATGCCTCTGTCTGACTCTGCAGAATTCAGAAGTGTTTCAGTGCACTGGTCTTCAGATTCCGCAGCACTCTGTCACGCCCTCCTGGCATGAAACCTCAAGACCTTCTCAAACTTGAAATCAAACAAAATCCCTCCAAATGCCTCACATACATCTACAACATATAAAGAACACTCACAGACATTCATTTAACACAAAAATATGCAGGAAAAACTGTTGTTTATATTAAATGGCAAATGCCTGTTTATACAAGGTGTTCCTGAGCATGGCCTGTAACAAGGTCTCGGTTCCTTCTCTTCTGCTCTCTACTCGCAGACTCCCTCTACTCATTCGACTAACTCCTCTATCAAAATGAAATCGAAATTTATCTTTTACATGAGGGGGCTCTTAGAGTGCTTCCCTCCATTCTACCTACCCTATTCAATTACATTGAATAGGCTGTCTAGTCTAGAATCAGATCTAGATCTCAACCTTACATACATTAAACGCCTACCTACTCTAATGCCTGCACAAAGGCATGGCCCCATGTCTCAACATACTACAACATTAATTACATTCAAATTCAAAATTGACGACGAGGGCTACGCCTCTCTTTGCCTTGAATGCATGTGCCGACATGGCTGGTTGGTTGGCTGGCTGATGTGGAGAGATGCTCCTACATCACGATGTAATCAAAAACATCATTTTTCATTCTCGGCCAAAATAATTGGCTTCTTACTGTTGTAATAGTGTTCTGATAATTGAGATCTCCAACATAAGGAACATCATGCATTTCCTTCAATACCAAATTCTTTAGTTCTCTGGAACTAGGAACATAGATTCTATTCTTATGCATGAGTAATCCATCTTCCTTTTTCTCATACTCCTTTGTTTCGTTTTGTACATATCCTTGTTGTAATATTTCCTTTACCTGTAGGTAATGTTGATCTGTAACAAGATCATCTAAAATTATTCTCTTCAAGTCTAGTTGATGCATACTGACAGCAGTAGCATGCATGAGATTCCCTCTTCTACTAAGTGCATCGAAAACTTTATTCTCTTTTCCTTTGATATTATTGATATCAAGGTCATATTCACTTAAAAATTCCATCCATCTTGTTTTCTTGGCATTCAAGGTTGGTTGTTCAAAAAGATAATTCAAGCCAATGTGGTCTGCCATTAATTCAAATCTCTTCCCCATGAGGTAATGCCTCCACATCTTCAAGCCGTGGGCATTGGTAGCAAGCTCCAAGTCATGTGTGGCATAGTTTCTCTCATGTTCCTTAAGATTTCTAGACTCATAACCAATGAAATTTCCATTTCACATGAGGACTCCCTCGAGTCCTTCCTTACATGCATCTGTACATACCACAAAACTTTCATTTGGGTTAGCAATCTTTAACACAGGTTCACTAGTAAGTAATTCCTTCAACAAATTAAAATTCTCTTCACACTTAGGTGTCCATTCCAGTTCAATTACCTTATTTTTCAAAGAAGTGATGGGATGATCAATCTTAGAAAACTCTACTATGAAAATTCTGTTGTAACCAGATAATCCCATAAAAATTCTAACTTCTGACACATTTCTGGGTGTTGGCCATCCTCTAATGGCTTAAATCTTCTCTGGATCTACTACTATGCCCTTGTCTAAAATAATGTGCCCCGAGTAATGGATCTGCATTTTATAAAAATAACACTTACTCATCTTGGCATACAAGTGATGTTCTCTCAACACTTGCATTACCAGTCTTAAGTGATGTTCATGCTCCTCCTTAGACTTAGAATATATAAGTATGTCATCGAAGAATACTATGACAAACTTATCCAAATAATTTCTAAATATGCCACTCATTAAGTACATAAAGATAGTTGGTGCATAGGTCAGTCCAAATGGCACCACTACAAATTTATAATGCCACTTGGTCCTAAAGGTTGTCTCATGAATGTCTTCTTCCTTGATCCTTACCTGATGGTATCCTGACCTCAAGTCAATCTTCGAAAATATATTTTATCTTCTTAGCTAATCAAAGAGGTCATCAATTTTGGGTAGAGGATACTTTTTCTTTATATTATACTTATTCAGTTGTCGAAAGTCAATAAACAGCCTCAAGGTTCCATCCTTCTTTTTGACAAAAAGTATCGGTGCTCCCCAAGGTGAAACACTTGGATGTATGTACCCTTTCTTCAACAATTCCTCCAAATGCATTTGCAATTATCTTAACTCTAGTGTGCTCATTCTATAAGGTGTTTTTGACACCATGACAGCTCCAGGCATTAGATCAATTGAGAAATATATCTTCCTTCTTGGTGGAAACCCTGGTATTTCTTGGAATACATCTTCAAATTCCTTTAGTACTGACAAATATTCAAGGCTTGGCGCCTTCATATTTTCTGGCTCTTCCACATGAGTTGCATACAATTGACATCCTTTTCTAAAAAATATCTTCAACTGTAAGACTAAAATCTCCCTTATAGAGATGGGTCATGGAACTCCTTTCACAGTGCTATGTTTTCCATCTCCATCAAGACATGTAAATGTCTCGCTATAACAATCTAGGACAACATGATTCTTGTCCAACCAATCCATTCCAATTAGAATTTGATAAGGCCCCAAGGGTATGATATTTAGATCAACACTAGCATTCACACCATTAAGACTTGTGGAACAACTTCTGACCATATCATGGATTCTCCTTTTGCTTCCAGTGGCTAATTGAACCAAACTTTATTTTCCAAACTTACTTTTCTCCAAATGTAATCTATCCACTATTTTAGGATCAATGTAACAATGACTTGATCCTGAATCAATTAAAATAACAACATGATGATTTATGATCTTACCTTCCACCTCGATCATATTGGATTGGTACTCTAATTATCGATCATCTAAAGCTGCATATATTCTTCCCATATCTTCGACTATTGTAGCCTCTTCGACGTTGTGCATAGTCTTCACTTTTTCCTTTCTATGTGGGAAATACTTGTACATGTGATCTTCTTTTCATCCCCAACATTATATAGTTGGTCTTCCCCTTTTTCACAAGGAGTCTTATTTCTTAGATTCACCCATAGCATACTGATCCTAATGATTTCTATTAGGCTCATTCCTAATGAAGGGAGGTTTGAATCCTTTCATCCTCTGGTCAAACTTCTCCTTCTAAGATTTTTGCAGGGATTCTCTTCCCTAGCCTTGCTCATACAGGTATTTAGCCTTCCTGATGGCCTCAGTCAAGGTATTGGGCTCATCATACCTAATATTTTCTTTATAAAAGTTTGGTAGTCCACTAAAAAACCTTTGTATCTTTACCTTTTCATCATTTATAAACCCAACATATTTTAACAATCCTAAGAACTTCTTCTCATATTCTGCCATAGTTAGGATTCCCATCCTGAGTTCAAAGAACTCCTACATTTTCTTATCATAGATATGCTCTGAGAGGTACTCCTTCCGAAAGTACTTCTTGAACTGCTTCCAAGTGATCTTATTCTCATTAATATGTTCAACATGCTTTAGTTGATCCCACCACATTGCAACTTTCTGTTGTAAATGGTAGGTGGAAATCATGGCTTCTAGGTTTGATGAATAGTTATGAAATTGAAAATACCTCCTGAGTCCAAGAAACCATGCTTCAGAATCATCTTCCTTTTCTTTTTCACCACCATAGGAGGGTGTATTAAGCTTCCTCAAATCTCCTTGAAAATTGTCTACTTCCTATCTCCTTCTCTGGTGCCTAATAGGAGACGCCTCTGGGCTTCTTATGGAATATTCCAATGCATACAACTTTCATTCTGAGCAAGGAGGTGAGTGGTGTCTATGAATTTTGTTAGAACTTCTCGAATAACCATCTCTTCCACGATCCTCTCTTCTTTCATGAAACTAGCCTTCTTCCTCTTGTTCTGAGTTTGGTCCCTTCTTCATTTTCCTTTGCAACTGATTTAAGCTCTGCAACACTCAATCATTTATCTTACTTTTCTCTCTCATCAATCTCTCATCGTCTGCTTTGTAGCTCTCCACTTCTATTTTTAGTCTTCTTACAGTTTCTATTAATGTTTTCTTCTCTCCTCTTCCCTTGCATCCATTGCACTCTGTCTCTGCATTACCAACTCTGGTATTTTGGACTTCGGCCTCCTTATCATGGCTGGAGGATCCCTTGCCTTCTTCCATTTATTCAATACGCATTTTGACCTGACATGCTTAAACACCTTAATTTTGCAAAATGTGCAAGCAACCATTTTGTTAGAATTAAGAATATGATAAACAAAATTTTCCAAACCATGTTAAAGGTCCTTTTTCTTCTCAATTCATGAAAAACATATATGTATCAATCTGCATCATACAACACTTCCATTTTATCCCTTGTCCTATACATAGTTTAATTTTGCACAGGCACTCCCTTCAAACCACTTCCCTAGGTGACCACGGATCGAAACTGCAACCAAATCCTTCCTGGTGCTTCGCAACTTCAGAACCTTTAGCCAGGACCAGATCAATGGTCCTTGTACTCATTCACTATCAATGCTCAAGATCCACTTCAGGGCTCTACACTTTGGGAGTTCGACACTTTCGACCTTTTCTTTTTCCCAGAGTACTCTGTACCTGAAGTTTTAGGTCAGGTGCCACGCATCCACCTCAAATAAACGGTTCTAGTCCACTTTGGGACTTCGGCCTTCGGAAGTCTCAACTTCCCCCTCTTGATTCCTCCCGTAATGATTTCACCTGGAGTTCACAATCTATCAATACATCTCCTCTCATAGATCAACGACTATGAATCACTTAGGCTCTTCAGGCTTTGGCAGTTTCAAACTTTCCGCCTTCACTTTCTCCCAGAGTTATTTCACCCAAAGTCAATGATCTATCGAGACGTGTCTCTCATAGATCAATGGTTGTGAATCGCTTCGACTCTTTGGGCTTTGAGAGTTTCAAACTCTCCACCTTCACTTTCTCCCGGAGTGTCGATCCTTCAAACCACTGCGAGATGTACCACCGCATGTCTTCTGGGATTAATGGTCGATATGTACTCAAAACTTCAGGAGTTCTCGACCCCATGCAAAATTTCACATATTTTGTTTTCCTCTGGGGTTCCTAGTCTCCAGACTGCACGATCTTTCACCACGTTGCAAAATACTAGAAGCAAACACGTGGCCCAATCAAGCTGGTGATGTGTGTCACATTCTAACTAACATTTCAATTCTCCATAGGTTCAAAACTCACTAACATGTGGCACACATCCCATGTGTCCATGTCATCCCAGGTGACATCCGCGAGTCATGTCACTTCAAAATTTTGGGCTTTGGAATATTTTACACTTTCATTCTGGGGTCCACATCACCTCCAGGTGACGTCATCAAGCCCCACCACTTCGGTTCTTCAAGCTTCAGGATTTTCCACACTAGCACACTTCCAATTCTCCCGAACTCCGAACTCCCAAACTGACCAATCTACTGACACGTGTCTCCCTTAACGGATGGTCCATATTAACTTTGGACTTCAGGACTTTGGGATATACTGCTGCAAAGATCAACAATTCTTGTTGAATTTAGATCAATGGTCCTCAAATAATTCAAGACTTCAGGTAGTTCTTTCCCTAGTGCTTCGCTCTGCAAAAACTTCCAGAGTACTAATTCTCTGAAGTGAGAGATCTGGCACCACCTTTCCTTTTTGATGGACGAACCAAATGAACTATGGGCTTCAGGCCTTTGGGAATTCTAGATTTTTGCATCCATCTTTCTTTCAAGGTGGTTATCCGTTGGAGTGAAGGATCTCCTGACACTTGTCCACTTCGATCAACGGTCTGGATCTACTCTATCTCTTTGGAGCTTTGAGATTTCATGAGTCCTTTACTCATTTAGTTTTTTTCTTGCTTCCTCCCAAAGTACGGTATCGCCTGACATGTGTCCTGTGATTGAATATCAATGACCACGAGTGATTGCAGAGACTTAAATCGCTCACTTTTTAATTTCCTTCTCGATCTCTGCAATGTGAAGATGCTCATCCATAGTGGGATCGATATCCACCATTGATCTGTTGATCTAGAAAGATCAATGATCCTAAGCGATTGTGGGCTCACAATATGCAAAAACTTTAATTTCCTTCCCGATCCCAGCAATGCCTCCCCACCATTGATTTCTCTCCAATGAGATCTGATAGTTGTGACTTAACCTTTGATTCACCTTCATTGGATGACCCTTGTTCACTTTCCCTCCGATCCTATGATCCCAGATCTCTCTTCATCCTACAATGGAAATCACTCTCGAATTCGAAAGGGATTGTCATGATCCTTCGAACCCTTACAAAGGATCTCTAACGTTCTAGTTCATGCGTATATTATGCAATGCCATTCCTCCTAATATTTTCAATCTTCACAGTTAGAATTCGATCTCAACCATGAGACTCTAACCAACAGACTCGGCCCATACCGGCCCTATGTTTCAACCATAAGCTTTGATACCAATTTGTAACGCACCCCGCCACCCACAGGGCAAGGTACACTACCTTCAAGCCCACCCTTGGACTTCTTTCTCTTACCGATACCTTTTTAAATTAATAAGGACACATAAAACAAAGGATCTAATGACATGCACAATAATAACCATCAAGCATGCATATTCTAAATATTCAATTAAACCATAAATAAATACACAGTGAAATACATTCATATACAGATAAATAATACCATAGCAGAGAGAACTTATATTTATAAAAGGAGACACCAACCGGCTGCATACCAAGGACATTCCACCCAACTGTAGACACTACTGCTCCAAACCCAACATGAGTGTCACCCCCGAGCCAGGGCTATGAATCAACAAGGACGGTTCCAGAGTGTTACTTGTCTTCCTAAACCAGTCACCACTCAATCTCTCATAGGATTTCCCAGCACTCATAGCAATCCAAGTACCCAACTCACACCACACAAGAGAATGTACCTCCAACCTCCTCTCCCATGCAGTCCCTCACCTTCAAGGGCTCCAATGCAACTGATCTATAATCTCAATGTCGGAACTCTCAGGACTCGTAGTTGTGAAAAAACCTAGACACCGACCAATGCATCTCAGACATGGAGGCCTCAAGTCATGGTTGCATTACACCAATGACCTCTACAGCCAATGATACCATGGTTGCTCTTCATTAGTTCATTTTCCTTTCCCAATACAAGACGTGGATGCGGAAGATGAACGGTGATGGAAATGAATGGAGCGATATCTCCACCCCTAGTTGTGAAACAATGAACAATTAGTGAATGAAGGCATGAGGGAAATAATGGAATGAAAGGATAGGTGAAGGAGTGAACGAACCAACAACCAACCCCTGCAAACATGTAATCATCAATATCGTGCACCTGTTGAGTCTCCTCTGACTCCCCCAGAAACAATCCCAACACTGATGGGACCCCCATTGGTAATTCTGCACCCTAATGCCGAAACACCTCTTCGCAGCCCTCGCATCCCATTACACAGGAATGCCCACAACCCCCAGGCTAGGGCAGCTCATAATTATAGTTTGGTTGATGACTTAGCACAATCCCCGACTGCCATGTCAGTCTTAGAGGTCCTTCAAACTTGTCCCACTCAGTGGAAGTCATTTCTTTCCACCTTGGGGGTAGTCGACCCCGCGGATACCCAACTCATCACATTTGATCTCGACAGTGGAGAACCTCGCCTTCCCGCTCTAATCACTTTTCAAATCCCAGTAAAAATTCGAAAAATTCCTATTCATCGATGCATCATCGATGAAGGTGCATCCACATGCATTATGTCCAAATCGGTATGACAGAAACTTAGTTCCCCCGAACTCATACCATCTGTCATTACCTTACGAGCTTATGACGGGCGACCATCGTCTCCTGAAGGGCTCTTCCAAAATGTCCCCGTAGAACTCGGGGGTAAGACCATTCTCATCGACATTGAAGTTATCGATGCCCCACTCGATTATAATATCCTGTTCAGTCGTAGCTACATGTACGCTATGAAGGTAGTCGCCTCTTCCATCTTTCGAACAATGATGTTCCCCCATAACAGGAAGATCATTACCATTGACCAAGTCTCACATTATGAGCCTAACCCTTCTACCAACATCGATAACATTCTCCCTCTCATCCACACGAGTCATGACGCATACCCACTCATCGAAATGGGCCCAGGAATTTTCAAAGACCCATCATTGTTAGGAACTTACCATGGTGGACCATCGCTCCTTCATCCTTCCAATCAAGTATGCGTCGTCTCGTCCAACGGAACTGACATAGAGGATACCCTTCCTTCCAAGGAGGCTTCTATCTTATCTAACATCCCACTAGTCACAGAGCTCCCCCGTCATGAGCCCCCTGTGAACTCTTCGACTCCACCAGTCCACGATTTCACCTCTCCCCAAGGCCATATCCCAATTTGGGAGACAGTTCCCCAAGCCATTACTCAAATCCCCTGCTTCTACCCTCCACCTGACATACAAGCTTTCCAAGTAGCCACAACGCTTACCCTTCCTAATATGGTGTTAGCAATTCCAATTTGGTATTTACATCCACTAGAGATGGTCCCTCAACCATCCCTTCCCCCCCAAATGGAAGGAATCCCAATGACAATTCCCATACTCACTCCCACCATACCTGCTACACCCTGACTCACTACCCTCCCTTCCATAGCTGGGGGTAGACGAAAGAAGAAGGAGCCCACAACTACACTTCCCCCATGCATCCAACCCCTTTTCACGCTATGTGAGAAAGATGGACACCAAACCAACAACTACCCTTCTCTACCTGAGTTACGGAACCTGATTCCACTCAATCAAACTGATCAAAATCTGGACCAGGGGTCAAATTTTAGCTCAAAAATCAACATTCTTGGAATCACTTAAAATCAGACGAGAGCATAGGTCTCGTCGTTGTGAACCCAACGCAACTCATTTTGTCTCAAACAGACGTAGGGAGCGAGAGATATTGCGATCTGTTCGGATCATCAAACAGGCAAAAAAAGGACGTTGACTGTACAGTCCATACAGGTTGACGTGGCAGGGTTGTACGATGACATGGAAAAGTCTGTACGTTCGTACACTGGTGTGGCATGTGATGATGTGGCAGTATTTGGTTGGTAGCTGAGGGAAAATGGTATTCTGACACGTGGCATCGTTTGGACAAGTGTTTGGGTGCCATGTGGCCCAGTCATGGGCTACCACGTGGCACCCCGGTATTGGCTGTTGGTTTGTTAATCAAAATTTTATGGAGTCCGTGGGGGTCGAACCTTGAACCTCCCATGTTGGCTCCATGCTTTGGTAGAGTGTGGGATACCACTAGCCCACACGTTGTTACTTGTGAAGCATATGTTATAATATGTATTTGAATTAGATTTATGTAATGGTCAGCGCGGGGGTCCGGGCTGGGGCTTAGCCCTAGCCCCCGGTCACATTTACATTACATATAACCATACCTTTTGTAAAATGGCCCACACGGGGTTTTTAAAATATGTAGCCTGTGGTCTTTGTGTTACGCCATGTGACCACAACCGGGAGCACGGGGGGTTTTGAAACGGTTAAGTTTTGTTTACTAGCCCGAGGTCATATAGTGACCCTCATGTGCCCACGATCTTGGCGGTTAGGGGCTGGAGGCACCCTAACCGTCCTACAGTTTGATCCATTTTTCAGTTATGCACCGGTGTTGGGTTTAAGCACGCGTTTTGGAGCATGTTCTGGGTTCATAGCATAGGAGGTGTGTTTTGGCGAACCAGAGACAGCAAGCTTGAAGGAAGAAAATGGCAAGAGGCCTATCTTCTTCATTTTTTGGCCGAATGAGGTGCCGTAAAAGCCTAGATAAGGGTTTTTGGATGTTCTGAATCCATTGGCACTATTTTCACAGCCATTTGAAGACTTCTTTTGTAGGTTTTTAACCATTGAAGTTTCAGGAAGCTCTAGGGAGCTTGAAGCCCTCATTGATTGAGGTCATGTTTTGGTGAGTCCAAGTTTGTTTTCTGTGACTGAATAGTCATTTTTGGCTAATTATTATGCTCTGAACACATTGGGATAGGTTTCAGAGGCTTTTGAGGACTTTTACACATGTTTTTTCTATAGATAATCTCATGGAAGCTTAAGGCCACGTGTAGAAGAGGTCATGCCCGGATGAACCATGATCCGTTTTCAGAGTTTTATTAGTCATTTTTGGGGTTTTTATGTGTTCTGATCCCAATGGTACAGTCTGTTTTTCCATTGGAGTTGAGCAGTATCTTGTAAAAGAAATTTTGACTAATTAATCCCAGAGAGCCAAGTCCATTGATGGAGGCTCAAGGAGATGTAGTTCAGAGAGGGGTGAACTCCTTTATCATATTGTGATTGTTGTGAGTTTGATGGTTTATTTGCTCCAAGTTATGTTTCTATGTATTTATTGAAAGTACATATATAACCATTTAAAAAAACATATCCTCACATATAAGCATTTAAAAGAAGATACATAAATTTGGCACATAATCTATCTTGCATATTTTAACACATGAAGCAAGGTCCTGTAAAGTTTATTTTAATGAAGTAGAGGGTTCTTGCATAGCATAACAAGTCAGCTTTCTATTTTTAGATTAGGTGGTATCAGAGCACTAGTTTGTTTTGCTCATGTATTTTCCATTGATAGCTTGAGATTTAGTTGTTGGTATTTGTGCAAGTTTTGTGTTGAAGTTTGATATCTTGCAAGGATGGAGGAAGCTTCAAGCATTGATAGTTATCATACATCTTCAAAATCAAAGTTCTTTGACAAAGAGATGTTGAAGGATATTCTAACCATGAGAGATTTGGTGAAAGAGATGTGTGAAGATAGAAATGAGATCATTGCCCTTGAAGAGCAGTTGATGGCCATGAAGGAGGAGAAAGACCAGCTTCTTGCAAAGTTGCATGAGATGGAGAATCAACTCCATGAGGCAAAGGAAACCCTTACTAAGTACATGTATGAACATAAGGTATGCAATGTTAGTTTATCTTCTAATTCTTCTCAAGATGAATCTTTTGGTGTTTTTGAAAATCACACAAGAGGAATAGGGTCCAAGTTATTGTTAAAAATGGGCTATGAAGGTAAAGGGTTAGGCAAGCATGGAGAAGGAATTGCTGAGCCTATTGTTGTTGAAGAGAGACCCAAGCATTGTGGTCTTGGATATAAACGAAGAGATGGAGAAAATTCCAAAGTTGAGGACACAAGGGAAAAAGTTCCAAGAACAAAGTTTGTTTCAAGTTCACCTCCTCAAGAAGGCTTTAAAGGTGAAAGTTCAAGAACTTTTGTTGGAAGTTCAATCCCTCTAGCATGCAAGGCTTGTGTTCAAGATGAATGCGAATGTGTAAAATGAAAGAGTTGTGACAACGATGAGGACAAGAACACTGTTGTTGGTTTTCAAAGGAGAGCTTGTAACTCTTCAGATTCACCTCCTCAAAGAGGAAGTAAAGGTGAATGTTCAAGGTATAATTATGCTTATCATTCAATTTCTTTTGATTATGTTAAGCATGAAAAATTTGTATGTAAAAATGGAAGAAATAATCCATGGACATATTGTGGTTTATATAACCATCATGTTTCAAAATGTTGGAAAAGATTAACCACTTTCAGGAAACTTTATAAGCAAAGACAACGTGAAAAGAGGATGCAAAAGATTTGCACTCATTGTCAGAAGAGGGGTCATCTCATTGACCAATGTTGGACATTGCATCCAACTACTCATCCACAACATAAGAAGCATATGGATAAAGAGATTGACAAGAATGGAAGAGGAGATTCCATCATCGATGTGAGTCAAGATGATTCACAAGAGGACGATTTTCAACAGAAAAAGTCACCGTTGTTGGCTTGGTAATAAATGGTTGGATTTCTTGAGCAAGTAAGGCTTGCATTTTCTATTGTAAATGCACCCTTCAGCCTTATGTGTGCATTTATGTTGAGAGTATGACAAGTTGTAGCAGTTTATCATAACTTGTATGATCCAAATTGCATGTGAATGCAATTCAATTGAAGGCATTTTTGTTGTTGCACAACTTCACCAGGAGGATGTAAAAGTGGGGTATGATGTTCACTTATTACAACCATATATTTTTTTTCATATTCATCTCTTATGTACCCACATGTTTTGGGTTTATGTACTTATGTTTGTACTAGAAGGAGAGTTGAAAAGTTATGCACATGCATTTGTTTTTGTGTATGTATAAGCAGTGAACCTGGTGATAGTTCATCATGAATGACTCATGATTGTAACATGATTGTGTATCATGTTTGTCAACTTGTCATTTTGGAAGGTTGATATGTTTCAAATGAGTCTCGACTGGTGTCGATGATTGTCTGACGACTATGTTGTGTCGATCATGTTTTTCGACTTATGTTTAGTCGATGGTGTTTGTTGGCTTGTAAGTTGATTTTGAGTACACCGAGATGCAGGAAAACGCCATGTGCTTTGATGAAGTACAAGATGTGATAGTTTGCTTGAAGAGCAAAAAGATTTTGTTGGCATCATTTTTAATCTTGTATAAATTTGTTTTCAAGATTGATGGTTTTCTTGGCTTGTGACAAGATGTCACTGGAAAGTTTTTGTAGACATTGGAGAGAGGATTGTGTTGACGTTAAAGAGTTCACAAGAGGGAATTGATTCTTAGTGGAAAGGTTGGAAGTCTTCCAAGCACAAAGAAGAATAGTGGGTCAGCAGCAACCAGAGAACAGTGGCTCAAGGACATAGTCAGTTGCAGTGCAAGGCATGTCAAAGTATCCAGGTGATTGTCGAAAAGACTTTTCAAGTAGAATTAGTTGATAGAACTTGAAAGTAGATTGATAATCATAAGCTTTTGTGGGTCCAAAAGCCTTTCATTGGGAAGGTGTGATCAAAATCTGGACCAGGGGTCAAATTTTAGCTCAAAAATCAACGTTCTTGAAATAACTTCAAATCGGACGAGAGTGTAGGCCTCGTCGTTGCAAACCCAACGCAACTCATTTTGTGTCAAACGGACGTCGGGAGAGAGAGATATCATGATCTGTTTGGATTGTCAAATAGGCAAAAAAAGGATGTTGACTGTACAGTCCGTACAGTCCGTACAGGCTGACGTGGAAGGGCCATACAATGACATGGTAGAGGTCGTATGTTCATTCGTTGATGTGGCATGTGATGATGTGGTAGTATTTGGTTGGTAGCTGAGGGAAAATGGTATTCTGACACGTGGCATCATTTGGACAAGTGTTTGGGTGCCACATGGCCCAGTGATGGGCTGCCACGTGGCACCCCAGTATTGGCTGTTGGTTTGTTAATCAAAATTTTATGGAGTCCATGGCGGTCAAACCTCAGACCTCTCTTGTTGGCTCCGTGCTTTGGTAGAGTGTGGGCTACAACTAGCCCACACGTTGTTACTTTTAAAACATATGCTATAATATGTATTTGAATTAGATTTATGTAATGGTCGGCGCGGGGGTCTGGGCTGGGGCTTAGCCCCAACCCCCGGTCACATTTACATTACATATAACCATACCTTTTGTAAAATGGCATGCGCGGGGTTTTAAAAATATGTAGCCCGTGTTCTTTGTGTTACGCCATGTGACCAAAACTGAGAGCGCGGGGGGTTTTGAAACGGTTAAGTTTTGTTTACTAGCCCGAGGTCATATAGTGACCCTCATGTGCCCACGAGCTTAGCGGTTAGGGGCTGGAGGCACCCTAATCGTCCTACAGTTTGATCCATTTTTCGGTTATGCATCGGTGTTGGGTTTAAGCACACGTTTTGGAGCGTGTTCTGGGTTCAGAGCACAGGAGGTACGTTTTGGCGAACCAGAGACAACAAGATTGAAGGAAGAAAATGGAAGGAGGCCTATCTTCTTCATTTTTTGGATGAATGAGGTGTTGTAAAAGCCTAGCTAGGGGTTTTTGGATGTTCTGAATCCATTGGCACTGTTTTCACAGCCATTTGAAGACTTCTTTTGCAGGTTTTTAACCATTGAAGTTTCAGGAAGCTTTAGGGAGCTTGAAGCCCTCATTGATTGAGGTCATGTTTTGATGAGTCCAAGTTTGTTTTCTATGATTGAATAGTCATTTTTGGCTAATTGTTATGCACTGAACAGATTGGGATAGGTTTCATAGGCTTTTGAGGACTTTTACAGGTGTTTTTTCTATAGAGAAGCTCATGGAATATTAAGGCCACATGTAGAAGAGGTCATGCCCGGATGAGCCATGATCCGTTTTCAGAGTTTTATTAGTCATTTTTGGGGTTTTTATGTGTTATGATCCCAATGGTATAGTTTTTTTTCCCATTGGAGTTGAGAAGTAGCTTGTAAAAGAACTTTTGACTAATTAATCCTAGAGAGCCAAGTCCATTGATGGAGGCTCAAGGAGATGTAGCTCGGAGAGGGGTGAACTCCTTTATCATCTTGTTATTGTTGTGAGTTTGATGGTTTATTTGATGCAAGTTATGTTGTTGTGTATTTATTGAAAGTACATATATAACCATTTAAAAGAACATATCCTCACATATAAGCATTTAAAAGAAGATACATAAATTTGACACATAATCTATCTTGCATATTTTAACACATGAAGCAAGGTCCTGTAAAGTTTATTTTAATGAAGTAGAGGGTGCTTGCATAGCATAGAAAGTCAGCTTTCTATTTTTAGATCACAAACACTATCAACGCTCGCGACTATAGCAAGTACTGCCGCTACCGCCCCTCACTCAAGTAGTAAAGGGTTGTGAACCAAATTTTCTTGTGCTTTATTTTTAGAATATGGCCATTATACACACCATTGCCCAGCACTGTCGTGCTTCTGACATACATTAGCCCCAGTATGCCAAAGCTTCCAGAATGATCCCAATCCAGCTACATCATCCCTACCAAAAATCACTAACATCCATTATGTCACAACTTCAGTCAATGAACGTATGAGATGCCCTTGCTCTCTATGTGAATCCTTAGATCATTTTACATATCAATGTCCTATGATCATTGAATACAGGCAATGCCAATTGACCCTGATTCAAACCCCTACAGAATTGATAGTTGACCTTACCTCATCACTAGAGATTCTTCATATCATTTCTCTTGAACCCGAGGCACTCTTGATGCCTCCATGGTTCTTGGATGACTTATTCAAGGATTCACCCCCAAACCCCCCCAATTCTCCCATTCATTTCCCTACGGAAATTTTACATCCAACTACCACTAGTACTCCTCGGTACTTCGATATTTGGTTTATGTCGAGTGCACCATCGCAATCTCATTGCATCGTTCCCCTTGATTCTTCATCACCAGGGGACATCCACATGGTGTCAGTTACCGATATCACTCTTTACAACCCCTTGTATTCCCACCAATTCCACTGTGACAAGGACATACTCGAAGAGTTAAACACCCCTAACTACCCATGGGATGTGATACACCATAGAGCACTCTTCTTTCCACAGGAAGCCTCCACATCCCCTAACCAACACCCCATATACGTAGTCGAACCCAAGGATTTTATCCCATCAGGGCATATCGACTGGTTCAACAACCCCATTCCTGCTCCTGATGCTTTTGAAGAAATCAACATGGCCAACATTTCCCTGACCATCAAAATTGACATTTCCATAAAAAATGGAGTCGTCGAGGAAATCACCATTGGCACCGCTTGCACTCCTCATGAAATCACCGCCTATAAATCCCTCTTCCAAGAATATCAGGATATTTTTGCCTGGTCATACACATAAATGCCTGGCCTTGATCCCTCTATCATCGAACATCGCATCAACACCTGGCCTGACATTACACTAGTTCGTCAAAAACAACGACCGCTACACCCATCCAAAGCAGAGGCCATCAAAGCCGAGATTGAAAAATTATGCGTGGCTGGGTTCATCTACCCCATCACCTACACATCATAGGTTTCCAACCCTGTACCCGTTAACAAAAAACATGTCACTATCTGTGTCTGCACGGACTTTCGTGATCCCAATCATGCATGTCCCAAAGACAACTTTCCAACACCTTTCATCGATCAAATCATCGACGACTGTGCAGGCCACAAAGCTCTACCCTTCATAGACGATTTCTCTGGTTATAATCAAATCCAAATTCACCTAGCCGATCAATACAAAACCACATTCACTACCCCTTTGGGTACTTTTGCTTATTGTGTCATGCCTTTTGGCTTAAAAAATGTTGGCGCTACTTTCCAATGGGCTATGACATACATTTTTCATGATCTGGCTCATATCATACTTGCATACTTAGACAACCTCACAGCTCGATCCAAGAAATGCATCCAACATATTGATGATTTACGAATCATCTTCCAACTGTCTCGTCAGTACAACATCCGCTTCAATCCCCTCAAGTGCATGTTCTATGTCACTGCGGGGTGCCTCCTCGGATTCATCATTTCCCAAAGTGGTATTACTATGGACCCCATCAAAGTACAAGACATCACAAAAACCACCCCCCCATAATTTACGTCAACTCCAGAGCCTACAAGGAAAACCTAACTTTCTATGATGATTTGTCCTAGACTACGCCACTCGAGCACACGGATTCCTTCGCTTACTACACCATGACATCCCATTTCACTAGGATGAACATGCCCAAAAATAATTTGACGATATTAAAATGGGACCTTCTAACGCTCCTTTAATTAGTTCACCCGACTATAATCATGATTATATCCTGTACATATCAGCATCAACTGTCTCAGTAGCAAGAGTTCTCGTTCAAATCGGTGATGATGATTGTGAGCATGTCATTTACTATGTTAGTAAAAACCTCTCAGGGCCACCCTTGAAGTATAAACACGAAGAGAAACTAGCCCTTGCACTCGTCCTCGTAGTCCAGAAACTGTGTCATTACATTCTGCTTTGCATGACTAAAGTCATCGTAGATTCCAACCCTATGCAATACTTTCTCATTCGTCGGCAAATTAATGGAAAATTTTCCCGATGGATCGTTATTCTTCAGGAGTATGATCTTGAATTTTCAACACCCAAGAGAAAGAAAGCTCTCATTCTTGCCAAACTTGTCACAACCTTCCCTTTTGATACTACCAGTGCCCCCGTCAATACCGTCAGCTCCCCGACGAACATCTCTTTTACATCACTTCAGATGATCCTTGGTACGACGACCTCCTCATCTACCTCCAAACCCAAAATTTTGGTAACCACCTCTAATGAGATGATCGTCGTCATATTCGCCACCAGGTCCCCTGCTATCTCCTCATCGGAGATATCTTATATCGACGAGGGGTCAACACCATACTTCGTCGATGCTTGACTATTGACGAGGCCGATAGAGTCTTGAACGACTGCCATAGCAGCGCATGTGGGGGCCATCTTTCAGAAATGTCCACTGCTCATAAAATCATCCGAGTAGGTTATTTTTGGCCTACATAGTTTCATGATTGCATTCATGTCATGAAGCGATGCGAGAAATGTCAAATTTATGCCAAAAAAGCATGAGCACCACCTGCTCTTCTTCACCTAGTAATTACTACCGGCCCCTTCTGTAAATGGGGCATCGACTTCATGACTTGTAATCCCCCATCCAACAATGGACACAAATACATTGTTGTCGCAGTCGATTAATTCAAAAAATGGGTTGAAGCTATGCCCACCTTCAACAACACCGCTGACACTGCAGCGTGTTTTTTCTTTAATCACGTCATCTCCCGCTTGGAAGTACCACTCCAACTAGTTTTCGATCACAGGAAGCACTTTGAGAATGACATTTTTGTCGAACTCTCATCTTGGTTAGGATTCTCCCACGAGTTTGCCTCACCATATTACCCTCAGTCTAACAGACAGGTCGAAGCAGTTAACAAGGTCCTCAAGACCATGTTATAGCGCACATTTAATAAACATAAGACCAATTGGCATCATATGTTATTTTCTGTTCTATGGGCTTATCGTACGGTCGTGAAAATGACCACTGGTTTCACACCATTTCATCTTGTCCATGGGGTTGAGGCCACTCTTCCCATTAAGTGAGAAATTCTCACCTTACGCACTATAATTGAGCTATTACTCGACACTGCTCCAATGGAGCAACGCTTGATGACCTTAGAGTCCTTGGATGAAGATCGTCGATTTTCATTACAGAACAATGAAGCAGCCAAAAAATGGTCAAAGGCCACCTTTGATCACCATGTCAACCTTCGCTCATTTCACGAAGGCGACCTTTTCCTTGCTTACGATATCGCTCACGATACCCTTGGTCATGGAAAATTCAAGTCACTATGGCATGGCCCCTACATTATCCAACACTGCCTCACCAAAGGCGCATACATCCTGGCCTCTCCCGAAGGCCTCTCTCTCAAAGAATCCATCAACGGGTTATACTTAAAGAAATTTTACACCTAAGCATAGCCATTTTACTTTAGGTTATTTCTTTTATAGTGTTTTTAATCTTTTTCCATCCCTCACATATAAACTATCATTTGAGATATTGACAGATGCTTCCTCCACCAACCTACCACATCGATTACCCCGACAATGCCAACCGTTGGACACAAAATCTCACTTCGGCAGCTTGGGCCCTCTATACCCCCTCACATGAAATGCTTCACTCTAGCGGCATATGTTTGGGTTCATCCACCAACAACCAAGCTGAATACATTGTTGTCATTGGCCTCCTTGTCGATGCCCAACATCATCGTATTCGTCACCTTAGCGTCTTTCTCGACTCCTAGTTAGTCATCCTCCAAATCAACAATGTGTACCGCATCCGCGATCCTTGCCTCTTTTGCAAATACCTGCAAGTTAGACTTTTATATCGACATTTTGATTTCATTACATTTACACATATTCCAAGACAATTGAATCAAATTATAGATAACTTAGCTAACAATGTGTTAGATTGGCATATATCACATCAAGATACCTCTACACATACATAAAACTATCAAAACCTGTCACAACATATATATAGATTAGACATCATCAACACATTAAAAAAACACATGTAAACATCACATAGACCCCAAAATGTATACTCATATATATATAAATCGGTCCATAGTGCCATCAAAATGTTTACATACAAATATACAAATATCCGTAGGCCAATGAGGCACCTTGGTACAAAAATGGTGCCACTACACCAAAATGGGTTCACCAACCTATATACAACATACAAAAATACATAGATTGGCACTCAAGGTGCCTCTAGAGCACCACCTTCTGCCCCTCCCTTAGACGGTGGTCCCCCACCCACTATTGGTCCCTCCGAACAGGGAGGTAACCATCTGGTCATCGCAACACTTGCTACCGTTGCTCGCTGCACCACAGCCCACCACAATGGCGAAACTCCCACACACTGCTCCAGGATGCCCTCATCCTGGATGTGTGACCACATGCCCTCAGGAATGCCCTGTAGCACCACCTCTAGGTAGCGAAAAATATCCTCAAAATATCCCCCGACGTCTGTCAGAGGAGCACATGATGGCCCGGCACCTGGGTCATCAAAACGATGTCTCCTCGCTGCTCTCTCATCCTCATCTAGTCTTGCCTCGACATCCTCATGCCAACATCTCTCTCTTTCTCATGGCCCTCCCCGCAATGGTCTCCCTGGATCCTGGCGAGCCGACGCTCTTAGCAACTCAACCTCATGTCTGCGAGGTCCCACATCTACACATACAAACAACCAAACGATAATATCAACATCTATACAAAATACATATGTCATGCTATCTCAAAAACCAACATACCAAACTCATAAACATACCTCGGTGATCAAACACCTCCCCTGGAGGTAACACCATATCCGGATCACCCAGAAAGTCAACACCAACATATGGATACTGCAATATCAACTACAACATCTGTCACCACACCTATGTTGCCTCATCCATAAAAAGATGGTTGCCCTCACCACCACTGTGGCGAACCAAAATCATCGACCACTGCCTCAGTTGCGGCTCTCGCACCCCAGGAGCACCCAATAAAATCCTAGGGCGCAACATCGACACCCTCTTCAAAAACCATGCCACCAAGATGGACCCAAAGGCAAAGTCCCCTATGTCAGTAGATCGACATCTATCAAGCTACCCTACCATCCTGGCATGCAGCATCAACCCCCAAGCAAAGTGCTCCCCAGCCAGTTCCCTCCCCATAACCATCAACTGACCACCACTGATCCGCTGAGTCGTGAGGGACCCATACAACCTCACAATCATTGCTACTACACAACGATGCACTAGAGCATCCATCACCCCAATGCTCATGACAGAGCCCGACATGTAGTTCTCCCTCAAACAATACCTCCAGCCCAAGGTTGCTAATGACACGTTCACAGGTAACACCAGCTCCGTTGGTAGGGGCGTTCCTCAAAAAGGGAGCCCAGTCAAAAAGTATATGTCCTCCACCACAGTGAAGGCGATCTGCTCTCCCTGCACAATAAAGAAATGCAGGTCCAGACTCCACATCCAGATCAGAAACTGCAGAAGATACTCATGCGCCCATATCAACGGGCACTCGAAGAACTTCAGCAACCCACAGGCTGCCAAAGTGGCACGTACCCTCGACTCCTCAATAGCCATGACATCTCTTAGCTAGGACCAATCCTTCTCTTGCCAGTAGACTGGCATAGTGAAAAATGATCATCTGCAACCACATAATACAGTCCTAGGTCAGCCATATTGACCATAAAAAACATTAAAAAAGATGAGTTTTTCACCCATTAGCCTTGCCCCCAAGGCGCGGTTGTTTAACCCACAAGTGCACACATATGCATGCCTATTCACCCCATAGGCGTGCACATATGCGCGTTTGTCCATCCCACAGGAACACATACGTGTGTGCCTGCCCACCCTACAGGGGTGCCTCCATGCGCCCCTGTCACGAACACAGGTGCACATCAAAGCGCGCCTGTCCACTACACAACAACGCACCCATGCGTGGCTGTGTAGCAAACAGGAGAGCATATCATGCGCGCCTTTGTCCCCCCTTTGAGTGCACCCATGCGCGACTATCCAGATAATAGGTGTGCACTCGTGCATGCATATTTCCAAATCGTCCATGCGCTTGGGGGCCCACACCCATAAAATCCCCTGTATGGCCCTCCGTACAGACCTTGCCCATAAATGGAGAACCTACTTCTATGCAGGACGATAAGAATAATAACCTGAAGCTCACTGGTCCTGAATCAACTACCTCGTTCTCTTGAAATCTCGAAATCTCCTCTAAATACCTCTTGTCCAATCACTTTGGAAGCAAGTACAAATGAGGTGGCAATGTGGGCCCTACAACTATATATAGGCCTTTCCACCAAACTTCCAATCACTATTCTCAGAGCTTTGGGTGTTCGTTCTTCAATCCGTCTTCAGCCACGGGATCAACATCCCATCATCTACATCAAGACAGTCCCTGGGCCACTTTTTATCCTTAGCCCCCGGGGTGCTATTTTTTCATACCCCGTCCAGGTACACATGCTCATGTTCAAAATTATCAAATAAATGCTTGTATGTTCAATTCTCTTCAGATATTGTTCACGTCGGGTATTTGGTTTTCATGTGTGTAGGTACTTGAGCATCATACATCAACGCCACCCCTTCAGGTATATAATCAGCACTGGCATGTAATCATTCCCTCTGAATCTCAATTGCATCTCCAGTCACACCCTCTAACATTTGCCTCTAGGATCCCCATCTCCAGCTCTACAGTACCAACACCTCCATTACATCTTCGATACTATCACCCGATAGCACTCTCCCCCACATGAGTTGTCCCATTCGTAACACCCTTTTTCACTTTGACACTCATGTTGTTTTTCAACCCTTTAGGGATGGGAGTCCTGATAGTCTTCCATCATGTCGCGAATCAGCCACATACTCCTTCTCCTCATTTTGCTAGCTTTCCCGCTAGACTCCCAGATTATCTCTTCAAGGTTCTATTTTGATTGCACCTCTACAGTATCATGAACCCTCCATTTCATTCACAATCAGTTTTCCCCTCTACAGAATTCCCTTTATTTCACCTACCTCATACAAAAACCCACCCATGGGGCCCCCACCCTCCACTAGTTCTCCAAGCAAATTGTGCCCTAACCGGCCCAACCATATTACATTGGGGCACCTGTTTCTGTATTTGTACACTCATCCCAAATTATTCTTTATTTATTTGGTACATTGTAAAAAGCCTTTGTTTCCATCATTTACATCTCCTTTTGTCAGCACCTTTGATGACCTTCTTCCCTTTTTTGGCAAACGCAACCCATGTCTCCCTTGGTTGGGGCACTCCTTATCATCTACCCCTACTGACATTGTCCATATACTCCAAGTATCCCACAGGACACTTACCTCTGCCCTCTGAGTTTGTTCACTTTGTCCCACCTCTGGCACAACTTATCCCCTGTCTTGTTGTCCCCTTGACACTCAACCTAGTTGAACAGTTGCGGCCATTTATACCTCACATATACCCTCAACCAAGGGCAGTCTTGAGTCTTCCTACATCTTGACTTTGTCCATGTACCTCCTCTAGTTCCTAACCTCACCTAGTAGATTTCATGAAGCCCTTTACTTCTTAGAGTCACGTCCCCCTTTTTTTCGACATCAACACAGTTTCCAGAAGGGCGACAGTATCTTGACTCTCATTACCTTTCCAATGAGAGGTCTCGGACAACACAGGGAGAACCAAAAATTTCTCCCTATTCTCATTGACCCCCATAACATTCGACTTCAACACTTCCTCATGTTACGGTGGGTCTTAATTTGCGACTATTGCAGTTATTTCTTATATTTGTCGAAGACCTTTGAACTTGGACGGGCTATCAATGCCTACAAAATCCGTGATATTTCTTACAGATGTCACTGCCTATTGTTCAGAGTATGTTCCTCTGTAGAATTGTCTTCTACCTTTATCACGACCTCCCCCGAGGACACTGTAGTTTTCTACACCAACACATCATTCCTTTTTGAATTACATGACACGAGCATGGGGCATGCCCGCCTCGTTTGTACACAGTTAATTTTTACACACTTTATGGAAGGTTGGGTTCTACAGATTCCCTTCTCCCTCCAATGGGTAACTCTTGACAATCCCACTATCTCTCTCTCTTACAACGACACTCTCAGTAGAAGAAACATTGATGAATTTCGGCTATACGTATGCTCCTAACCTCATCCATCAAGGGGCATACGTTATCATTGAAATTTTGTCCGCAAATGGTTACAAGAATCCAACATCGTCAAACAGTTATGAGGTCACCCATGGACCAAAATTACCACAAAAGCATTTCCAAAGGGTCAAAAACTATACAACCAGTGACAAAATTAAAGTGTGTTATGACTACACAAGGCGCACATGCACATGCGCAAAACAAAAATGCAGGAAAAGCGCACATGCGCCCGATGCACGACTGTGGTCTCTAAAAGCCGCACACATCTGAGAACGACGCATTTATGAGAGTGGTTGGCCTCCCACCCACTTCTGGTTTAGCTTCCAAGTTGATTTGACACTCAAATCTGGACTGGATCCGACTGAGTGGCTGGTTAAAGACCTAAAAATTCCCTAATTAGCCTCTTTCCACACTACAAGTTGGTTGCACAATACCTCAAAGAGGTTCTATAAAAAGGCCATGGGTGCACTTCATTTTTTAAGGAATTCAATAGCAAAGAATTCTTTCACCATTTTCATTCAAAGTTGTAAGAAGAGCTTATTTGTGGGGGTCCAAGAGCCCTCCCTTGGAGGAAGAAGGGACTCATAGTCCTGTTTCTTCTTGGTGTTTTCTTTCACTGATATAAACCTTACCATTGGTGACATGGGTCTTATTGTTTCTTTTGTCCTTATGTTATTATGCTCATTAGTTTAGTTGTTATTTTATTTCTTAGTTTAATTCTTAGTTGTTCTTTTATATTTCTTTCTCTAAACCTTTTCCTTACAACTGTCCTGCTTAGAAAACCCAACTAAGCTTGCAAGCACCTCCATTTTTCTCATCTCGGTGGCAAAAGAGGCACAACAATGTGTTTTAAAATAAGATTTCAATTTCATGCTTCGCAGTCGTGAAATTGAAATGGGTAAACGAGTTGTTTATCAATCAAAGAAAACTCAAAACAAAAATGATCAATCAAACAATTAATCAAAAACCATAATCAAACTCTTCGTAGACAAAATTAGGTAGCTAATAAAAATTTCCTTCTTCATGCTCACGTTTCAAAGATCGATGAAACAATATGAATATTTGGCTGCCAACAGAGCTTGAGGGGGGGAATATATGGGCCTAAATGTACATGTAATGTGTAAATATATATGTAGTAGGGTCGGCCTAGTAGTAAAGGGGCCTAATGTGAAAGTGTGAACAACTACATATAAGAGATCATCTATTTATTATGTTGGATTACTGAGGGGGGGGGGTGAATCAGTAATAGAGAAATTTAATATTTTTTAACCATATAATGAAAGTGTTATATCAGTGTAGCATTATCATCCAATAATTGCAGAGTAAATAAGCGTTGAACAAATGAGCAATCACACACATACACAGTGCACCAGTGTTTTCATGTGGAAACCCAAAGCGAGATAAAACCACATAATGTTTTTTATTATATGTCTTGAAGAATTACATTCATTGGAAGCATTAACTTCCTTTGTTTTCTAGCTACAACTGGAAGGAGGCTCCAAACCCCTAGTTTCTCAAGCTACAACTTGAGGGAAACTCCAACTCTCGAATTATCCAGCTACAGCCAGAAGGAGGCTACAACCCCCTAAGTTCTCCAGCTACAACCATAAGGTGGATACAACCACCTGTCCTTGCCCCGTCCAACTACCCTAAAATATAAATGCCAAATGTAGACAACCTGTCACTGTCACTGAATCAACCACTGCCACTCTCAACTTGTCACTGTCAACCTATACCAATAACCTGTAACAACTTGTACCAATCAACCTACACCAACCAACCTATACCAATAACATGAACCAACATGTACCATGCATCAACCATGCATCAACCTTGACTCATCAAGGTGTACCAACATCATTAAATATACACCTCATGTATGTGCAAACTCATCAACTATACACCTCATGTATGTGCCAACTTAGCAACTACTTGTCTCAACCATGTACCCAACATGTTCCTCAACCATATACCAAAGACATACACCAATATAACCATCAGAAGTTATCTAAAAATTCATCAGTCTATCCATAAACCAAATACCATAAACCCTTACATAAAACCATGTGCCACAACCTCACTGTTATGTAGCCTCAAGCTAAACCAACCACTTCAGCATCACATCACAACCAAAATACCAATACCCATATGCCAAATTCCAACAACAAAATACCAACTGTATCCCTCAACAAATATAATATATGCAACAATACTGAACATCCAATACCATCTCAAGAGATAAAACCTAGCTCACAAAACATACCTCAAACAATATGTGCCAGATCTATCATAAATAGACCCCAACCATGGTGCTACCGTGATTTTTCTGCCACACATTTTCTATCGTGATTTTTCCACCACAATTTTTTTGCCGCACTTTTTTTGCTGTGATTTTTCTGCTGCACTTTTTATGCCGCGATTTTTCTTTCCGCACTTTTTCTGCCGCACTTTTTTTAATGTGATTTTTCGGCCGCACTTTTTCTTTATCCATAATACCTAACCAAATAAACTTTCACAAAAATAGATATTCAGTGATATTCAAGTGTGTTTAAATGAGAGATATTTGTCTCTTATTTATACTTTCATGTACCATTACACTTTCATTATTTTAGGGAGTTCTCAATTTACTTTATTATTTAAATAATTTCTTTTGCAAACACTTGACTTTTGGGGGCTTCTATATGACTCATGAGGGTTCTTCTACTTCATATGGCCATAACTCTCTAACCGTGAGGAGTTATGTGACATTCCACATACCACCGGAAATGGCATGACAAACATTATCCATTTAGGATAGTTTCACTGACAAATTCATTGACCTTCATCTAATTATTCCACAATTAAGCATGGGTTCTCTAACCATACTTCTAGGATAACTCAATCCAAAAAGCATCTTCCCTTGAGGGATTTAACCATAAGGGGACCACTTTGGAGTTCATCCATTTGTACTTCTTATCAACCATGACAAGACAATAATGAGTCAATTTTACATCAAACAAAATTGGGTCCATTACCCAAACCTTTGTGATACTGGGCTTTCTTCAAGGGTTGACATCAATGACAACCAACCTTAATCAACAATATCCACCTTTGGCATTGATAGCAACACTCTGATGCAATACTAAAATCATATCACTCATACTCCCCCTTGAACCATGCCTATTTCCTTTGCATCTCTGTGACCATTTCTCCCCTTGGAACCATGCCTCTGTCCTCTGCATCTTTGTGACCATTTATCCCCCTAAAACCATGCCTCTTTCCTCTGCATATGATAAATCTATCCCACTTTGTCATAAATGGCAAAGGTATCTTTGCATCCGACGATGCTCCCCCTGACTGAACTGTCCCTTTTATGGTGCTTCCTCGTGTGCATCTAAGACATATAAGATAAGCATTTAAAACCATTTATTTTGGAATAGAAATAACTCTGAGTCTCTGGCAAAGATACTCAAAGGATTCCCGTGGAAGTGGTTTTGTAAAGATGTTTGCCACTTATTCTTTTGTGCCCACATACTCAACTCTAATGTTCTTTTCTACAACATGTTTCCATAGAAAGTGATATTTTATTGGAATGTTCTTTGTCTTGGAGTGCACCATCGGATTCTTTGAGATGTTGATGGCACTTGTATTATCACAATAGATTGGAATTGGCTCATCATACTCAACCTGTATATCTGTTAGAGTTTGTTTCATCTAATGAACCTGTGTACAACATGTTGCAGCTGCAATATAATCTGCCTCGATTGTAGATGAAGATACTGATGATTGTTTCTTGCTTAGCCATGATACTAAACACTCACCTAAGTAGAAATATGTTCCACTAGTGCTTCTTCAGTCATCAATACAACCTGCCCAATCTGCATCTGTGTAGGCAATAAGTGATAGATCCTTTACTTTTGGATACCAAAATCCAAACTCTTATGTTCCTTTGAGATAT
This sequence comes from Picea engelmannii, assembly GCA_009831015.1. Classification (NCBI taxonomy): domain Eukaryota; kingdom Viridiplantae; phylum Streptophyta; class Pinopsida; order Pinales; family Pinaceae; genus Picea; species Picea engelmannii. The sequence goes on along the minus strand of ML794887.1, from coordinate 449,608 downwards.
TTGAAAATCCTCTTCACTACTAATACATGTTATTCCTTTGGTTTTTCCCGAAATCATGCCACCTATCCAACTACCTGCATTACAGTTGGTCTAGATGTTGTCACATATAGTAGGCTACCAATCATTGACTTGTATTGCCTATGATTTGTAGACTTTGAATCATCATCTTTGCTTGACTTGCAACTGATTTGGATGGGAGTGATAACTATTTTGCAATCTTCCATTCCAAACCTCTTTAGCATTTCTCTGATATACTTGGTTTGAGAAATAAAAATTCCTTGGTGGCTTTGATGTATATGAAGTCCCAGAAAGAAGGATAGTTCTCCAAGTAATGACATTTCAAACTCATTATGCATATCCCTTGCAAATTTATGTATTAACCTGTCATCATCACTACCAAAAATAATATCATCAACATAAACTTCAATTAATAAAACACTATCTCGACTTACCTTGATGTAAAGGTTGTTGTCTGCACTTCCTTTTTTGAACCCTGTCTGTTGTAGATATTTATCCAGTCTAGAGTACCATGCTCTAGGAGCTTATTTTAGACCATAAAAGACCTTCTTTAATTTACACACATAACCTATGTTTTCTGACAAATGAAATCCTTCTGGTTGTTCAATGTAGACTTCTTCTTCAAATTCCCCATTTAGAAAAGCTTACTTTACGTCCATATGATACAATTTAATATTTTTGGACCATGAATAAGCTAAAATCAATCGGATTGCTTCCATTTTGACAATTGGGGAAAATGTCTCTTCAAAGTTGATTCCTTCAACCTGTGCATATCCTTTACATACCAATCTATCTTTTTTCCTTGTAACCTGTCCATTTTCATTCAATTTATTATTGTATACCCACTTTGTGCTGATCACATTCTTATCCTTTGGTCTTGGAACCAATTTTCAAGTATCGTTTTCCCCTATTTGATCCAATTCTTCATCCATGGCCTTATTCCAAAGTCATCCTTGTTGGCCTCTTCAAAACAGGTTGGTTCAATTGTAGATGAGTGTGCTAGGTACGTTTGTTCTGGTAAACAAATTCTTCTTCTAGTATCAACTCTTGGATCTTTGTTTTCGATAATATGATCTAAAGGATGATTCTTCTTTACTCATCTTCTAGGTGTCTTTAGAGGCACTTTCTAAACTTGCTCTTCTGCTTCGATCGAATCTTCTTCATCTTCTGTTTTTTCTTTGTAAAGTTATTCCATTGATTCATTTTCTTCTTCCTTTAATTCTTGTCTACTTGTTTCATCAATTGTTACATTGATGCTTTCCACAACTTTGTTCAATCTTAGGTTGTAACACTTGTATTCTTTCATTGTACTTGAGTAACTGACAAGTATTCATTTGTCCACACGAGAGTCAAACTTTCCCATTCTTCCATATTCTCTTTTGATGTAGCATTTTCTCCCAAAAACTCTGTAGTGCTTCACATTTGCTGGTCTTCCTTTCCATAGCTCGTAGGGAGTTTTTCAATTTTGTATCTAAGCATTACTCTGTTTTGAATGTGAACTATTGTATGCATTTCCTATGTCCAAATAATATATGTCAATTTGGAATCCATTAGCAATGTTTGAGCCATTTCCTGTACTGTCATGTTCTTTCTTTCAACAACTCCATTATGTTGAGGTATCCTAGCAACGATGAATTGCCCTTTTATTCCATGACTCCTGCAGTAGTCCATAAATTCCTTTGAAGTGAACTCTCCTCCATTATCAAATCTCAAGCATTTGATTTTTGAATCCATTTCATTTTCAACCATTTCCTTGTAGATCTTGAAGTTTTCAAAAGCTTCTGACTTATTCTTGAGAAACAAAACTGCAGTCATTCTTGTATAATCATCAACTAATAACATAAAGTATTTGTCACCTTTTAAACTCTTTATTGTAGATTGTCCAACTAGATTAGTATGCACAATTTTCAGTGGTCTTGTCATTGAATATTCCTTTGATTTGAATTTGGTCTTTGTTTTCTTTCCTTGTTGACAATGCTTGCATAAAGTGTTCGTTGGTTTCATGATCTGGGGCATTTCTCTGACTCCTTCTCTTTTGCTGACTTTGAAAAGTTTATCAAAATGTATGTGACCCATTCTTCTGTGACATAGCCAACTTTCATATTTCTTTCCTAGACAACATTTTTCATTTCCAATTTCACTTAACACATATATGTTGCTTGAAGTTCTCACAGTTGTTGCAATCAATTTTCCTGAACCTTCTTTTCATATCTCACACTTTTCTGAATCGAAAGTAAATTTATGACCTTGGTCACATATTTGACTCACACTTAGAAGATTATGTTTCATATCTTCTACTAGTAGAACATTATCTACCTTTGTATTCTTGTTCCCAATTCTGACTATGCCTTTTCCAATGATTTTAGCTGAGTAATCATTTCCGAAGGAGACTGATCTATCTCTTTCCTTTATTAAAGTAAGAAGCCTATCTCTATCACCTGTCATGTGTTTTGAACAGCCACTCTCAACATACTAACCACATTTATTCTGCTTAGCTTGTAGAGCGAGTGTGCATTCTTCATTGCTATACTGGTTCTGTTTTCTTATCCATGTCCTTTTTTGAGGTTCATGTATGTGACTGTTGTTATTTTGTTATGGTTCTCTAGGAGGGACTGCCATTCTGCAATGTTTGGCCATGTGTCCAAAGTTGTTACATTTGTAACATTCCACTTCAGTGCTCAAGGATTCAAACCTATTGTAACTTCTTCTCCATGTTTCACTAGGCCATCTTGGATAACCCTCTTTTGTATGACTTTCAAAGTTGTTTATGTTCCTGTTGTTAGCTCTGAAATTCACATCTTTATGTCCAAAATTATTACATGCATAACATAAACCAAAAAAGATAGTTTGATACCTGGGAGTTGAAGATATTCTGAAAGAAGTTACTCTTATGAATTCTTCTTCTTCCTAAGGCCTATCCGTCGGTTGGTGATTCTGGGATATGATCTTCTCAGTGGAGGAGTGTCCCTGTAATCTTCCTTGTAGATATTCATATTCCCTTTTATTGTTTTTGCATAGCTTTTTGGATATATTTCTTGCTCTGTTGTTTTGGAGCTTGATCCATTTTCTGTCTGATTGTATCCAAGTCTAGACTTATCATGATGAGGTTTTTAACTGTTGATAATGTCATCCAAAACTTTTGAGTTGTTCCACATATTTTTCTTTTGAAGATCCTTCCTGAATGTGACAATCTGTGCTTCCAAATTTCCAATGATCCTGTCTTTTTCTTCTAGTTGTTCTTTGGGTGTTTCTTCAATTATTTTATCTTCTTCTATTTGAACCTTCAAATTTTTTATCATTTGTTCTAGTTCTTGAGTGTCTTCTTTCTTATCTAGTTATGCTTGTAGTTTCTTGTTTTTCTTCTTTTCTCATGGAACACATCAATTCTTCTCGGTAGTCAACTTATGCCTCTTCATATTCTTCTTCTACTTCTTCATATTTTTCTTTGGAGTCTTTTTTATTAGAGTCTTCTATTTCCATGAATAAAACTCTTTCTGTCTCATTATCACTGACTTCATCTTCATCTCATGATGAAATGTCTTCTTTGGTGCTTAAGTTTTTCTTGAAAACTTTGTTTGTGGTTCTTTTTCCTTTATATGTTTGTTTTCTATTTGTGTAACCTTCATCATTTCTCTTTTTCTTATGAGGAAATTTGTTAGCAAAATGACCAATATGATCACAATTAAAACAAATTAAAGGAATCTTACGTCTATACGTGTTGTTGGTTTCCTTGTTCAATATTTTGACAAAGTTGGCCACTTCTTCATCATCTTCCGAGACGTCATTGTTGCTGCTAAGTTCTTTTTCTTTTTGCTTTGACTTTTTGGATGCTTTGAAGGATGCTTCTTTTGTATTTGTATTTTCCTGTTCATTTATCATTTCATATGTTGTGAAGATTCCATGTAATTCGTCCATGTAGTTCGCGCTGACCTGAAACAAATGGTATAGTTGGCATGGTCAAATGTGACCTGAAAACTAAGATCTTGAAAGGATGCTACCATGATTCCCACCCTAATTGTTGATTAAACCCCCACACCAGAGGACAAATACACTCAAAAACCACCTTGCCTGCTAAGAACCTAATCCCTGGTTACAAATCACCATCCATACGATGAAATGAATGTAATATCTGGTGAATAGGATAGAGGTAATGGTTTCATAGCATGGGAATTAACAAGGTAATACATTGATTAGATCGTGACACAAAAATTAAAGGCAACATTCAGATCATATGGTAGTTTCATAGGTTTAGAACCAAAATCGCAAAGGGTAAAGTAATAACCAATACTTTGAAAATTGATTAAGGCAATACATGAATCAAATGTGATTGGGTATTATTCTAATGCTATAAAATTTTTACATAACCATATACTCATCAAGCTTAAATGTTTTGTGATTTTAGGTGTTTCAAAGGCTCATTTAGTTTTACAAGGAGAGAAGCCTTTAGAGTTTATTTAATGTGTTTTACAATAAGATTTCAATTTCATGCTTGGCAGTCATGAAATTGAAATGGGTAAACGAGATGCTTATCGATCAAATAAAACTCAAAACAAAAATGATCAATGATGCAGGAGCAACCCTCACGACAAGCAAAACCAACGTGGAAGCAGAAGACAGTTGGAAGACGTCTAGCGCAAGTTTTTGAATTTCCCTTGAAGTTGATGCGCAAGTATAAATGCGATCATTTATTGAAGGTGCCTTGGTAAAAATGTAATCAGACCTTGAGCGCCCCGCTCTCGTCTGAAGTAGACAGAGGCATTTATAGTAGTTATTGTAAGTAGGTAGAATTGAATATTTTGATTAGACAGTTTTAGAAGAAAGAGGGAGAACGGATATAGACACCCTCGTTAGGTATTATAACATAATTCAGAGTTCATAAAGAGTGAGAAGAATCTAAGGAGCAGGAGAAGAAGAGCATGCAGATAATTGTATGAAGAACACCCATGTACAGGCATTTGAATTAATAGAAGAAAGCTTTAATTCAAATTCATGGTTTGTGTTGGTTCTCTGTGTTTTGATGTTGATATGCTCATGAATGTTTGCTTCCTGCAAAGAATTTGCTTTTTAGTATGCTGTGTAGGTGATTTCATGTATGAAATGAAGTCAGAAATGGTGAGTGAATGAGTTTCAGTTGTTTCTCTAGTTGAACCAGAGGATTTCTGCAAGGAGTGCAGTTGAGTTGTCCGCAAGGAATGCGTTGATAGAAGGGTTCAATTAGAGATAGCTTTTGTTCTCATTTCCTCGAAGGTGCAGATAGGCACAGTGTCGTGAAAGGAGTGCGCAGGACAAAGGAAAGCCTCAGGGTTGCGAACCTGAGCAAAGAACTGAAAGACTACTGCTGCAGGTGTGCGTAAAGTTAAGGGGGGTTGAACACTTGACGTGTTTGCAGAGTTTCCGCAAGGAGTGCGAGCAAAGGGTTCAAGATTCTAAGAGAGTGAGCAGCTGGGAAAGCTCAGGAGGAGTAGAGCCTTCAAAATTTGTTGAAGGACTACACTGAAAGTTTCACATCAAGAAATCCTCGAGGAGAGAGGAGCGACGGTCGATATCTTGTGAAGGAGCTCATGGAAATCTCGTCAGCCATCAGATCCGACAGATAAGCGAGGAGGTTAAGGCCACATCAGAGCCTGATCTTGAAAGGCTGGTGAACCGTTGGATCAGGAGTTGATTTCCCATCCACTCTTATATTTAATAGGAGTTGTAAGGGGGTTAAGCCTTCGTAAGTGAGGTGAAGAGTTTCGGAGAAGTCATCGGGATATTGGAGTCATCGGGAATTCCAGGAATGAAGAAATTACAGTATCAGGAATCGCGATTCACGATAGTCCGATGAGTCTAGAACTGTCCATCGGTTTGGACGCATGTTGAAGGATCCAAAGGAGTCGGGGATCGGAGAATCGGAGTTTTCGAGCATAAAGAAATCTTTTCATACAGAATCTCAATCTGCAATTTCCCGACAAGATCTGAACCGTTCATTTTGAGGACACGTGTCAGGATATCCGTAAGAGTCGGGGTTCATCATATCGAGGGTTGTGAAGACGAGATACACAGACCCTGTGAAATCGCGAGACGCAAAATTCTGACGGAAGAGTGTGTGGGCCACAGTCAGAGCTAGTGGGGGATAGGTGGCACAATATCGAGAAATCCTAACAAGGAGTCAATCCATCGACATTTGGAGTTCATCGGGATATCAGGGATCCCAGTGACAAGTGGTTTGTGCACTTTGAAATCGCGATCCGTGAAACCCCAATCAGTGGGGGACAATTGTCAGCACATTAGGGCTAAGGGAAGAATCGTAGTGGAAGCCAGCTGTCAGAACAACGGAGAGTCTGGATTCGAGGAGTCGAAAAATCCCATGGCATAGGTAATTTGACATCGAACACCCTGTATCCCCAATGGGAGGTAGGACTACAGTCCTGGAATTAGTGGTCACATTGGCCGAGGCTTAGCTTGGAGGGCTAAAGCACATTAGGGACTGGAGGATCAGGAGTTCCAAGTACATGTGCATCTCGACATTGCAAACCCTGAAACCCCGATGGGAGTTATAGCTGCGGTCTTATAGTAGCCGGTCGTGTGGACTAAAGGCTTAGTCGGTTGGGGCTAAGGAAACAAGGTAGCGCATCGGAGATCCGGGATCGGGGATTCAAGTCACCAGAACATTGCAGGTGTCAAAACCCCGATAGAAGGAGGGGAGTCCCCGAAGAGATTTCTATGGGTGAAATATTTCCTGATAGGGAAATAAAGAAACTTTGAGTTCTTCAGGTCGAGTAGGAAAGGATTCTGTGAGCGGACGTGCCCCCTGGTTGGCGCGCCTGCGTCAAGTGGTATCAGAGCTTAGAAAAGCTTCTTTGCTTTCCATAGCAGAGAAAAAGGAGAATTCACCATGCCACCAAGGAGAAGGGGTAGACAATCACCTGATCTAGAGGAGGAAAGGGAATTGTCCCGAGAAATAGGTACGCAAGCGCAGAATCCAGACATGGAGAGAGGAATGCGAAATCTTCGTGCCAGAATGGAGGACATGGAGATAAGAGAAAGGTGGAAAGCTGATGTAGGAGATATCAGTGAATCCGAAAAGGAAGATGATGCTGGACATGAAGAAGAGGAAATCCCAGCGGAAGATGCAGCGAGTGAATGCTTACTTAAAGCTGTTGCAAGAATGAGTACAAAGGTAAAAATGGACATTCCAGTTTATGAGGGAAATCTGGATGGGGAAGAGCTGCTAGATTGGATTAGAGCTCTAGACATTTACTTTGACTATGAAGATATTGAAGAGGATAAGAAGGTTAGGCATGCCGTCACGAGATTAAAAGGACATGCAGCCTTGTGGTGGGATGAACTGCAAGATGACAGGCGTTGCCAGGGCAAGCAGAAGATTAATAGCTGGGACAAGATGATTGCAAAGATGAAAGAAAAATTCATTCCCAGGGATTATCAAATTTCTTTGTTCAGGAGGATGCAGAACCTGAGGCAGAAGCTGATGACAGTGAAGGAGTATACTGAGGAATTTTACAGGTTGAATATTAGGGCAGGTCATCGTGAAAGCAATGACGAAAAGGTGGCCAGGTATATGAATGGCCTGAGGTATGAAATTCAGGATGAAATAAGTATGGAAACCATCAGAACGGTGGATGATGCTTACCAAATGGATCTGAAAGCTGAGGAGAAGTTGAGCCGTAAACAAAGTCAGAGGGGCTGAGGCAAGAGCCAACCCAAAGGCAAAGCAGTTGCCCAAGATAAATACCAGAAGCCCAAGGAGGAGTCGAAGAAACCTCAGGGAAAAGTTGAAAGAGGGGGAACCTCACAGAGAGGGCCATATGTTGAACAGCGAGGACATCATGATGAGCAGAGAGGAGGATATGCTGATAATAATAGGTTTCCTCATACCATAGGTAGAGGAAGAGGAAGAGGTGGAGTAATCACATGCTTCACATGTGGAAAGAATGGGCACAAGTCGTTTGAGTGTCCAGAGAAAAAGAAAGAAACTGGGGAGACTCACATCGTCGAGGCATAGAGGCAAGATGTTGAGGTAGAATACGGTGAAGGTGGAAGGTTGTTGGTGATGCGGAAAGTCCTTTTGATGCCAGAAAAGGAGATGGAGAATTCATCACAGAGGAACAGTATTTTTAGGACTACTTTCAAGACCAATGATAGAGTGTGAAAAGTCATTATGGACAGTGGAAGAACAGATAATCTCGTTTCAACCAAGATGGTAGAAAATCTAGAGTTGGAGACAACTGATCACCCGAGTCCATACAAAGTTTCATGGCTACATAAGGGACATCAGGTAAGTGTCACCAAACAGTGCTTAGATGACATCAAGATAGGAGGATATAATGATAAAAATTTATGTGATGTTATTCCTATGGATGTTTGTCATTTATTGCTAGGTAGACCATGGAAATATGACAGAAATGTGATTCATGATGGGAGAATGAACACATACACCCTGAAGAAGAATGGGAGAACCCATATGTTACATCCAATTGAGGATAAAGGAGTGAATCTGGAAGTAAGAAACACAGTACTTCTCATGAGTGGGAAGGAACTTCTTACATAAGTTAAGAAGAAGAAGGATCCACAATTCTTTATGGTCAGAAAACCAAGAATTGTTCTGACTAGCACAAGAGTGGACGATTTACCCGAAGAAGTTCAGGAACTGCTGGAAGAGTTCACTGATATTGTAGTGGATGAATTACCTCGTTCGTTACCACCGATGAGGAGTGCGAGTCATCATATTGATCTCATACCAGGAGCCAGTTTACCAAACAAAGCCACGTACAGATTGACGCCACAAGAGAATGAAGAGGTTAAAAGACAGATCCAAGATTTATTGGACAAAGGTTTGGTCAGAGAAAGCTTGATTCCATGTGCTATTCCGACAGTATTCAGTCCGAAGAAAGACGGAGGCTGGAGGATGTGCACTGATTCAAGAGCCATCAACAAGATAACTATCAGGTATAGATTCCCATTTCCAAGAATGGATGAGTTGATGGATTGCTTAAGTGGATCAAATTTTTTTTCAAAGATTGATTTGAAGAGTGGATATCATCAAATTCGTATGCGAGAAGGTGATGAATGGAAGACAACATTCAAGACAAACGAAGGTTTGTATGAATGGCTTGTCATGTCGTTTGTCTTGACGAATTCACCGAGTACCTTTATGAGGTTGATGAATGAAGTCCTGAAGGAGTTCATTGGGAAATTTTTCATCGTGTATCTGGATGACATATTGGTTTTTAGCAAGACGAAGGCTGAACATCTGAAGCATTTGGCTATTGTGATGAAGAAACTACAATAGGAGAAGCTGTTGATAAACATGAAAAAATCCTCATTTATTAAGACAGAGCTCATTTATCTGGGATTTGTTATTTCAACAAATGAGTTGAGGATGGATCCAGATAAGGTAGAAGTGATCAAGAATTGGCCATCACTGAGAAATGTATTTGAGGTGAGAAGTTTTCACAGTTTGGCTAGTTTCTACCGAAAATTCATCAGGAATTTTAGTGGGATTAGTGTAGAAATGATGGACACAGTGAAGAAAAGACATAAATCTTTTCACTAGACAGCAGAGACTGAGAGGAGCTTCAATCTGTTGAAGCAGAAGATCACGGAACAACCAATTTTGGTGTTGCCGGATTTTCAGAAAACATTTCAGGTAAAATGTGATGCAAGTGGATTTGCTATAGGAGCGGTCTTGAATCAGGAGGACAGACCGATTTCATATTGCAGCGAGAAGATGAATGAGTCAAAAGAAAAATACTCCACATATGATAAGGAATTCTATGCCATCATCCAGGCATTGAAAAAATGGAGGCACTATTTGATTCCAAAAGAATTTGTTTTATATAGTGATAACCATGCATTACAATTTGTGACTCAAGATGAGAAGTTGAATCAGAGGCATGTTAAATGGGTTGAATACATGCAAAATTTCACTTTTGTAATAAAACATATTTCTGGTACTGCTAACAAAGTGGTTGATGCTTTGAGCAGGAAATGTTTACTGTTGCAGGAGTTCAAAGTAAGGACGTTAGGTTTTGATGATCTCAGGGACATGTATGCAGATGATCAAGATTTCAAGGAAGCATATGAAGCAGTTGAGACTCCAGTTCTCAGAGACAGAAGCCCTTGGGTAGACTACATGATCCAAGAGGAATTTCTATTCAGAGGCAATCAATTGTGTATTCCGAATTTCTCCATGAGGGAGAATCTGCTAAAGGAAAAACACAGTGGTGGATTAGCAAGACATTTCAGTCATGACAAGACGTTCGCGAAGCTGAGTGAGTCATACTTTTGGCCAGGGATGCGAGCATAGGTCAAGAGGTTTGTAGATGGATGCAGGATTTTCCATCATTCAAAGGGAAGGAAGCAAAATGTGGGCTTTTATCAACCATTGCCCATACCTGAGAAGCCGTGGGATGAAATTAGCATGGATTTCATGTTGGGATTGCCGAGGACACAAAGAGGTGTTGATTCAATCTTTGTGGTAGTTGACAGGTTTTCTAAGATGACACACTTCATTCCATGCCAGAAAACCGGCGATGTGACTCACGTCACAAATTTGTTTTTCAAAGAGATCGTTCGACTTCATGGATTGTCGAAAAGCATAGTTTCAGACAGAGATACCAAATTCATAGGGCATTTTTGGAGGACCTTATGGAAAAAGATGGGAACTAACCTGGTGTTTATTTCTGCTTATCATCCACAGACAAACGGACAAATAGAAGTGGTCAACAGGAGTCTGGGAGACTTGCTGAGAAGCTTGGTGACAGAGCACCATAGTAGTTGGGACAATATATTACCGCAGGCAGAGTTTGCTTACAATGACTCAGTAAATCGGAGCACAGGAAAAATTCCATTCTAGATTGTCTATGGGATGCAGCTGAGGGGAGTTTCTGAATTAAGGGATTCAGAACAGACTGCTACTAGCAGTGCTAGTGCAAAAGAATTCCCTGAAGCGATGAAGGAACTTCACAGCCAGGTGAAGGAGCGACTATTGAAGTCAAGTCAGGAGTACAAACGCAGAGCAGATCAGCATCAGAGACAACTTCAGTTTGAATTTGGTGATCTGGTTCTGGCGCATTTGAGGAAAGAAAGGTTCCCGAGAGGAACATACAACAAGATGAAAATGAAGAAAATCGGACCATGCAAGGTCTTGAGGAAAATGGGACAAAATGCGTATGAGATTGAATTACCCGATGGGATCGAAATTTCTCCGATATTCAACATCGCGGACTTATACCCGTATAGAGATGGGGAAACAAAGACTGCAAGTGATGGACAGCCAGAGGTTCAGTGGTAGAAGCAGATGCCAGTTACAGAGAAGCCACAAATGGAGCTGATACTGGATAAGCGAGTGAGTAAGAAGACCAGAAGAAAGGAATATTTTGAATATCTGGTCAAGTGGAAGGGCCATCCAGTGGAAGATGCCAGCTGGGAGAACTAAGCAACGATACAGAAGCATGGATATGCCGTACAGGAGCTCATGGATTGGAGCCCATGCAAATTTTCAAGCAACGGAGTATGATGCAAGAGCATCCCTCACGACAAGCAAAACCAACGTGGAAGCAGAGGACAACTGGAAGACGTCCAACACAAGTTTTTGAATTTCCCTTGAAGTTGATGCGCAAGTATAAATGAGATCATTTATTGAAGGCACCTTGGTAAAAATGTAATCAGACCTTGAGCGCCCCGCTCTCATCTGAAGTAGACAGAGGCATTTATAGTAGTTATTGTAAGTAGGTAGAATTGAATATTTTGATTAGACAGTTTTAGAAGAAAGAGGGAGAACGGATATAGACACCCTCATTAGGTATTATAACATAATTCAGAGTTCAGAAAGAGTGAGAAGAATCTAAGGAGCAAGAGAAGAATATCATGCAGAGAATTGTATGAAGAAAACCCATGTACATGCATTTGAATTAATAGAAGAAAGCTTTAATTCAAATTCATGGTTTGTGTTGGTTATCTGTGTTTTGATGTTGATATGCTCATGAATGTTTGCTTCCTACCAAGCATTTTATTTTTGGTATGTTGTGTAGGTGATTTCATGTATGAACTGAAGTCAGAAAGGGTGAGTGAATGAGTTTCAGTTGTTTCTCTAGTTGAACCAGAGGATTCCTGCAAGGAGTGCAGTTGAGTTGTCCGCAAGGAATGCGTTGACATAAAGGTTCAATTAGAGATAGATTTTGTTCTCATTTCCTCGAAGGTGTAGATAGGCATAGTGCCGTGCAAGGAATGCGCAGGCCAAAGGAAAGCCTCAGGGTTGTGAACCTGAGTAAAGAAGTAAAAGACTGTTGTTGCAGGTGTGCACAGAGTCAAGGGGGGTTGAACACTTGACGTGTTTGTAGAGTTTCCGCAAGGAGTGCGAGCAAAGGGTTCAAGATTCTAAGAGAGTGAGAAGCTGGGAAAGCTTACGAGGAGTAGAGCCTTCAAAATTCATTGAAGGACTGCACTGAAAGTTTCGCATCAAGAAATCCTCAAGGAGAGAGGATCAACGATCAAGATCTTATGAAGGAGCTCGTGGAAATCCCGTCAGCCGTCAGATCCGACAGATAAGTGAGGAGGTTAAGGCCACATTAGATCCTGAGCTCGAAAGGCTGGTGAACCGTTGGATTAGGAGTTGATTTCCCATCCACTCTTAGATTTAACAGGAGTTGCAACGGGGTTAAGCCTTCGTAAGTGAGGTGAAGAGTTCTGGAGAAGTCATCGGGATATTGGAGTCATCGAGAATTCTGGGAACGAAGAAATAACAGTATCAAGAATCATGATTCGCGATAGTCTAACGAGTCCAGAACTGTCCATCGATTTGGACGCATGTCGAAGGATCCAAAGGAGTCGGGGATCAGAGAATCGGAGTTTTCGAGCATAAAGAAATATTTTCATACGGAATCGTGATCCACGATTTCCCAACAAGATCTGAACTGTTCATTTTGAGGATGTGGGTAAGGAGATCCGGAAGAGTCGGGGTTCGGCATATCGAGGGTTGTGAAGACGAGATACATAGACCCTGTGAAATCGCGAGATGCGAAATCCCGACGGGAGAGTGTGTGGGCCATAGTCAGAGCTAGTGGGGGACAGGTGGCACAATATCGGGAAATCCTGACAAGGAGTCAATCCATCAGCGTTTGGAGTTCATCAGGATATCGGGGATCCCGGTGACAAGTGGTTTGTGCACTTTGAAATCGCGATCTACGAAACCCCGATCAGTGGGGGACAATTGTCAGCACATCAGGGCTGAGGGAAGAATCGTAGTGGAAGCCAGCTGTCAGAACAACGGAGAGTCAGGATTCGAGGAGTCAGAAAATCCCGTGGCGTAGGTAATTTGACATCGAAAACCCCGTAGCCCCGACGGGAGGTAGGACTACAGTCCCAGAATTAGTGGTCACATTGGCCAGGGCTTAGCTTGGAGGGCTAAAGCACATTGGGGATCGGAGGATCGGGAGTTCCGAGTACATGTGCATCTCGACATCGCAAACCTCGAAACCCTAATGGGAGTTATAGCTGCGGTCTTATAGTAGCCGGTCGTGTGGACTAAAGGCTTAGTCGGTTGGGGCTAAGGCAACAAGGTAGCGCATCAGAGATCAGGGATCGGGGATTCAAGTCACCAGAACATTGCAGGTGTCAAAACCTCGATAGAAGGAACCCCGATAGAAGGAGGGGAGTCCCTGAAGAGATTTTTGTGGGTGAAATATTTCCCGATAGGGAAATAAATAAACTTTGAGTTCTTCGGGCCAATTAGGAAAGGATCATGTGAGCGGACGTGCCCCCTAGTTGGCACGCCTGCGTCAATCAATCAAACAATTACTCAAAACCCATAATCAAACTCTTCGTAGACAAAATTAGGCAGCTAATAAAAATTTCTTTTTCCATGCTCGTGTTTCAAAGATCGACGAAACAATATGAATATTTGGCTGCCAAAAGACCCCAAGGGGGGGAATATATGAGCCTAAATGTACATGTAATGTGTAAATATATATGTAAAAGGGTCGACTTAGTAGTAAAGGGTCCTCATGTGCAAGTGTGAAAAGCTATATATAAGAGGTCATGTATTTATTATGTTGGATTACTGAGAGCGGGGGTGAATCAGTAATAGAGCAATTTAATCCTTTTTAACCATATAATGAAAGTGTTATATCAATGTAGCATTATCATCCAATAATTGCAAAGTAAATAAAAAATGAAAAAATGAGCAATCACACACATACACAGTACACCTGTGTTTTTACATGGAAACCCAAAGCAGGAGAAAACCACATAATGCTTTTTCTTATCTATCTTGAAGAATTATATTCATTGAAAGCACCAACTTCCTTTGTTTTCCAGCTGCAACTGGAAGGAGGCTCCAACCCCCTAGCTTCTTAAGATACAACCCGATCAGGGAAGATACAACTCCAGAAGTCTTTGGCTACAACAAGAAGGAGGCTACAACCCCCTAAGTTCTTCGGCTATAACCAGAAGGTGGATACAACCACCTGTCCTTTCCCTGTTCAACCGTCCTGAAATATAAATGTCAAATGTAGACAAACTGTCACTATCATTGAATCAACCACTGCCATTATCAACTTGTACCAATAACCTGTAACAACCTATACCAATCAACCTGCACCAAACAACTTGTACCAATAACATGAACTAACATGTACCATGCAACAACCATGCATCAACCTTGACTCATCAAAATGTACCAACATTATCAACTATACACCTCCTGTATGTGCCAACTCATCAACTATACCCCTCATGTATGTGCCAACTCACCAACTATGTGTCTCAACCATGTACCCAACATGTACCTCAACCATATACCCAATACATACACCAATATGACCATCAAAAGTTATCTAACAATTCATCACTCTATCCATAAACCAAATACCACAAACCCTTACATCAAACCATGTGACACAACCTCACTGTTATGTGGCCTCAAGCTGAACCAACAACTTCAGAAACACATCACAACCAAAATACCAATACCCATATGCCAATTGCCAACAACAAAATACCAACTGTATCCCTCAACAAATATGATATATGCAACAATACGGAACATCCAATACCATCTCAAGAGATTTCCCTAGATCACAAAACATACCTCAAACAAGATGTGTCAGATCTCTCATAAATAGACCCCAACCATGTTGTTGCCACAATTTTTCTGCCACACTTTTTCTGTCGCAATTTTTCTGCCACTCTTTTTCTGCTGCACTTTTTCTTCTACACTTTTTCTGCCGCACTTTTTTTACTGCGATTTTTCTGCCGCACTTTTTCTACTACAAATTTTCTCTATCAATAATACCTACCCAAATAACCTTTCACAAAAATAGATAATCAATGATATTCAAGTGTGTTTAAATGAGAGAGATTTGTCTCTTATTTATACTTTTATGTAGCATTAAACTTTCCTTATTTTAGGGAATTCTCCATTTACTTTATTATTTAAATAATTTCTTATGCAAACACTTGACTTTTGGGAGCTTCTATATGACTCATGAGGGTTCTTCAACTTCATATGGCCATAAATCTCTAACCGTGAGGAGATATTTGACGTTCCACATACCAATGGAAATGGCATGACAAGCATTATCCATATTGGGTAGTTTCACTGACAAAGTCACTGAATTTCATCTCATTATTCCGCAATTAAGCATGGGTTCTCTAACCATACTTCTAGGATAACTCAATCTGCAAAGTGTCTTCCCTTGAGGGATTTCACCATAAGGGGACCACTTTGGAGTTCATCCATTTTTACTTCTTATCAACTATGACAAGACAATAATGAGTCATCTTTACATCAAACAAAATTGGGTCTGTTACCAAAACCTTTGTGCTACTGGTCTTTCCTCAAGGGTTGACATCAATGAAATCCAACCTTAATCAACAATATCCAGCTTTGGCTTTGATGGAAACACTCTGATGCAATATTGAAATCATATCACTCATGCTCCCCCTGGAACCATGCCTATGTCCTCTGCATATATGTGACCATTGGTCCCCCTGGAACCATGCCTCTATCCTCTGCATGTGATAAATCTATCCACCTCTGTCATCAATGGAAAATATATCTTTCCATCTGGTGATGCTCCCCTGACTGAACTGTCCTCTTTATGGTGCTTCCTCATGTACATCTAATACATATAAGATAAGAATTCAAAAGAATCTATTTTGGAGTAGAAATAACTCTGAGTATCTGACGAAGATACTCAATGGCTTCCTGTGGAAGTGGTTTTGTAAAGATGTTTTTCAGTTGTTCTTTTGCGCCCATACTCAACTCTAGTATTCTTTTCTGCAACATGTTCCTGTAGAAAGTGATACTTTATTGGAATGTTCTTTGTCTAGGAGTGCATCACTGGGTTCTTTGAGATACTGATGGCACTTGTATTATCACAATAGATTGGAATTGGCTCATCATACTCAACCTGTATATATGTCAGGGTTTGTTTCATCCAAAGAACCTATGTACAACATGTTGTTGTTGCAATATACTCTTCCTCGACTGTAGATAAAGATACTGATGATTGTTTCTTGCTTAGCAATGATACTAAACAATCACCTAAGTAGAACGATGCTCCATTGGTGCTTCGTCAATCATCAATAAAACCTTCTCAATATGAATCTGTGTAGGCAATAAGTCATAGATCCTTTCCTTTTGAATACCATAATCCAAACTCTTATGTTCCTTTGAGATATTTGAAAATCCTCTTCACTTCTAATACATGTGATTCCTTTGGTGTTGCTTGAAATCATGCCACCTATCCAACTACATGCATTACATCTAGTTTGGATGTTGTCACATATAGTAGGCTACAAATCATTGACCTACATTTCCTCTGATCTGTAGACTTTCAATCATCATCTTTTCTTAACTTGCAACTGGTTTGCATGGGAGTGATAACTAGTTTGCAATATTCCATTCCAAACCTCTTTAACATTTCTATGATATACTTGGTTTGAGAAAAACAAATTCCTTTGTGGATTTAACATATCTGAAGTCCCAGAAAGAAGGATAGTTCTCCAAGTAAGGACATTTCAAATTCATTCTGCATATCCTTTGCAAATTTCTGGCTTAACCTGTCATCATCACTGCCAAAAATAATATCATCAACATAAACTTCAATTAATAAAATACTATCTCGACTTCCCTTGATGTAGAGGTTGTTGACTGCACTTCCTTTTCTAAACCCTACCTGCTGTAGATATTTATCCAGTCTAACGTACCATGCTCTAGGAGCCTATTTTAGACCATACAAGGCCTTCTTTAATTTACACACATAATCTACGTTTTCTAACAACTGAAATCCTTCTATTTGTTTAGTGTATACTTCTTCTTCAAGTTTCCCATTCAGAAAATCTTATTTTATGTCCATCTGATACACTTTAATATTTTTGGCGCATGCATAAGCTAAAAGCAATCAGATTGCTTCCATTATGGAAACTGGGGAAAATGCCTCTTCAAAGTCGATTCCTTCAACCTCTGCATATCCTTTACATACCAATCTAACTTTGTTCCTTGTAACTTGTCCATATTCATTCAATTTATTATTGTATACCCACTTTGTGCCGATCACATTCTTATCCTTTGGTTTTGGAACCAATTCTCAAGTATCATTTTTCTCTATTTGATCCAATTCTTCATCCATGGCCTTATTCCAAAATGCATCCTTGTTGGCCTATTCAAAATAGGTTGGTTCAATCATAGATGAGAGTGCTAGGTGCGTTTGTTCTGGTGAACAGATTATTCTTCTAGTATCAACTCATGCATCTTTGTTTCCGATAATATGATCTGAAGGATGATTTTTCTGTACTCATCTGCTAGGTGTCTTTGGAGGCACTTGCTGAACTTGCTCTTCTGCTTCTATTAGATATTCTTCATATTCCCCTTCTACTTCCTTTTCATCTTCTGCTTCTTCTTCGTAAACATGTTCCATTGATTCATTTTCTTCTTCCTTTAATTCTTACCTATCGGTTTCATCAATTGTTATGTATTGATGTTTTCCACAACTTTGTTCAATTTCAGGTTGTAACACTTGTATGCTTTCCTTGTACTTGAGTAACCAACAAGTACTCATTTGTCCACACGAGAGTCAAACTTTTCCATTCTTCCATCTTCTCTTTTGATGTAGCAGTTTCTCCCAAAAAGTCTGAAGTGCTTCACATTTGCTGGTCTTCCTTTCCATAGCTCGTAGGGAGTTTTGTCAGTTTGTTTTTTGAGCATTACTCTATTTTGAATGTGAAATTATGTATGCACTGCCTGTGTCCAAATTATATATGTCAATTTGGAATCCATTAGCATTGTTCAAGCCATTTCCTGTACTGTCATGTTATTTCTTTCAACAACTCCATTATGTTGAGGTGTCCTAGCAACGAAGAATTGTCTTTTTATTCCATGATTGCTACAATAGTCCATAAATTCCTTTGAAGTGAACTCTCCTCCATCATCAAATATCAAGCATTTGATTTTTGAATTCATTTCATTTTCAACCATTTCCTTGTAGATCTTGAAGTTTTCAAAAGCTTCTAACTTATTCTTGAGAAAACAAACTGGAGTGATTCTTGTATAATCATCAACTAATAACAACAAGTATTTCTCACCTTTTAAATTCTTTGTTGTATTTGGTCCAACTAGATCACTATGCACAATTTCCAGTGGTCTTGCTATTGAATATTCCTTTGATTTGAATTTGGTCTTTGTTTTCTTTCATAGTTGACAATGCTTGCATAAAGTGTTGGTTGGTTTCATGATCTAGGGAATTTCTCTGATTGCTTCTCTTTTGCTGACTTTGACAAGGTTATCAAAAGGTATGTGATCCGTTCTTTTGTGCCATAGCCAAATTTCATCTTCCTTTCCTAGAAAACACTTTTCATTTCAAATTTCACTTAACACATATATGTTGCTTGAAGTTCTCGCAGCTGTAGCAATCAATTTTCTTGAACATTATTTCCTTATCTCGCACTTTTGTGAATCGAAAGTAACTTTATGACCTTGTTTACACATTTGACTCACACTTAGAAGATTATGTTTCATATCTTCTACTAGTAGAACATTTTCTTCCTTTGTATTCTTGTTCCCAATTCTAACTGTGCCTTTTCCAATGATTTTAGCTGAATCATCATTTTCGAAGGACATTGATCCATCTCTTTCCTTTATTAAAGTAAGAAACATGTCTCTATCACCTGTCATGTGTTTTGAACAACCATTGTCAACATACCAACCATGTTTCTTCTGCTTAACTTGTAGAGCGAGTGTGCATTCTTCATTTCTATATTGATTCTACTTTCTTATCCATGTCCTTTTCTGAGGTTCCTGTATGTGACTGTTTTTATTTTGTTGCGGTTCTCTAGGAGGGACTGTCATTCTGCAATATTTGGCCATGTGTCCAAAGTTGTTACATTTGTAACATTCCACTTCAGTGCTCAAGGATTCAAACCTGTTGTAACTTCTTCTCTATGTTTCACTAGGCCTTCTTGGATAACCCTTTTGTGTATGACTTTCAAAGTTGTTTATGTTCCTGTTGTTAGCTCTGCAATTCACAGCTTTATGTCCAAAATTATTACTTGCATAACATAAACTGAAAAAAGATAGCTTGATACCTAGGAGTTGAAGATCTTCTGAAAGGAGGTACTCTTATGAATTATTCTTCTTCTTGAGGCCTATCTATCGGTTGGTGATTTTGGAATATGAATCTTCTTGGTGGAGGAGTGTCCATGTAATATTCCTTGTAGATCTTCCTATCCCCTTTGATTGTTTCTGCATAGCTTTTTGGATATATTTCTTGCTCTGTTGTTTTGGATCTTGATCCCTTTTCTATCTGATTGTATCCAAGTATGGACTTGTCATCATGGGGTTTTTGACTACTGATAATGTCATCCAAAACTTTTGAGTTGTTTTCCATATTTTTCTTTTGAAGATCCTTTCTTAATGTGACAATCGCTGCTTCCAAATTTCCAACGATTCTATATTTTTGTTCTAGCTGTTCTTTGAGTGTTTCTTCAATTATTTTATCTTCTTCTATTTGAACCTTCAAATTTGTGATCATTTGTTCAATTTATTGAGTGTCTTCTTTCTTGTCTAGTTATGCTTGTAGTTTCTTATTTTTATTCTTTTCTCTTCTAATAACTTCTATGGAACACATCAATTATTCTCAGTAGTCAACTTATGCCTCTTCATATTCTTATTCTGCTTCTTCATATTTTTCTTCATAGTCTTCTACTACCATGAATAGAAATATTTCTATCTCTCTGTCATTGACTTCATCTTCATCTCATGATGAGATGTTTTTTTTGGTACATAAGATTTTCCTGAAAACTTTCTTTGTGGTTCTTTTTCCTTTATAAGTTTGTTTTCTATTTGAGTAACCTTCATCATTTCTTTTTTTCTTATGAGGGAATTTGTTAGAAAAATGATCAATACCATCACAATTAAAACAAATCAAAGGAAACTTACCTCTATACCTGTTGTTGGTTCCCTTGTTCAATCTTTTGACAAAGTTGGCCACTTATTCATCATTTTTCGAGACGTCATTGCTGCTGCTAATTTCTTTTTTTCTTTGCTTTGAATTTTTGGATGCTTTGAAGGCTGCTTCTTTTGTATCTGGATTTTCCTATTGATTTATCATTTCATATGCTATGAAGATTTGATGTAATTCATCCATGCTTATTGAGTTCAGATCTTGTCTTTCTTCTAGTGCTAATATCTTAGGGTCAAATATCATAGGAAGAGATATTAGTACCTTTTGAACAATTACAGATTCTTCGATTTCTTTTCCCAATCCTATGATTGCATATACTATTTCATCAACTCGTAAAAAGTAAGTTGCAATATTATCATATTCCTTCATCTTAAGTTGTTCGAACTGACCTCTGTAAGTTTGAAGCTTTGTTTCTTTGACTTTTGAATCTCCTTCATAAATATTTTGAAGTTTGTCCCAAATCTCTTTAGTAGATTTACAATGTGCAACTTTGGTGAATATCATTTCACTAAGACCATCCAGAAGTGCATTTGTGGCTTTGGAATTATTCTGACCGAGTTTCATTTCTTTGTCATTTGTTGGCGGAACTGCTGGTATTGTGTATCCATCTACAATTGATTGTCAAATTTCAAATCCCTGTGCCTGTATATATGTCTTCATCCTTATGATCCAAAATGCATATTTATGTCCATCAAACTATGGTATTCCATTTTTATACAAGTTTATCTCCATGATCTTCCTTTCAGTAGTTAAACTGATTTATGAAGGAACTCGCTCTGATACCAATTGTTGGATTACTAAGAGCGGGGGTGAATCAGTAATAGAGAAATTTAATCATTTTTAACCATATAATGCAAGTGTTATATCAGTGTGTCATTATCATCCAATAATTGTAGAGTAATTAAACAATGAACAAATGATCAATCGTACACATACACAGTACACCAGTGTTTTTATGTGGAAACCCAAAGTGGAAGAAAACCACATAACACTTTTTCTTATATGTCTTAAAGAATTACATTCATTGGAAGCAACAAATTCCTTTGTTTTCCAGCTGCAACTGGAAGGAGGCTCCAACCCCCTAGTTTCTCAGGATACAATGTGAGGGAAGCTCCAATTCCCCAATTCTCTAGCTACAACCAGAAGGAGGTTACAACCCACTAAGTTCTCCAACTATAACCGGAAGGCGGCTATAACCACATGTCATTTCCCCATCCAACTAATCTGAAATACAAATGCCAAATGTAGAAAACCTGTCACTGTCACTGAATCAACCACTTCCACTGTCAACTTATCACTGTCAACCTGTACCAATAACTTGTAACAACCTGTACCAATCAACCTGCACCAAACAACCTATACCAATAACCTGAACCAACATGTACCATGCATCAATATTGACTCATCAAGATGTACCAACATCATCAACTATACACCTCATGTATGTGCCAAATCATCAAATATACACCTCATGTATGTGCCAACTCATCAACTACTTGTCTCAACCATGTACCTCAACCATATACCAAAGACATACACCAATATAACAATCAAAATTTATCTAACAATTCATCACTCTATCCATAAACCAAATACCATAAACCCTTACATCACAACCTCACTATTATGTAGCCTCAAGCTAAACCAACAACTTCAGCAACACATCACAACCAAAATACAAATACCCATATGTCAAATGCCAACAATAAAATACCAACTATATCCCTCAACAAATCTGATATATGCAGCAATACTGAACATCCAATACCATATCAAGAGCTAAACCCTAGCTCACAAAACATACCTCAAACAAGATTTTCCATCTCTCATAAATAGACCCCAACCATGTTGTTTCCGCGATTTTTCTGCCGCACTTTTTTTGTCGCAATTTTTCTGCCTCACTTTTTCTTCCGCACTTTTTTTTTGTCATGATTTTTCTGCTGTGATTTTTCTGCCACACTTTTTCTGCTGTGATTTTTCTGCCACACTTTTTTTTCCATGATTTTTCTGCTACACTTTTTCTACTCCGATTTTTCTACCGCGATTTTTTTATTGCACTTTTTCTGCCGCACTTTTTCTTCCACAGTTTTCCCGCCGCACTTTTTCTTCCATAGTTTTCCCATCGAACTTTTTCTGCCGCACTTTTTCTGATGAAAATTTTCTCTATCAATAATACCTGCCCAAATAACCTTTCACAAAAACAGATATTTAGAGATATTCAAGTGTGTTTAAATGAGAGAGATTTTCCTCTTATTTATACTTTCATGTAGCATTACACTTTCCTTATTTTAGGAAGTTCTCCATTTTCTTTATTATTTAAATAATTTCTTTTGCAAACACTTGACTTTTGGGGGCTTCTATATGACTCATGAGGGTTCTTCAACTTCATATGGTCATAACTCTCTAACCTTGAGGATTTATGTGACGTTCCACATACCACCAGAAATGGCATGACAATCATTATCCATCTAGGATAGTTTCATTGACAAATTCACTGACCTTCATCTCATTATTCCATAATTAAGTATGGGTTCTCTAACCATACTTCTATAATAAATCAATCCGCAAAGCATCTTCCCATGAGTGGTTTCACCATAAGGGGACCACTTTGGAGTTCATCCATTTGTACTTCTTATCAACCATGACAAGACAATAATGAGTCATATTTACATCAAACAAACTTGGGTCCATTACCCAAACCTTTTTGCTATCGAGCTTTCTTCAAGGGTTGACATCAATGACAACCAACCTTAATCAACACATTATTGAGAGGGGAATTGTGAAGTATGAATGGTATTTGGTTATTTGCAGGGGGTTACCCTATTCTTTAAGGAGTTATTGTGTAACTTATCTATCTTGGGGTTGTGCTCGACGCTCACATTCTATGCATGGTGTGTACTTCTGTTATTTTATGAGATTTTAAGCATTTTGGTTCATTACATTAGAGCAACCACTGTCAATGTACCATTGATTTTCTTGATTTTTAGAATATAGAGGTAGTCCATAATTTTCTTCACTTCTTTTTTTCTTCCTCCAAAACTTAGTAAAATAATCTTATCTGTCTTCCCTAAATATAGGAAACAACTTGCTTTTGCATTCATTTGCCTCGTGTCCAAAATTATTTCAAATGTGGCATTCAAGGTCATTTAGTAAAGGAGAGACAACATTATTGAAAGAATTTTGAACCATATCTTTTTGAGGTTTGATGAATCTCTTTCCTATACTTCTGTTATATCTAAAAAAAATTGCAACTTATAGCCTTATGTCCAAATATTTCACAAGAGAAACAATATCCATAGAAAAAAATTGGATTCCTTGGAATGAAAAACTTAGTTGTAGGAATCGGTATTTATCTACCATCTTGATAAGATTTAGGCACCTATTGCTTCCTTGCTTCATAGTTGGGCTGATTTATTTTTGACTACTTATTTTCATCTTTTTCTTGGTTAGGCTTACTTTTTTTTCCCTTGAGAGAATTTTCATAACTTGTATGCTTGACTCACCTATGAAAATTTTTGGACTTTCCTTATATCGCATCCCTGTGTTGTCATTTAGTGATCTCTGATTGCTTAGAATTTTATTTATAGTTTTAGATCTTTTTATGAATTTTATTCGAGTCTGGGATTTCTCTATATATTTTATTAAGTAGACTATTTATGCTTCTACTTTGTCACATATATTCTCCTTTTATTTTATTTGATTTATCAATACTTCATCCTTTCTTGTGGCTTCTTCTAGTTAAATTTTTAAGATGAATATTTCTTCACATAACTTAGTGTCTTTGTCTTTGTAGACCTGCAACTGTTCTTTTCTTTGTCTTTTCTTTTTCTTGAGTCGAGAGATTTCCTCTAGAGAACTAATGAGTTCTCCTTCCATGTCTACTACAACTTCACACACTTTTGTGTCTGTTTGATCAGATTTGTGTTGTTCCAAATCCATAAGAATTTTTTCATCCTAAATTAGATTTGACTCATATTCTTCTTCGTTAGAGCTATTGCTATCCTTATTTGAATAAAAACTATTCATTTTAAAAGACTTTTTAAAATTACTATCTTTATCCTTGCATTTTCTTTCATTTTCTTTGGTGTTATTTCCTTTAAAAGGACATTTAGAGGAAAAATGACCAACTTTACCACAATGAAAGAATTTAAATGGTAACATACCTTTATATTCTCTAGATCCCCTCTTCATCTTCCTCACAAAGTTAGCTTATTCTTCATCTGAGAAGTGTTTTGATGAATCATGATCTTCAGATGGTGACAATTTCACTGATGTTTTGAAGACTATATCCTTTATATTTGGTTGTTCATTCCTAGTTCTCATCTCATAAGCAGTCAGAATTACATGGAGCCTATCCATAGTGAGTTTGTCTAGTTCATGCATTTATTCTATAGCTAAGACCTTTGCATCAAGTCTTGAGGGAACATATATGAATACCTTGCTTAATTTCCCCTCCTAACCCATTCATGGTGTTTACAGTCTCATCCAATATGAGAAAGAAACCTGCAATATTTTCATCTTCACTCATTCTTAGGCCTTCAAATTTCATTCTATGAGCTTGAATTTTGGCCAACTCTACTTTCTTGTCTTCTTCACAATTGTTTACTAGTTTGTCCAATATTTCCTTTGCAGATTCAAACTGCATCACTTTAACAAATTGTGTTTCTGCAAGTCCTTGTACAACATTCATAGATTTTGCATTACTATAGTAATATTTCTTACTAGCTTCATCAGTTGGAAGAGTAGTTGGTATTTTAACCATCTACCACACTCTACCAGACCTCTATACCAAGAGAGATCAAGTAGGTCTTCATTCTGATTTTCCAAAATGAAAAAATTGTTCCACTGAAAAAAGGATATCTAGTTTAACAAGAATCTTGATTGGCCATACTTTATGTGTGATATTCGTTCCAGACTGAAATTGAAGGAACCCATGCTCTAATACCAATTGTTGATACTCACAACAATACTTGGGGGGG
>ML794887.1:388653-424061 GCA_009831015.1 Picea engelmannii | reverse complement strand
ATTGCATTAACCTTTTGTATTTTTCTTTCTTCTCATTCGGTTAAGTTATTTAGAAATGTGCACTTAATGAAAGATACAAGAAAAAATCAAAATAGCCATCTAATTTATTTAGAAGTGCACACTTAATGACAGATACAAGAAGAAATCAAAACAACATAGTGAACACAGTACACAAACATTTTTACGTGGAAACCCAATGTGGGAGAAAACCACATAACATCTTCTTTATGTTCTTCTGCAAGCACCAACTTACAAGTTATAAATTTTTAGCTCAACGGACACCCACCCGTCTAAAAAACCGAGGACACCAATCATCTTAGGAACCAACCTGTCATAGATAATGAGGACCCCAATCGTCTCAAGAACCAACCAATTACAAAAAGGAGGAAACCAATCCTCTCTGAACTTGACTCACCCTAGCACAACCCTCCCACCGTAAACTCAGAAAAATTAGTTACATCACTAAATCCTTCAATACATACGGACAAATTTACATTTATGTTCATATGAACTGTTACAATATCATCTTCCACCTCATTTCACACACTTCCTCAAAAAGTCTTTCACGCACTTCCTCTGCATGTGCCCCATGTTGACATCAATGACAACATATGCTCAATAGAAAATGTTCATTTTCAATTATCTATATAACTTCAATTTAATGGAAATGTGCATTTTCATTGCAATTTTTTTTTGTTGCACAAGGGAAAAGCATTTTAACTATTCTTTGAACAACATCTATTTGCTTACCTTTCTCATTAAGCCATCAATTTTGAATCGAAGGGAATCAATCCTTTAGTTATCAAAATAAAATTAAAGTAATGGGACCCTCCCGAGTTGGTGTGCAAACTTTCCAGAAATGAAAGTCAAGGAAGGAGAGAGCTCAAAATGATCTTGATTTTCTATACACTGATAGACTGCTATACAATGATAGACTGCTATACAATGGACAAAGTCAAGGAAGGAGACATGAGACATCTCAAGCCGATCTTGATTTTCTATACACTAACATCTATAGGATTCATAGTAAAATATTATGAGTTTTTTTTCCACGTAGAATGTACATCCTTAGGTGCTAACTTTTATTTTTGATAATATGTAATACAGTTAATAATAATTAAAGTGGACCGTAAGCAAAATTGGAGCAAAATTGGAGTATTCCGATTAATATTCATTCAACTCAATTTTTGGCAACTTTAACTAGAATTTAACCATGATATGCATTTAAGATTATATTTATATTTAATAGGATGAAAACCTAATATAGTTTAAGTGAATCTAATGGTTAAGAACACATATTTTCTTTTAAAAGGTCACAAGTCAAATTTAAAGGGGATTAAGGTATATATACCTATATAGACTTTACCACAAACAAGGGGGTCTCATACACCAATTTTAACTAGAATTTAATTATGATATACATTTAAGATTATATTTATATTAATAGGATAAAAACACAATTTATTAATACTCAATTAAAATTTATAAAAAAATAAATAATTTAGTTAAATTATTATATTTCTTTAATAGTAATTTCTATATTATTATAAAATATTTTTTATTTTCTTTTTATTTATTTAATTAATATGTGAGGATGTCCATTTCAATTAATTATACAAATTATAAATGTTTCATTTAAAATATAGAATTTTGACTAAAATGTATAGGATTGTGATTTTTTCCTCAAAATTATTTAATAGGTATGACTATTTATTTAATAAAACTCAAGTTTTTAATCAATTTTTTTTTTTGAATTATTAGTAATTATTTATTTAATAAAATAACTAATAAAACTCAATAAATTTATAAAGTTTAATAAAATTTCAGATTTAATAAATTTTAATAATTAAATTTTAAATACAGATTAATAAACTTTAAATTTTATAAATTTAAAAAAGCTTAATAATTTATATGATTGATAATTATATTAATATTTAAAATTTTATAAATTTAATTGAAAAGTTAAAATAATAAATTGTGAGAATAGTTAAATTTAAAAATAATATTTTTAATGTAAAAAAAATAAAATAAAAACTTAAAATAAAATAATTGAAATATTTTCTTTGTAAATTTTTATAAAATAATTGCTTTTATCTTGAAAATTTTGAAATACAAGCAACTAAAACAACTATATTATAAAAATGATTGATATAAGTAAATGATACCATTAATTTAGAACAACCACATTATATTATAAAAATGATTGATATAAGCAAATGATACCATTAATTTAGAACAACCACATTATAAAAATGATTGATATAAGTAAATGATATTATTAATTTAGAAAAGTGGAAAATAACTTTTATCTAATCATATCAACCATTTTTATAATGTGATTCTGTTAGTTAAACCACTTTTATAATGTGATTATGTTAATTAATATTACATATAACAAAAAAAATTATTATATAATTTTTTTTTTTTATAAAAATAATATTTCTAAATTATTTTAATAAGATAAATTTATAAATAAAATGATAAACAAAAAATTTTTAGTTTTTAATATTACGGACTAAAAATGTTTTCATTAAAACAAGTGTGTCATTAGTAGATCATTAATTTATATACATTAATTTACTAATTAATCGAGGTTAATTATCATCTTTACATTAATACATTATTATTAGCACAGCTGATAAATGGCTGCTGGTGAAAATCTAAAAACTTACTGCTGCTAAAACTCCTCCCGACGTAGTTAAAAAAATAAACCTAATTAACACAGTAAAACCACCAGGCCCACGAAAGCCCAGGCCAGTAAAAACGCGATGCCGTCCTAGTATTTGGGCTTGTTTAAGCTCAGCGGCAACGGGCAGCCATACAATTACTTGTTTGCAGTGGAATTCGATACCAGCATGAAGGCAGAATTCTACGACCCCAACGGCAACCACGTGGGCGTGGACATCAACAATCTCGTCTCTTTCGAGGCCAACACCGCCGGCTATTGGTATGGGGAGAAATTGCATGTATTGAATCTCAACAGCGGACGGAACATACAGGCCTGGAATATAAACGACAGAGTAACAGTAGTGCGCTTGCCACAATTTCTCGAATACAAATCAAGAATATTAAATTTGTAATTTTAATTAAGATATTAATTATTTGAACGTAAATTTATGATTAAAAAATTATTAAATGTGTTCATTAATGATAGAATAACAGTAATGCGTTTGCCACAATTTTTTGAATACAAATCAAGAATATTAAATTTGTAATTTTAATTAAGTTTGTTAATTATTTTTTATAATTAAAAAATCATTAAATATATCAATTATCACTAGATATAAACCTTTCCACCTAATTATATAATACATTAATGTATAATTAATTAATATTTTTCCACTTAATTATATAATATATTAATGTATAATTAATTAATATATTAATGATCATCCCAAACATGTACAGAGTAAACTAACAACAACCACAAAAATCTACATATTATAACAGAACGCTATGAACAAGAAAGGAAAAACGGACAAATGAACATAAGATAAGATTCTATGTAAGGAAGGAAATATAGCCTTTAAACATGGTGTGTCATTCTAAAACCTTATCCATAGATTGATGACATGGACTCTTGAGGTCGCTCGTTTCGGGTGGACCTGCCCTGGTTCTATGTTATGAGTCAAAGGCGGCTGGGTAAGGCTTCTATGGTAGAGAAGCATTACATCTTCTTCCAATAAACGTAATCGCTGTAACTGTAAAATCCGTTGTAGAAGCTGCATGAATCGCAGCACAAATCTATAGCTGTAAACTGTGGTAGTGGATAGAGGGAAGAGAAACGAATAATGTCTACCAATATTGACATGAATATGTTGGAGCAAAAGGGGAAACTTGCTCTGCATGCAGTAATTGTGCCAGCTCCTGCACAAGGTCATGTAAATGCTCTCATGAATTTGGCCCAGCTGCTGGCTATAAGCGGATATTTTGTCACTTTCGTCAATACTGACTGGATACACAAACGCATGGTAGAAGCTTCAAAAGACGCTAAATTTCTTGTTTCCGGAGACGATCCAGAGTCGGAGCAGAAAGGACGGAGAATACGATTTCTGTCTGTTCCGGACGGTTTACCGCCCGGCCATGGTCGCACCTCCAACTGGAGCGAGTTAATTGTTGCCCGGCAAAAGTTAGGCCCCGCGTTGGAGGAACTCCTTAGAACCGCTGATGAGAAATCACCATCATTTCCACCCATCACGTTCATCGTCACGGACGCCTTCATGTCTTGCACGGAAGAAGTTGCAAGAAATATGAAAGTACCCAGGGTTATCTTCTGGCCTCTATGCGCTGCTGCCTCCGTTTCTCAATACTACGCCAACCTCCTCGTTTCCGAAGGATTTATTCCAGTAAATGGTATATGTCCCCATTTCCTATCGAATCGAATATAGATTCTCTCAATTGTATGCAAACTTCCATTTGTGAAAGGAACATATTACTGTTATATAACGTTGCTCTCCATTTCTATATATTAATTTTAAACCTAGATAACTTTAAATATATTTGAGGTATCCTCATTAATTGTTTACTAATAAAACTAAAACTAAGGTCAACACAAAACTCAGTGAGTTATCATATTTATTGTTTAGATCTGATAATTAATAGGTGGTTCTTATGTTTGACATTATGATAAAAGAATGGACATGAGATTTTCTCTCCGGTCCTTTAATAAAGCACAAATTAGCTTTTCCATTCAATTAAATCTATGTTTGCAATTAAGTGATCAATGAGTAGCACAATCCGTCAGTGCAGAGGTAGAAGCTTATGTTTATATCTCTAATTGATTTGTTACTTTATAAGGCCCTTTAATTGATTTGTTGCAATTAAAAACTTGATGAAGAAAAAGTCTCTGCGAACTGACATGGACGCCTACAGAGCCTGCTAAACAAAAAAAACGCCTTGGAAACTCACAATGCCTAGTTCAACTTACCCAATGAACAAATCTTGAAGCAGTTTTCTGTGTTGGGATATAGGAATTAGGGATTAATGTCTTTTATACTTGAGTGTAAGAAGTGTAATTTTTGGGTTTATTAAACGTTGACCAGAATGAAGTATATGAATGAAGTATATGGAATACAAATATTATTTATTTTATTATTAAATTATGATTATTTTAATTTTCAATTTTTAATTTAAATAATTTATTTTGTTATCAAAATTTAATTTTTTATATGTTTGACTTTTTAAAAATATGCGGAACCCTAGACAGTAAACTGTTCTAGGTACAATTTTTTTGAAGTTACAATCCGATACGTCTTAACGTAGACTTCAAAAGTTATAATAGTATTCTTCTAGGTACAAATTTTTTGAAGTTACAATAGGATACTTCTTAGTAACTTAAATTTCAAAAGTTATAATAGATTGGTTAAACAAAAGAGAGGTGATCTGTGGGCTTGGATTATTGAAGGGTGGAAGCAAAGAATCATAATCTTAAGAAGTAACTTTCATGAAATCAGCTTTCAGCTAATCTTCAATAAGAAGGCTAATCTTCTCTAAAAAAATATTTACAAAAATCTGAAGAAGTAATCTCTTATTACAAATGAATAAATGGATAGGAGGGCCAAAGGAGGCACATCTATATTTACTAGCTTCAGTTTTCTGTTTCTTTTTTTTTTTTTTGGCAAAAAGATGTCCAGATATGATTATCCTGCCAGTTTTTTGGATTTGAATTGCTTCGAGACTGTGGGTAGCCAAAGGGTATATATGCCTCAAGTTTATCTTCCTTTGAGTTATTGAACTAGTATGGAGTAACTCCCTAATGTAATCTTTTTTGAATCTTGCAATTGTTGTGGTGAACAGTGTGTAACTAATTCTTGATTACAACTATGTTCTTCTAGCAGATGTAAAAAATTATATTTTATTAATATAATTTAGTAAATTTTTTAGTAAATATAAAAATTTATATTTTATTAATATAATTCAGTAAATTTTCTATTAAAAAAAAATCTGAGAAAAAAAATAAATAAAGATAAAAGACTTATTCAAATTTTATTTTTTTTCAATATTCTTCTTATATATCATCCTGAATTATTTCATTCAATTATTTTCATTTGCTCTGCAAAGATAATAACCAAGTATACTTGTGTTTGTAACTTCTTCAGTAAGCGAAGCGAAAAATCCAGAAAAGCTCATCACTTGTCTTCCCGGCAACGTCCCACCATTGAAGCCAACCGATTTGTTATCCTTCTATCGCTCTCAGGATCCATCCGACATTCTTTTGAATGCCTATCTTTATGAATCGCAGAAGCAAAGTCAAGGCGACTACGTATTAGTGAACACGTTCGAGGAGCTCGAAGGGACGGATGCAGTTACAGCACTCTCTGTCAATGGCTGTCCTGCTCTGGCCATAGGACCTCTTTTTCTTCCCAATTTTTTAGAAGGAAGGGATTCGTGCAGCAGTCTGTGGGAGGAGGAGGAGATCTGCCTGACATGGCTGGATATGCAACAGCCGGGATCAGTTATATATGTATCATTTGGAAGCCTCGCTGTAAAATCAGAGCAACAGCTGGAGCAGCTGGCTCTAGGGCTAGAGAGCAGCGGACAACCTTTCCTGTGGGTTCTCCGGTTGGATATCGCAAAAGGCCAGGCTGCGATTTTACCCGAGGGCTTTGAAGAACGGACAAAGAAACGGGCACTGCTTGTGAGGTGGGCGCCACAGGTGAAAGTCCTTGCCCATGCTTCAGTGGGATTATTCCTCACACACGGCGGATGGAACTCTATGCTGGAGAGCATGAGCATGGGAGTTCCCGTAGTGGGATTCCCATATTTTGGCGATCAGTTTCTCAACTGCAGATTCGCCAAGGAGGTGTGGAAGATCGGCCTGGATTTTGAAGACGTGGATCTGGATGAGCAAAAGGTGGTCATGAAAGAAGAGGTCGAGGATGTTGTGAGAAAAATGATGAGAACAGCGGAAGGAAAGAAGATGAAAGGCAACATTGTCAGACTGAAGGAGTCCGCAGCGAAGGCAGTCGTCCCCGGAGGATCTTCTTTTCTGAACTTGAACACTTTCGTTAAAGACATGATGATGGCTAAAAGAGTCTAATCAAAAAATGAAACCGTTTTACTCGGCTTTCAGAATATGCCTTAAAAAACATGGAGATTCGAGAATAAGCTGTTGATCACTATCAAAATTCTTGCTAAATCTTTGGATACCTCGAGTCCAGGGACTGGCTCTATCTGACCGTGTTTGGGGACGGCGTTCAAACCTCTCACGTTTTACTCACAAGTGGGTTTACTACATGGGAAAGCCAGTATTATTCTTTCAAAAATAAGGTATTTTAGATGTTGAACATGTTAATTATTATCATCATCCTCACTCCATTTCATGGCTTGAATGACTTCATCTGATTCAGAAACTACACATTCAGAAACTACACATGAGATGGCGTGGTAGACTCCTATCATTTTCTTTGAATTTTTTTAAAGTAATTGAAACCAGATTCTTGGCCGCAATTTAAAATGACCATCGCTAAAATCTTTGCCAAAATGTATTTTTTAGTATCCTCTTCCTGTCGACACTTAGACATGGTAAACTATGTTTTGAGGTATCTTGTTTCCGCAGGTTAAATTATCCCAGCACCAACCAGAGCTTGTGGAAACTAAAGCTTTTCCTGGTAAAATTTGTGCGCATTAGTATATTTCATATAAGAACATGTGTGTTTTCTTTTATTTAAATTCAAAGAGTAGGATATCTAAATTTTTATAGATTTTTAGTAAACTTTAGCAATAAGGAGGTTTTTACATCAAATGACCTTAAAATCATCAAATGACTTTAAAATCAGATTCTACATGATTGATTCTAAATATTGTCCAATCCAGTCTTATACACCAATCTAAATATTGTCCAATCCAGTCTTATACACCAATCTCCCGTCTTATTTAACAATGACGTTAAAATAAAATTATTATTAATAAGATCAAATTGTAAAATGTTTATGCTTAGATTATTATTAGTAAAATCTCATTGTGAAATGCTACTGACTCTAAGTATTGTTCAGTCCCTTCCAATCTTTAACTTATTCTCAAAATCCTTATTAAATTCCAATTTAGATATTTATTTTATTAAAATGTTTTGTGATATCAATTAACATTTAGAAATTAATGATAATAATATGTATCTAATTAATGTAGTATACTTATTTTAACTATAAATTTATTATATATTGAAATATCAATGGTTTGATATTATTTTGTGGCTTCAATATTATGTTTAAATTTTTTATTACAACATATTGATAACCCATTGGTGTATGAGACCTCCTTATTTGTGTGACAAGGGAACCCCTCCGTGTAGGGATTGGGGTAGGGTAGGTGTACATATCTTGCCCTCTCTAGATTTGAACATGTGACCTCAAGGAGGAAGCACATGTTCTTAGCCATTAGGACCACTCAAACTTTTGTAAGACACCCAACCCCAAGTACCTTTCAAGGGATGGGATATTAAAATTTCACTTCTCGTTAACCACCTTCAAGCCTCTTTTGAGGGTACCATCGTCTTCTTCTCGTTAAGAGATTTCAAATGACTGTTACCATGCTCAAAATCGAGCTATGGATCAAAATTTATGACCTTCTAAAGTTTCTTAGGCCTTCATTGGCCAAAACCCACCTCAATACCATGTGGCACCCACTTGGATCCATGCCACTTGTGTCCACCCAACGTGGCACTAACTTGACACATGCCACCTGCCACCTAGCCCATCATTCCTTGGCTTATCAAGGCCACCAATTTCGATGTCTTGGATTCACTTAGAGATTTTCATCGTCGTCAAAGTTCTTCTCTATCAGAGTTATATGCCACCTCGAATGACATGCCCTGACGACATACACTATGACGGATCCATCCTACAAATCCGATGTTTCCCAAAATCTAACATTCAATGGTCTCGATCTCGTCGATGCCTCAAAATTGCTTGACGATCAACATCTACCTCCTCATTCTCACACTAAGTGAAAATGTGGGACCCATGTAGATCTATGACCGAGGTTAAATCTTTCCTACTCGCCAATCTACGGCCCATATCTCCTCTCGAACGTCTTCCCTTCAAATTCCCCTACCAACCTTGCACTCAGACATCTCAATGGCAATACCATATGATCAACGGTGGAGATATCTCCACCATCATATCCAACGGTCGACAATTGAGGGCGACCATCCAAAGGCTTGAGCCCAATAGGGGCCCATCCTCGGTCCATTGACAATACATGTAGTGACACATGTTATTCTTAGGGATGTGTTGGCTTCCATGCTAGCATGACACGTCATGTCGACATCATCTCCTCTCTCCTCGCACTTATGCATGACAAGGCATGGAACTAGGGGATGGAACCCTATTCCTCGCACACAAGATCAATGATCGATATTTCACCACTCAACCCTCCAATAGATCAACAACTATCGTTGACTCATGCCTCTTCTGACAAAGTCCCAACACAACCTCGCACACAACAGTCTAACAGTTTGACCTCTGATAGGCTTATAGCCGGGATCAACGATTCAAAGTTCACCAGGACCACTCTCATAACTTAGTTTCTAATGGCCCTAATCATGTTAGTGCCTCTAATTTTCATGACAGTTAAATTTGAACCCTTTAACCTCTTCTTCTTGACCATGTGGGGCCCACGACAAATCGACGATTGTCGTTACATTGTTCTCACTCACTGATCAAGGAACTAGATCATTCCTAGGATTTCCTCCTAGTAGATTCTAATCAATTTGGATCCAATGGCTGAGGTTACTCTCGAATTGAATCAAAGGCTCTAGTTCTCTCTCTCGGATTTCCTCTCAATAGAGTGCATCCCCTCTAGGACTGCAATTCACTCCGACCAAGACCCCTACAATGAGTGGTCGAGATCTCTCAATCTATATATTCGAGGGATAGGATTAAGGCACCTTTCCCAAGGTTTTTTCCCAACATGGGACCATAGTCCACTCATCCACAAATTGAATGATGAAAAGTGTCACCTATGTGACACTTTGGCGACCAAACTGGAAATAAGTATCACCATGACATCATCTCCACACTCGTTCCCCGTGCTGGTTATGCATTGGCACATACGAGGAACCTTGCGTTGGAACCTCACCTTACCAAGGCATTGGGCCACCGACCTCATATAGGTTTACCTCATACTTTGCATGAAACCCCTGATCTCTTGATCTCCCGATCTCTGGTGGAGATCGTACGACTGATGATTTATTAATGTTCAATCCAACGATCAGGGGTTTCGGGAAATGAATGAATCTGATCTTCCCCATATTAAACAAAGGGTTCCTATTCAACTGATAGTTCAATTTAGGACTTAACTACCCTGGGAATTCTTCTAAATCCTTTCTAAGGCTTACTAGGTCTTCTTGGATCTCACCTTACTCTGAGAACTATGTAAGCCTCTCTCTCTTCATCGTCTTAGATGAAGGTTCACAATCTGCATACTTTACTTCAAGGAAAAGGATTTCATAGGGATTAAGGCTCTTTGACTACACAAAGACCATTCGAGATCCCAAGGGCACTTATGCCACCATCCTTCCAAGGTGGACTTAAATATCTCGCAAACTCTCGAGTTAGAGGCTCGTAATCTTTAGAGTGTTACACCCTACCTTTACCCTTCATATTGGGCTACACAGCTCTACCAGATCAATAATGAAAACATGCATACTTAATCCATTTTATTTAGGGATTCAACCATCCCTTCTCTACTTTCATGTTTTCCATTTAGACTAGGAATTAACATAGGTTCTAATGGCCTCCTCTATCCTCCAACACATTATTATTGCATTTAATGTATCACTCATTTGAATCATGATTACAACATTCCATCCCTCTCAGAGATTATTTTTCATTTCTTAATTTGTATGCCTGGTTTCCTTTCACAGGGAACACATTGTAGTAGATATCTTACCTCTCTCAAAGGAGTTACAAACACACCTTTATTTTCTTTATTTTAGAACAATATATAATGTTCATATTCA
This sequence comes from Picea engelmannii, assembly GCA_009831015.1. Lineage (NCBI taxonomy): Eukaryota > Viridiplantae > Streptophyta > Pinopsida > Pinales > Pinaceae > Picea > Picea engelmannii. The sequence goes on along the minus strand of ML794887.1, from coordinate 413,101 downwards.
GATGTGCAAGGAATGCACCATTCTTCCAGCTTCATAATTCCTTAAATATAAAGGCTTGTCATCAAATAACTATCAACATTACTAATCAAACATACACAACCATAACACAATTACATGCATCCATCCATACAATATGTTTCTATTTCACAAAGTGTATGAGATACTTATATGTTAAGTGAAGAAGTTAACCAACCAATTGGGTTTGGGTGTACATGTTTCCACCCAACCATAAGCTTTATTTTCTCTATAACTTTGGTAGCAGTCCACCCTCATGCCAACCCATGATACCACTAGAAAATCAAACCCAGGTTCTCATGAATATTTTCATGTGAAGGTAACTCTCCTTCACACCACCACTGGTAGCAAATTCCTCACCCCTCCTATCGCATGCCTCTTTGATGTTTATCAGATGCCTTCTAGCATCAAGCTTGCGACCTCTTAGTTTAAATTGGGTTCCTAGACTCTCTGATGAGCCTTGCAACCAGATACTTCCTCCGAGACTCATGTCTCCGTGCACATATGTGGGCACCCTCCCGCCTTCTTCCTTCCCAATCCCAAAATCTCATCTCGTTTGTCTCTTCCCTTTTCCCCTTGATGTTTGCACTCGTGTGCTTCTCTTTTCCTTTTCACTTTATCTAAATTTAATATTTCAATTTTATATTATATCTAATTTTGAAATCCTTTGTAGCGCTTTATTGAAAAAATGCCTTTAAACAATCCCACAAACATGAATGCTACAACATCATCGTGTCATTCAGATATACGACACTCTTAAAGACTGCTAATTTGAGCAGCTTGTGGAGCATAGACCTTCTCAAAAGTAACATTTCACGTCGTGCTTTACATTGAATGACAATGAAGAAACGAACAATTACGTTTATAACATCATTGGGTTATGTTTATGTTCTAAACATATTTCCTAAACTCTTGATAAAGAGATATAATACTTTTCTATGGATTTCTAAAATCTCCATACCGAGATATAATATTTTTTTATGCATATCTGTAACAAAGGGGATTATAATGTACTTGTACGTTTTTTTGGTTTAAAGTGCAAAACTTATTCCATCAAAAAAAAATCTCATTTTTTACATCATTATATTTATACTGGTCGAAATGTATGTTTTCATTTAAATGTTTTATATTTATTAATCAAACATTTTTATTTATCAATAAGCAACATTTTTTTTTTATATTTCTTAATAAACATTCTTTTTAAATATATTTTTTATTTAATCTTAATTCAAATTTATGTTTTCATTTAAATGTTTTATATTTGTAGATTGATTTTTTTTTTTAATTTTTAAGTTGTTTTGTTTTATCTTGATGTTACATAAATGTTGTACTTTCATGTTAAATGTTAAAATTTCTATTGATGTTAGTAATATCAAGCTAAGTAATACTACACTTTAATTTAATTAATTTCTTATTATTTTGTGGGTTATCTTATCCCATAATTTATCTTTTAGTTCATATGGCATCACACTTTTCACTACATAAAATTGTTTTGGCTATTTTTTTCTATAATCACTCTTTACCATTTTTATTATTTAATTTTTGGAAATTCTTGTAGTGCTATTTGAGTTTTATGTTATTCCAACATTTTTTCATGAGCAATGTCTATGATAATGGTTAGGTAAAATGCACAAATATGTGATCCTTCATAGTTAGTTAAATTCTCAAAATTATTGCTTAGATGTTGTAAAGACCAAACCTGCAATTAAGTGTAATATAGTGAAGCATTTAATAAATATCAAATAATTTTCTTTATGATTATAAATCTCACAAGAGAAAACTAAATGTTCAACAAACATAAGCCATGCCCTTTGCCTCTATTTGTCAATGTACATGCTACAATGTTGCAATATGTTATTGTTAAATTACTCTATGTTTCAACATGAAATTGTTATTATATGCCATTATTATTAGGAGGTGCATGTTCAGTCATTTAGCCTTTGTGCTCCCTATTGCTATGGTTAATTGATAATAAGATGAGATACATCAATTCATTTAATATCCATGGGTTTATTTGCTACAAATTCTTACTATTCTATTAACTCCCTATCTCTCTTCTTCATATGCAACCAACACATAATAAGTAAATAAATTTCATATTTTTGTATTTTCTTCCATTTGCAGAAGCACTTTAACCATTCTAAAAGTTTATAGGTATAAAACCTAAAATCAATTCATATAACATAAGTATGAGGCCACCCAAGAGTCTATATTTTTTTTACCAATTCCCTAATGCTTTGTTCTCAAGTGAGACCTAGAAAGCATAATTGTAAGTTAATCAGTGTAAGAATAATGTTTCCACATAAAGGACAATAGAAAAAACAAAACAAAACATTCTCATCACAACTAAGATATATCAAACTTTTAATATCTATATTATTAAATAAAAAAAATAGAGTATGTTTTCCCTTGATATCCATAAACTAACTTAAACTTGTACTCTCAAGGCTAAAGGATAAATAAGGTTGTTAGATATATTCACTATGCAAATGGATAATAATGTCTCTTTTTATAAATGAAACATATTAACTTTATCAACAATAACAACAACAACAAAAAACTAAGTAAATCAAGGCTAAAGGATAAATAAGGTTGTTAGATATATTCACTATGCAAATGGATAATAATGTCTCTTTTTATAAATGAAACATATAACTTTATCAACAATAACAACAACAACAAAAAACTAAGTAAATATAGGATAAGGACCATTTTTTTTTAATTAGAAATAAATGTATTTATTAAAATATAATCCACAACATCCTTTATTGAAGGAAATCATATTTTACAATAAGAAGAAATTTAACAGTTTAATGACATGTATGTCATATGACAACATCTTGAATTTCTTTCAACAATATGCTTGCAACTTACAGATTGTTACCACCCATTCTCTTTAACAAGCTTGAAATAACACATGATAACATTTGTGTACCTTAGAATTTGATGGCTTTTATGAATCAAAAACATATAAACCTACATCTCATGGCACACTACATTCAACATGTAGTAACCTAGAATTCAAGGAATTCCAACTATTGAATAAAAGTCATAATTTCCCCATTTGAGCTTCCTATACCACCAAGCACAAAATATTTCATCAAGATTGTCAAGAAGTCATGAAAAGGGAAAAATAACTTCGAAGAAAGGGGAATGTAATCTTCTAATATTTCCATACTCCACCCAAAATTCTTTTTGGGAAGGATCACTACACACCCTTCAAACATAAAATGTTGATTACAATCAAGCTCAAGGAAATCAATGGATGCAAAACTTTCTTCTAGTTTACTATGGATATGACAGACTATGCAAGTAGAACAAAATATGTTCAAGAAAACCATGCTATCTAAAATTTAATATGGGTATTTTTCTTAAAAAAAACCCACATAGTTTTTTCATCATTGACCAAACTAGCTCGCTATGCCACCCATAACTTCAAGAGAAGGAGCCTTTAGGGAAAGAGGAATAAAAAACCTGTGAATAATAAAAGGAGGCATCCTATGACCTAATATATTGGCATGGACCTATGCAATTGCTAGTAGTATCTTCACCATTATGGTGTTCTTGGTAGGTATCAATATACTCCCAGGTTACCTCTTATTTCACACCGCTCTCTCTTCATTCACCATAAAGGAGACCATTCTCAATATCTTGCCTCTTGATGCCACTTCCATCCTGATATATAATACTATCATTTTCCTCCGTATACTCATTCCCAATTCCAAGGTAGCCATGGATTATGAGCCCTTGATATTTGAACTCCAATTCCAATGATATGAATCTTAGGGGGGGCTTATAGTCTATGTTTAGATGTGTAAGTCATAAATTCATATTTTTAAGTAAAGGGGAACTTGATAGATATGTAATTTATGGAAAGAATCCCAATCAAAGTTGACTTCATCAACAAGACACCTTATAAGGAAGAAATAAGAAGAGAGTGAAGGTGGGGAAGGAGAGGTCCCAAAATTGGATTCATTGCATGTAATGGTTCTTCTTAATTGAATCCTTCTTCTCCAACTCTCTCTCTCTCTTTGTCATATTTCTCTAGTGTATTCAATTCTTTTATTTTAATCATTGTTGTTATGATTAATTTCATGGTAGATTTGTATTTTTCCTCTCCTCTTCTATTGGCATTCAAGCCTTTTGGATCTGATCCCTCAAGATACAAATCATTGGTATCTAAATGGGAAGCCACTCCATATGAACCAAGGTTTGGAGAATATTTTTAGTTCAAATTTTTGTATCAATATCCAACCTCATTTTGGCACACTTGGAGTCCATTTGTTGGGCCATGCACTGTAAGTATCACAATTGGTATGCATGGATGACATGGTTTTTCTACCCTTGGATTTTTGTTCACCATTGCAAGGGAATCCTTACAAGTATTCACTACATCCATTGGTATGCAACATTTTCAAAAAAAATTCATGGTTTCCATGTTTCCCACAAAGGTTCAATGACCTCTATAATAGAATATGCTTTTGTACAAACCATTGACATCCTTTGTGGCTCTGTACACTCGATGCTCATATTCAAGATTATTACATATTCATACAACCATGTCATGTACTAAAAAATATACATGTGACATTTTGAGTTTTGGGATACATGATTTCATCCCTTTCTCAGCTTACCCATAATGGTATGGCCTCCATAGAAACAAAATAATGGATGGAATATAGGGAAACCATCTTTTGATAACTTTATACACGTGCCAGAACCTCTATAGAGTGTTTCAGAGGGCATATTATAGCTCTTTTAAAAATATTCTCTATTCAAATGAGTTTTTTTATGGACTTTCATTATGTTACCTAGTTTATGAGATACCATTGATTGAAGTATCAAAGGTCTATAAAAAAATGCAGCCATGCATGTCTTGAGTTTTAGGAATATTTTTTTTACTGCATGGGATACAATAGAGAAAGTATCTTATATCATTGGAAATATATCTTCGATGCCTCAAATAGTTCTTCAACATAATTTTATTTCATCATTTTTAACAAAAACTATGAACAAAACTGTAGCTAGAGTTCCACTATGAGAAAAATAGGATTTTTTTATTTCAATCTTTTTTTTTGGATGATTGTATGATGATCATAATGGGGTATATCTTTTTTTTAGCATGGGTGAAATGATGGGGACCATCATTTTCTAGGGGGGGAAGGGTTGATCTCAATTTTGCGGTGTCTTATAGTCTAAGTTTGGATGTATAAGTTATAAAGTCATATTTTTATATAAAAGGAAACTTGAAAGAAATGTAATTTATGGAGTCAAGCCTAATAAAAGTTGACTTCATCAACAATACACATTGTAATAAGGAAACATTAAGAGAGTGAATGTGGGGAAGGAGAGGTCCCAAAATTGGCCTCATTGCATGTGATGGTTCTTTTTAATGGAATAATTCTTCTCCAACTCTATCTCTTTCTCATATTTTTTTGGTGTATTCAGTTCATGTATTTTCATCAATGTTCTTGTGATTAATTTCATGCGAGATTTGTATGTTTTCTCTCCTCTTCTCTTGGCATTCAAACCTTTTGGATATTATCCCTCAAGATATGGATCATCAAAAGGCATGAATTTCCAAGTCTCTTGTTGGGTGCATTCTTGTAGGTTCCCTCGTGGCCCTAGATGAAACAATAGATGTGTACAAAGCCTCTATAGATGAAACAATAAATGTGTACAAAACCTCTATAGATGAGGATGATGGAATATTGAGAAGAAAAAGGTCTCAACTAATGGAAACAAAAAAACTAGAATGACCCCAAGCTTGAGTTGGGGAATTCAAAGGCCAAACCAAAACTAACCTAACACCTTGAAATAATGATGGTTTAGACCATTTGTAGAACAATTAGATAATGGGATTTGGAGAATTCGAATTATAAGCCCAACCCTAACATATTGGATAATGGCAAAGAAATCCATTTGTAGAGGAATCAATTATTGGAAATTACACCTCCAATCTCCAAGAAGAAGGATAACCAAACTAGTCTAGACTTCTAATAAACTATAGGGTTCAAATTTAGGAAGAGTTAAAAATTACTTATCTTGATGCAACATAAAAAAAACCATACTCCACCTACCCTAAGAACAACTAAAGGAAACTTTTAGGTGGCACTACTGTCCATTTTCATGCTTTTTCCAAACCTAGCAAAAGGACCTTCACCAATGGTAGCATAGAAAGTAATCATTTGTTATGATAAAAAATGTATTTAATAGAGAATAAATTATAGAACCATAGTTGATTTTTTTTTAGTATGACTAAAACCCCTATCTCATTGAATTTGAATTAACATTGCAAAATCTAGACTAAAAATCTATGAATTTTGATTTTGAAGGTGTCAATATCAAAATTCTAAAGTGAAAATTTGAGTCATGAAAGTGCAAACATTGGTCGTCAAAAATATTATTTTCAATTCCAAAAGTACTATTTTTTTATTAAGAAAATGTGAATTTTTAAATACAAAAGTGTTAATTTTGATTACAAGTGTGGATTTGATTTCCAAAACTATCAATATCTAATTGCTACAATGTGTATTTATATTTGAACATTTTCTATTTTTTTCTTAATGTGTATATAATATCTAAATCTAATATTAATGTACAATTCTCAATCGATTATTTTTGTATGTGCATGCATAATATCACTATGATACCCATTTCTAAATATATGAATATTGAAGACATTCAATAAAAAAAACACAACAACAACCATTGTATTATGGAGCTATACATTTTAATAAATATTTAGTGCAACATCACTCAAATAAAGTCTCATTCATTAGCATGAGTCCCACTCTCAACATTATTTTTAATCTTCTCTTTGTGTGCCTTAATTGGTACAACACCCTTCTTAGTTATTTTTGTATCTTATTTTGTTCATCCCATCCTTGGTGACCATGCCCACATGATGCTATTAACACCAATGAAGACATCTTATTTCAAACTAAAAACCCAGTTTTTATTTTTTATTTAAACAATTTTTATACAATACTTTGTTAGCTTTTGATGTTCGAGTTAGCTTCTACCATTGAACATGTTATTTGTAACACTCCATGGTAGCATCTAGGTCTTGGTAAAAAATTCCCCTTTCCATACCCAAACATATCATATAATATATCTCTCATGATTGTACTATGAACATTTGTCCCTTTACAACATCATACTTTGGAGAGAATGGATATCTAGGATTATTACATAGATAACCAACATAGAAATCCTCCATTACGAGGACATTTTCCCACATTTACACTTCCATATCCTCATGTAAGGACTTTATAGGATCACTTTTTCTTATTTCCTATGGTATGGATGGATATAAATTAGTTGTTGAGTATATAATTTCTCTAAAAGGGAGTGTCCAAAGATTTCTATATAGTCTCCTAATAAATGATCTTGAGATGTCAATATTGTTCCCCTCCCTTATCAATCCCTTTCTTTCATAATGAAATATATGTTTCTAATCCTATTTTTACTTTATCCATATCATAAGGTCTCCTTACCTATAGATTCAATTTTTGGGGTTACCACATTGGTAGGTTTGCATTACCATTAGGAAAGGAACACAACATATTAATAGGAGGTGACCAATTTTCACCCCAAAGTCAGGATTTATTTTTCATAATTGGGCTACCATCAATGAGCTATAATTTGAATAATTGACATTATTTCATGTGAGTGATGTTGGAGATACTATCCAAAGGTATGGTTTCACAAAGCTATTGAAGTTAAAAAAACCATCAATTAAATATTAAACATAGGAATTGTGATCCTCATATGTCCTATAAGTGTCAACCATATCTGATAGTAAAGTATGTATTTTTGCATTGATCAAGTTAAAAAATCCCATAAGTTTCATATATATCTTCATGTGTACCATGGGAATCAAAATTCAACAACGTCAAACACCCTTCTCAATGTTAAAAGGGTTAAAAATGAAAACACAAAGAAATTGTGCTATTAGCCTCTTTATTTGATCCTTAAAAGTTTGTATTATCAACACTCATCTCATGTGATTTCATATCATCTTGTGTGATGTCCCATTTTATTTGACTATTATAATATACTACACTTATTATTTGAGGGAATATGTTTACAAATGACCTAGTTATTTGACTGTTATTATGATCATGAAACATGAACTTTTATTATATGTTCGAGTTTAAAATGATGATGATTGAATGGTTTGATTTTAAATTTATTGATGACTAGATGAATTGACTTTGAATTACTTAGATGCAAGATATGATAATGATCCGTAGGATTTATATAATTATAAATAGAATGTGGATACATTAATTTGAATATTATTGATAGTTTGCCTAGTATGATAAGAAACTGCAAGTGTGCATTGTAATACCCCAATTTTGGCCCCTAGGTTGTAAATATATATGTTCTTATGATATGTAGGATAGTGAGCCGATATGTTTGGGCCAAAGTGCTGGTATATGATACTTATGCTGGTGAGTTGGTATGTTGTTGCTAGAGTGCTTGTAAAGATGACAGGAAAAAGAACCTAGTTATGTAAATTGTACATATATGCTAATTAATAAAAATAACACCATGACTGTAGACCATAGGATGAAGAGGGTATGGAGGGATGCAACTCCACGAGATGGAAAGGTAAGGGGGGTTTAGTCCTATGTCATAAATTCATAACCTTAGATAAGACTAAAGTCATAACTTTATGAGATATAACCTAAGTTCCTAAGATATGGAGTTGAGTTCCGAAGGGAAGGGGAATGTGGGCCTTGGGTGCCATGTGTCAAAAGAGAAGCAGGCATATATAATGTTCAAGTTTAGTGAGAAACAAACCATTCTAAGCATTGGTGTTATCATTGTTAACTACCAACCTTGTTAGGTATGTGGAGGGTGAGTTGAGGGAAGCTTTGTAACCTTATATGGTTCATGAATCCCTTGAATTCTAGGTATTGTGGATTCAATGCATAATTCTGATTGGGTTTCCTTGAGGAAGGTTAGATCCCTAGAGTGAGAACTGTTTGGGTAGTAGCCCAAGGTGTGAAGCTTGGAGGGTGTCTAGAGACTCCTGCGTGAAGCTAGAGTTCCTAGAGTGAAAATTCTCTAAGACTTCTTGGTCATCCCATGGTGAAGCCCTAGAAAAGAAGAGGGACAATGTGAGGGACTGCGGTGTGGAGAAGGAGGTACACTTCCTTGGGTTGTGCAAGATGATGGGGAATGTGTGGTTGTAGGTTGGAATTGTTGTTGGAGTTTGGTACCTTGGCTAGAGAAGACCTATATTGTCCATGAGACCATAGTTAGATTTAGGTAATCCTTTTCCATAGTGGAGTTATAGCCTCGAATTGAGGGTGACCTGTTGCTGAGAGAGATGGAGTAGCAGAGTCTACGACTAGGAGGAATGTTTGAGGGGTTTGTAGTCAGTCAATGTTTTCATAAAAGATAAGTGCCATGTTTATATGTCTTTTGATGTTGTTACATTATGCATTGATATGGTAATTGTTGTATGCCTAATCAATGTTTTCATAAAATATAAGCGCTATGTTAATATGTCTTTTGATGTTGTTACATTATGCATTGATATGGTAATTGTTGTATTCTTACAAAATATCTATGTATTTATACCTTTATGAATAGTTAATGTGTTATGCATAATTCTACATGTAAAATTGTATGATGGATTAGGTTTTTTTTTATGGTATCAAGGGTTGAATGTGCTTATGGTGAAGTTAGAGAGAAATTGTGAAATTTCCTAGTACCCTGCCATCCCAACAGGCACCAAGGTTGTTGGGTACATTAAAAAATGGTATCATAGCTCTCATTTCAAGAATGGACTTGCATGGGCCATAGATAGAGTGCAGAAGCGAAGTGTAGAGTATTCCTGCAAATGGTTTGAAAAAACATTTGACCCAAATGTGGTTCCCTAGACTTCTATAATTTCAGGGTATGTTGAGAATGAGTACAATGATGATGCTTTGAAGCTCTTCTTAGTGATTCAATGGGCATTAATGAAGCCGAACTAGTTCAGTTTTGTTTCCATTCTTTGGGCATGTTGCAGTCTAATGAATCTTGGAATGGGTAAGTTGGTTCATGCTTTAGCCATGAAAATGGGATTGAATTTGATGTTGATGTGTACACTGGTTTTATCATTATATATGTTAAATATTTCAAAATAGATGAAGGGTGTGACATGTTTGTCAATACGTCTCAATGAGATACCATTGCATGGACTGCAATGATTTCGGGATATACCTAGAATGGTGATATTCTAGAAATGTTAAAACTTTTTAGCCAAGTGCAACAAACAAGTGGGAATCTGAATCGATATACATTCACTGGTGCTCTCATGGACTGGAACGTTGTCTGGGTATGTATGTTGTGGACGAATTGAACTGCAACGTTGTCTGGGTATGTATGTTGTGGACGAATTGAAGAAGCGCACTAGTTGTTCAAGAAAATGTCGAAATAGAATATCATTTCATGGAACATGGTAAGCGCATATGTTTGTGTCAATAGCTCTTGTTGATACGTATTCTAGATATGGCAATATAGGAGATGTGAGTATTCTCTGGAATTGTTTTCGCAAATTTGGTCGTAGGAGAAGGTGAAACCGAATGCATTCACATTTTCTATTGTTATCAGTGTACATGGGCGATTGACACGTGTTAGGGGAGGGGAGGGGAGGCGAGGCGAGTAGGTTCCTGTTCATGCCGTAAAAAGTGGAGTTGAGTCTCATGTTTCTATGGGAAGTTCCCTAGTTAAAATGTATTCCAAATGTGGGAACCTGGATGATGCATGTGTTTGACAATATTCTTCAACATAATGTTCTCTCATGGAATACAATGATAGCTGCTTATGCACATCATGGGAATTCTCTCATGATTTCGAAATCTCATCCTAACTAGGACGTCATGGGAATTCTCACATGACTTCGAAATCTCATCCTAACGAGAAGCATAGGAATGGATTCAAATGAGATTTACTTTGTAAGTGTTCTCATATATCAAAGCTCAAATTGAATTCTTTGTGGAATTTTTTTTTTGATATGTATGAAAAATGTATGGGTGAGTCATCTTGCTTATCAATATCTTATCATGTTCATTCATAAAGTGAGTTTTTAAATTGTGAAAAATAAAGTCAATATATTTTAGGTAATGGGGATGTGGGGTCTCAAGGGGTTTATAGATATTGAGGGATATAAAAAAGAGTATTTAATAAAAATAAGGGTTTATTTGATTGGAAATGTGTATTGGGAGGAGGGTTCAACAAAATGATTTTGGGAGATATTTACCGATATCTAGTGAAATTAGGGGTAATATTTAATATCCCATGAATGGAGGTGTTATGTCATAGGTTCATTGAGTGAATACCTTGTGGAAAAATGTGGGAGCAAAGATGATGAAAAACAAATATTTGACAAAATAACTGAACCAAATGTTGTTTCATATACTACATCAATTGCAGGACATGTACAACATGGAAATGGTGAACATGCTCTCAAAGTATTCCGTCAAATGCAAAAAGTAGGATTCAAACCAAATGACTTTACATTTTCCAACATTTTAAGCACATGTGCTAGCCAATCAACTTTGGTACAAGGAAAAAAGATCCATACCAACATTATTAAATTTGGACACGATATATATTTTTTTGCACAAAATGCCCTTATTACTATGCATTCCAAATATGGGACCATAGAGTCTGCAAAACAAGTGTTTGACAAGATTCATGTGAAAGATTCAATATCATGGAATTCAATGATGGCAAGATATGTAGGGCATGGGTTTGGGAAAGTGGTCGTCTATATTTTTGAGTAGATGCAAAAGATGTGTGTGAAACCTAACCACATTATCTTCATTGGTTTTCTCTCTACATGCATGCATGTCTTCCTAGTAGATAATAGTTATCACTACTTTTTCTCTATGAGTAGGGATTAATGCATTAAACCTTGTTTGAAGCACTATATCTGCATGCTTGACCTTCTTGGTTGTGGTAGACAACAAGATTAAGAAGAAGAAATTATCAAAAAAATCCCAATAAAATTGACGCTACTATCTAAGAGTGTTTTCTTGGTCCCCACTAACTTCATTATATTATAGATCTTGGAGAATGTGTGGAAAAATACCTTTTTTGTTGGATCCAAAAATTGATGCACCCTATGTGCTTCTCTCAAACATTTACTCTGCAATTGACAGATGGGATGATTTATTCAAGTTAAGAAAAATGATGAATAGGGGATTGGAAAAGATATCAAGATGTAGTTGGAATGTGATTGAAATTTGAATGCATTCATTCATTGTCAGAGACAGAACATGCCCACAAATTAAGGAAATATCTGAATCAATGGAAATCTTGGCATGGTATATCAAGGAAGTTGGATATGTTCCTGACAAAAATGGTGTACTGCATGATGTGGAGGAGGAGAAAAAGGAGCATCTTTTCTACTATAGAAAATAACTATCAATTGGGAGAATTAGGAACATATTTGGCTCCAAACCGACAAGCTAGAAATTCTCCACACCGGTATTCAATTCATCCAAAGAAAGGAAGTTCTTATAAAAATGTCCTTAGAAAGGAAGGTTGTTACTTTTTCATGTCGATTTTTGTTCTCATAAAATTTTGAGTTGTAAATGTGCTGCTATAATTATTCTTCTTTAGTATGAGAGGTATATAAATAACTTGAATGTTGAAATTTTTTTTTTTGTAAGCTAGTTTTTTGTGTTTCCTTCTATATTGAAAGATCAAAATACAAGCGAAGGGTCCTGATTCTTGGGATGCCAACAAAGAAAACCAACCCATAAACCAAAACCTTACTTTCTGAAAGGTCTTTCCATGGGGGCCAAAATTTGAAACCATATTACAATTTTGTTGTCCATTAACTAGACTAAGACTTGAGATAATTTTGATAATTAAAAATCTATAGATAAATAAACTAAGCATGAGAACATGATCTTAGAGCATAATTTGAGAGAATAATCATATGATAGATGAGTTGTTTTTTCCATTGTTCTAGGAAGGATAGAGCCATGCAGGGACAATGACTCATTGGAGAGTTCGTTCCTGGTGTAGTTGACGTTGTTGGGGAGTGGAGAGCATTCCATACAACATTTCTATATTCTTTTCAATGAACTATTTATGAAAATTCTTGTCCACCATTTCCCCTCTTAGCTCAAAGATTAGTTGCAATTATTCCTCAGAGCACTGCATTTGTTGAACCTTGTCATCTTGTTGATGGGAGCTCTCACCTTATTTGGGGAGCCTAGAACCTTGGCTATCCTCTGGAGGTACAAAAGTTACAAACTCATTCTGAACATCAGTATCACATATAGACGAGGGAGAATCAACATTTTCGTTGCCAAGTTTTTGTGGAAAATCCTCCAATTCCACCACACAACCCCATGTCTCTGCCCCACTCTAAGTATCTCAGGATTCTCATTCCTCTGTTATTCCCTCCAATTGTAGGTTTGAATCATCAACATCACTATTCGAGGGAGAAGGATTGTGGTATCACCTACAATAGATATGAAAATTTCCACTTCCCCTACACACCTTGGCTCTTTCAAAAGGCATGGTACTTAGGATGATGAAGCCAGAGAAAACATATATTCTCAAGTAGTAGAATCTCAAGATTGCATAACAATTGAAATGAAGAAATCTAGAAGATCTTTCTCGCTTCCGAAACTTATGTGTGCCTTCCTTGCAGAGGCCTTACGAACTTCGAGAATACCCATAGCTCCATCCTATGCATTAAATATGACCTCCAAAAAAGACATCAAGTTTGTTCATGAATGTTGTATAGAGCTTTTTAGATCCAACCTTCATCATATTGTGCAATATAAAACCTTTCATAAAGTGTTCACCCCATTTTTGTTAGCTTGTTTTTTCCACTGGACTTGAAAAGAATGAGGATATCTAGATGGTGATGTAGAGGGTCATCTGTCGAGTTATCATTCTATTCATAATGAAACCCCATCCAGGGGATTTCCTTCCAATCCGACCATCTCTATACATTCCATAAGAAAGGGAGGTGCATGTATTTGGTTTGCCTCATAGGCTAAGTCCTACTAACGATATTCGACTCCAACATTTTTCAATTTGTCCACAATATTGTTGGCCTCTCGTCGAACATGAGAGGGAAGAGGCACAAGGTGAGGGAATAAGGAGTTCAATATTGTTAAGGAGTCTCTAGATAGGTGATATCTTTGTAGGATCTAAACCATTCAAGAGCTTTGAGAATGTATAGATAATGATTTGTGAATCCCCTTCGACAACGATCTGATGAAAACAAGGATGAGAGACATCATATATTTCTTTGAGAAGGCCCTAGATTTATGCCAAGTTATTGTTGTCATAGCCCATGCTTCCTGCAAGGATATTGCAAATTCTCCCATTTTCATCTCTAAAAACAATGCCAAAGCTAGCCGAGACTAGGTTTCCATTTGATGCTCCATCAAAGTTAAGCTTAAGAAATATCGGAGGGGTCCTTTTCCATATAACAATTCTTAGCATGGATGGGGGATGAATGGGGTTTGAAACCTGATTTGGATTGAGATCAAGGTTCCAATTGTTGAGAATAGTTTTCTATTTAGGCATGCATGATAAATCTTCCTCTGATGATTATTTCATTTAGATAGTAGATCTCCAACTTTCAATAGTGGTAATGAGGTTGTCATGCTTCATGTCGGTCATCCTCATTATCTAAGTGAATTGATCCCATTCGAGGGAACTAAATGGGCATTTCTTGAGAATGTGTTCCATAGATTCCTCTTTCTAGCAACAAAGAGGATAGGTGGAAGGACCAATGAATATGAGATTGTCCGAGGTGAGAATATGATTTTGAACCTATACTCACTTTTGGCCATAGATTGGCCTTCCAAATGATGTATCAAATATTCTCCTTGGGGAAAAGGTGAAACTAATATTTGAGAGCACATGACTCTTTGATAGAGAATATTCCTTTGAGTGATCTAGGAGGATCCATAGGTCCAGAAAATGATTAAAAATAAAAGTTCTCGGAATCAGACCAAACTAATTCCAGTGCATCCATATCATCACGATGATTCCGACCATATATTTACTTCCTCAAATGGACACCGTATGAGAAATTTATCACACTCTAATTGAATTCCCAAATAGGTTAAAAGTCAACAATCAATAGGAAAAAAATCAACGCCGACATCAGCATGACATCATGATGATGTGGAATCGTCTAGAGGTGACATGTGGCATATGACCATACAATGATGTGGTAGAGAAGTGGCATGTTGACTGGGTAAGTGTGGTAGACATGGTCCAATCAACACTTGAAAAGTGTCATCATCATGGGCGAATTAAATGGTGCCACGTGGCCCAATCATGGGCTACCACGTGGCACCCCATCGTTGGTTTGTTGTAAAAAGATTGTGGACTCTATCGGAGTCAACTCTGCAACCTCTGGGCATCTGGAAATGTCTTGGGAAGGGTCGGGCTATTATCCTACCCACGGTGGTTCTTATTACACAAGGGATAAATTAAATATTTAAACTGGTTGTAAGGATTGGGTAGAGGCGGAAAGGGATGGGGTCTAGCCCCAGTCTAGGGTCATGTTACAACCATACACCCATGACATAGCACCGACGTACACTCCAATGATAAGGGTCAGGCGTGGGTCCACCAAACATGGCACCTACTACACCACGAGACTAGGGGTGTAACCAGTGGAGAGGGTCGATTGACGGGGGTCTTATCTCATCCGATTGGGTCCTAGGTCTTGTGAACACACCAAAGTACCAAGAGCTAGTGGAGGAGGGGCCGTCATGTAGCCCCCTTGTGGGATGGTGTTTGGCCATATGGACCCATATGACCTCTAAAAGGGGCGCACACCTAACCTTTTGGGCAAAAATTTGATTTTTTGTAACAGAGTGGATATTTTGCTATAGTTTTGGCCTAGATTAGGCATTTTTAGAGATTTCTTGGCCATTTGGAGGGGGATGTGATCCCAAAGAGAGGCCATATCTTTGTGGGAAGTTGGGATTCCATAAATGATCCTTAAAAATATATAAACTAGGCCCTTTGAGCTTGTGAGGGTACTTTTGTATGCAGGGAATATGAAGAGCAGCTTGAGCTAATGGCCCATTTCTCATGTTTTGAGGGGCATTGAGTCATGTGTTAAGAGGATATTCTTCAGGTGTGTGTGCACATTCACAAGGAGGTCTTGTACAATAGATCATAATCATATTTGTAACATCAAAGAGCCATTGTAAAGAGAACTTGAGCATTAAATATCAATAAAGCGGTCCTCCACTTGGAAGCGACCCAAAGATGTAGCCACACATTGGTGAACTCTGTTAAAAAGTTATTTGTTTCTATTTATCTTTCTTTGTTATTATATTCTCTTATTTTAAGCATGGTTAATGATGGCTGAACTCTTTAATCATTAATGAGCATCAAGTTAATTCCATTTTATTATTAATACCTTTCATTTTTGGATCAAGTATTTTAGTATCAGAGCTGTTGGTTGTGTTGAAAGGTTTAAAAAGTGCAGGATTGGATTCTCACAAGATCCAAATCTTGGAGAGGAGAAGGATCATTGGTTGAATTCATTTCATAGATAGAAAGAGTGTTTAAGAAGAAAAGAATGGTAACCGAAGAAGAAACTTCTACACGAACTACAAAGTTCGAAGAAGAATTTTTCTCCATGTCAGAAATGGTCAAAGTGTTATATGATGATTTCTTGGAGAGAAATAAACCTATTCTAGGAGAACCTTTTATGAAGGGGACAAGTGAAGGGAAAGGAGAATTTTCAAAGCCTCCTCCTTCACCACCTTCACCACCTTCTTCTCCTTCTTCTTCAAGTTCTACTTCAAATTCTAGTTCTCATTCTACTACACATATTATACAAAAGCATATACATAAGAATAAGTCTCACATTCCTTTGTTAAAGCTTGATGTTAAGTTTGAGTTTCCTTTGTATGATGGGGAACTAAGTGTGAAAAAATTAGATAATTGGATAATACAAATTGAAGTGTATTGCAGGATACAAAAAATCATAGATGATGAGACTATGATCCAGTTTGCTAGTCTCAAGATGGGAGGAACCTCCCTTGTGTGGTGGGAAAGAAGGAAAAAACAAGATATTAAAAAGTCCGGTAAGACTCTCTCTTCATGGATTGATTTTACATGTACATTACAAAAGAAATTTTATTCTCTAGCTTATATGCAACAAGCTATTATGTCATGGCATAACTTTAGATAGTTAAAAGGACAAACTGTTCAAAGTTATACATAGGAGTTTCGAAAAAGAGCTTTAATGTTTAGAATACCATTGGATACTCAAGAGACATTACTTAAGTAAATAGGTGGTTTGCATATCTATTTACGACATACCATTCTTATGCTTAATACAACTAGTTTAGATGAGGTGTGTGTGCAAGTGACTCATCTAGAATCTAGAGGCAATAATGTAAATGTTGATTTTGTAAAACCATTTAAACCTACTGAAGGAAAATTCAAAGGAAACAGTAAAGAGAAGTTTAAAGGTAATAAGACTAATACAGTGAAGAAGGAAAAACCTACATGCACTCATTGTAAGAAAGAAGGCCATAGTGAGGATCGTTGTTGGATCCTTCACCCAGAATTGAAACCAACAAAGTTCATAAATAAAGGGAAGCCAAAGACTACTGCAACAGTTCAAACAAACTTGGGGTTTGATTCGGGAGATGAGACTAAGGTCACAGTCAGGGGAATCAAAGGTAAAAATTCTGAAGCTAGTACAAGTTCTTTAGTCTAGTATTTAAAAGATGATAATGAATTTGATGAGATCAAATGAACATAATTTTTTCACATAAGAGTAATTTCCAAACATACAAAAATTGATACTCTATTTGACAGTGGCTCACAAGTAAACTTGAAAATCAGAGACAATTGTTAAAAAGTTGGTATTAATTACTAAACCTCATAAGAAACAGTATCCTTTAGGATGGATTCATAATGATAATCAGTTGCAAGTGAATAGACAATGTGTCCTAAAGTTTGCTATCAATAAATTTTTTATAGATGAGGTTGAGTTAGATGTGGTTCCACTAGATATATGTGGTATTGTACATGGGAGTCCATATCTATATGATAGAAAGGAAATATTCTATTTTGAAGACAATAAGTATCAATTAACTAAAGATAGAAAATAATATGTTGTAAGGGCTCATCAGAAGAAATTGAATCTATCACTAATCAACTCAGGGAAAATGAAGAGAATTGTAAATGTTAGTAAAAGATATTTACTAATGGTTGTAAAAGAAAAGGACACTGTTGGAATTGATACTTTTCAATATTGTGATACAAAGTTGAAAGATGACTTAGTTAGAATTTTTTCTGACTATGATGACATATTTCAAGTCCCGAAAGGATTACCTCAAAAAAGACATGTTGAACATGAGATACAGTTGCAGTAGGACGTTCCTCTTCCTAACATTGGAATGTACAGGTTATCAGTTTTGGAAAATGCAGAGATAAAGAAACAGGTACAAGAGTTGATTGAACAAGGGATCATCACACCAAGTGCTTCTCCATGTGGGTAACCTATCATCTTGGTGCCAAATAAATATGGCACATGGAGCATGTGCATGGACTTCCGAGCGTTGAACAAGATCACGGTAAAAAACAGTTAGCATCTTCCTCGCATTGATGATTTATTAGATCAATTGAAATACGATGTTTATTTTACTAAGTTAGACTTAAGAAGTGGTTATCATCAAATCAGAGTTGTTGAACACGATATATGGAAAACTTCTTTTAAAAAAAAACAGGGATTATTTGAATGGTTAGTGATGCCATTTGGGCTTACTAATGCACCTGCTACTTAAAAAAAAAAAAGGGATTATTTGAATGGTTGGTGATGCCATTTGGGCTTACTAATGCACCTGCTACTTTTATGCAGGTTATGAACGATGTATTCGGGCCATTCAATGATGATTTTGTAATAGTCTACTTAGATGTTATTCTTATTTTTAGTAGGACCAGGGAAGAGCATGTCCAACATGTTGGGAAGATACTTTCAATATTGCAGAGAGAAAAACTTTTTGTAAAGTTGTCAAAATGTGAATTTGGAAAAACATCTCTTATATATTTGGGTTACATTGTAGGGGGTGGAGAACTCAAGATTGATCCCTCTAAATTTGAGGTCATTGTAAATTGGCCAAAGCCTACAAATGTAATTGAAGTAAGAATCTTCATGGGGGCAAAACAATATTGGAGGAATTTTATTGAAAACTTCTCTCTAATTGCAGCTCCTTTACATGCATTGATAAGTGTGAAAAGGGGATTCTAGTGGCGACGAGGCCAACAAAAGGATTTCGACACTTTGAAAGTGAAGATTAGTAAAGCTCCTGTTCTGGCATTGACAGAACTCTAAAAGTCTTTTGAAATTGAAACCGATGCAAGTGACTATGCCACGAGGGAAGTGTTGATGCAACACATAAAACCCATATGCTATCATTCTGAGACCTTCACTACAATAGTAATTAACTATCCAACCTATGATAAAAAATTGTATGCTTTAGTACAAAGTGTTAAAAAGTGAAAAAATTACTTAATGGGAAAAGAAACAATAATACATACTGATCACCAACCATTACAGTATCTACAATCACAAACTAAGCTACAACAATCAAGGCATTTTAGATCGATGGGGTTTTTACAACAATTTCATTTGGTCATCAAATATAAAAAGGGCATTCATAGTAAAGTTGTTGATATGTTATCAAGACCTGCTAGTACAATTGCTATAATCCTTAAGCACAACTCAATTACTCATGAAAGTTACATTGAACAATATGCTGAGGACAAATATTTTAAGGAAGTCTATGGAACTTTAAGTCAAGGTAAAAGAGAAGAAGAATTGAATTATCATATTAAATACAAACTTTTGTATCATTTGGGAAAATTATGTATTCCATAAAGTGAAAGAGTCCATTTAATCAGGGAGGCACATATTTCTCTTATAGAAGGACCTTTTGGTGTAGACAAAATAGTTTCTCAGTGACAAAGGTTTTGTTATCGGCCTCAAATGCATGAAACTATGTCTAAGTATGTAAAGGGATGTACTATGTGTGCAATAAGAAAACCAAGTAACATAAAGCTAGGATTGTACACTCCACTTCCTATTCCTTCTATACCATGGGAAAGTGTATCTATGAATTTTGTGGGGGGATTTCCTATGTCTAGAAAAGGTCACGATTACTTGTATCTAGTTGTGGATAGGTTCAACAAGACATGTGTTCTAATTCCTTGTAAAAATCAAGTCACAACTGAACAAACAACGCACATTTTCTTTGAAAATGTATGGGTTCATTTTGGGTTGCCTACTTCTATTGTATTTGATCGAGACTCCAAGTTCATGGGAAAATTTTGGTCAAGCTTGTGGGAACTTATGGACACTATACTAAAGAAGAGCACAACATTTCATCCATAGATAGACGGCCATATGGAGGTGGTGAACAAAAAAATAGTGCATCTGCTTAGGGAATATTGCAACAAACATCCTAAGCTTTGGGATGAAAATTTGTGATGTGCAACATGCATATAATCGAGCTAAGCATTCTTCTACTCAGAGATCTCCATTTGAAACATGTTTGGATACTTGCCAAAATATCCTTTGGATTTTTTCTTTGGGAAAGACATTGCAACATACAAACACAATGATGTGGACAGGGATACAAAGTTCATTGAATGGATCCAGTTGATTCATTAGGCAATACAAGAATAGTTGGAGAAAAGCCAAGCCAAATACAAGGAGAGACATGACATGCATCGAGTTTATCATCAGTTCAAAGTGGGAGATCAAGTTTGGTTATACATCAGCAAAGAAATATTGCAAGGAGA
Source organism: Picea engelmannii (assembly GCA_009831015.1). Taxonomy (NCBI): domain Eukaryota; kingdom Viridiplantae; phylum Streptophyta; class Pinopsida; order Pinales; family Pinaceae; genus Picea; species Picea engelmannii. Next base: position 392,257 of record ML794887.1, on the reverse strand, counting down.
AGGTAAAAATCTAAAACCAATTCGTTATGGTCCTTTCAAAATTTTAGACAATATTGGTTCTAATGCTTTCCGGTTAGAATTGCCTCCATATATGCAAATTTATTCAGTTGTAAATGTGGAAAAAATGAGATTGTATGAGCCTCCTATGATCGAGGATCAAGGATATAATGTTCTGATTCCTTCCATAGAATATTTTTCTCTTGAGTATATGAATGAGTTGTAGGATGACACCATTTTGGACAAAAGAGTCTGTACTTTTTGTAGGGGTGATGTGGAGTATCTTCGAGTGGGATTGAAGGGAACAAATTCAAGTCAGTCCAAGTGGATGGAGACCAGAAAAGTGAGGGAACAATATCCTTACTTATTTACCAACTAATACCCGACCTTTGGCGGTACAAAATCTTCCAGGTGGGGAGGATTGATCTAGGAGGATCCTCAAGTCCAAAAAATGCTAAAAAATAAAAGTTCTTGGAATCATACGAAACCAATTCCATTGAGTCTGTCTCGTCATGCTGATTCTGGCCATATATTTACTTCCTCAAACAAACACCGTATGCGAAAGTTATCGCACTCTGATTGAATTCCCAAACAGGAAAAAAGTCAACAATCAACAGGAAAAAATTCAATGACAACGTTAGCATGACATCATGATGATGTCATCATGTTGACATGGCATCATCTGGAGGTGAAACATGGCATCTGACCGTACAGTGATGTGGTAGAGAAATGACATGCTGACTGGGCAGGTGTGGTAGACGTGGTCCAATTAGCACTTGACAAGTGTCATCATCATGGGTAAATTAAATGATGCCACGTGGCCCAGTCATGGGATGCGACGTGGCACCCCATCATTGGTTTGCTGTTGTAAAAATATTGTAGACTCCACTGGAGTCGATCCTATGACCTCTGGGCATGGGGGAACATCTTGGGTAGGGTCGAGCTACCAGCCCACCCACGGTAGTTCTTATTACACAAGGGTTGAATTAAATATTTAAACTAGCTGTAAGGATTGGGTAGAGGCGGAAAGGGTTGGGACATAGCCCCAGCCTGCGGTCATGTTACAACCATACACCCAAAACATAGCACCAACATACACTCCAGCGATAAGGGTTGGGCATGAGGCCACCAGATAGGGCACCTACTACAACATGAGAGCAAGGGCATAACGAACGAGGAGGGCCGATTGGCGGGGGGCTTATCTTGTCTGATCAAACCCTAGGTCATGTGAACATGCCAAAGAACTAGGAGCTAACGGGCCAGTGCACAACCCCCTTGTGGGTTGGCGCTTGGCCATTTGGACCCATATGACCTGGAAAAGGGGCATGCACCCAACCTTTAGGGGATAAATTTGATTTTTTGTAATAGAGTGGATATTTTTCTATAGTTTTGGCCCAGATTGGGCATTTTTGGAGATTTCTTAGCCATTTGGAGGGGGATTTGATCCCAAAAAGAGGCCAGATATTTGTGGGAAGTCGAGCTTCTATAACTGAGACTAAAAACTATATAAACCAGTCCCTTTGAGCTTGTGAGGGTACTTTTGTATGCATGGAATGTGAAGACCAACTTAAGCTAATGGCCCATTTCTCATGTTTTGAGGGTTATTGAGTCATGTTTTGAGAGGATATTGTTCAGGAATGTATGCATTTGCAGAAGGATGTCTTGTACAGTAGATCATAATCCTGTTTGTAACATAAAAGAGCCATTGTAAAGAGAACTTGAGCATTAAAGATCAATAAAGCGTCCCTCCACTTGGGAGCAGGCCCAGAGACATAGCCACACATTGTTGAACTCCGTTAACAAGTTCTTTGTGTCTATTTCTCTTTCTGATTGCTATTATCTTCTCTTATTTCCATCATGGTTAATGATGGTTGAACTCTTTAATCATTAATGAGCATCAAGTTAATGTCATTTTGTTATTAATACCTTTCATTTTTGGATCATTGAGGGAGTGGTCCCCAACACAAAATATATGGTCTGTGTCATATTAAAAGTTTCCTAAGAGTTGCCTCATCTTTCCACAGCCCTGATCCAGGTGGATATCTGTGGTCACCCACCTATTCCACGGGATCGAACAAGAGTTTTCCATCTTCGCATTTTTTAGACAGTGTTTCGGGTTCCAAACTTCTGGGGTCGTTTTGAGGCCCTAAACGACGTTTTTTGGGGATTTGGGGCCTAAGTGACTACTAAAGGAACCGACCTCGTCCATTAAAAAATATTTCTTCTCATTTAGGCCTTTCCAATGGTGTATCGAGTGCCCCAAACAAAGATTGTATGCAAAATGTATGCCCCCGGGAAGTTGATGTATCAACTACCCCCATCGAGGCCCGCAAACCTTTTGGATTTTCATCTTCTGGGGTTAGGGTTTTGGATTTTCCTTATGTTAAAAAGGCCTTTGGAGCCTCATTGTGACAATCATATTCTTGCGAATGCGACTAGCCATCATATCTTTTCTCAGAGATAAGTTGCCACCATTCTAGCGATTCCTTCACTCTATATTTTTACAATCTCTGTACATTTCTTTCACTAATAGAAATCATGTATTACTGTATTTATCTGTTTCTGTAAATATTTATTTATATTTAATTGTAGTATCTCTTCTTTCATTTCTTTCTAAAAAATAATACGGATTAGTGGTATCAGAGCAGGCTGCTCTTGATCATTTTTCAGTTCATGTCTCTGACGAGGTCTGAGTATAGAAAGTTGGGTCTCGAGCTTGTTTATCTTCAGGGCAATCACTCTCGCATGCCCAATAAACCCTACATGGTAGAAGAAAATAAAAATTTCAGAGAAGATGCTTCTATTAATATGTTTCTTGAGCAAGCTCTCATGCGACAGAGGGACGAAATGATGGAGAAGTTTTCCCACTTCCTTCAACGTATGCCAATAACAACAGACGCATCACCATGAAGCGAACACTTTGGAAGAAACTCACCTTTCAATGTACAAGCTAATTTTGATATTCCCATATTTGAAGGTTAGATAGATGTAGATGCCATAGACAAATGGTTAAATATGCTAGAATGTTATTTCTCTATTCACCATTTTTCTGACAGGGAAAATATCACCTTCACACTTCTTAAGGATCTCCCCCATGTCAAACATTGGTGGGAAACTTACTGGGAGAAAAGTTCCACAGAGGAGTTTGGAATATATGGGGTCGATCCCACTTTTGATTTTTTTGTGGATGTGGTAAAGGAACAGTATTACCCTGTTGGAAACTATGAGGACCAGTACATGAGATGGACGACACTAGGGCAAGAGAGGGGCCAAGCAGTGCTAGATTTCACCAATACATACCTTGTGCACCAAGTTGGGTATCAAAGACTCCTAGCGACATTTGGTTCTGAAATACCGCAGGGTTCTACATAGATACATCCAACCTAAAATGGATTTTTCAGATATCTCTGTTAAGAACCAAACATCAATATAGCATGGAAAAACCTCAGGAAAAGTACTCAACGCCTTGAAACTGAGATAATTTCAGATAATAAGCCTCTTCGAGGGGGCAGCCTCCTTTTACCCCACTTAAATGTTCAAGTACAAGATGATTCAAAATGAAAATGTCTCCTTGGTATATATAGGAGACTAGGAGGTATAATTACAA